>VZSC01012646.1:16868-49981 GCA_013398225.1 Steatornis caripensis | reverse complement strand
AAATTTTTTTTTTTAAAAAAAAAAAAAAAAAAAAAAGGACGACTGTGAAGATTGGCTAAGGTGTAGTGATACTGCATCTTACAGCTATTTGAGTCAGAGAATGAGATCCCCCCAAAAAGTTGTTGGTGCACAGAGCTCTCAGGCTGGGATTAGTTCTCTTCTTTCTGTCATCACATGGAGGTAATTCATCATTTCCTTAGAAGAAGTCACGAAGGAGTTATTAGCTGTATCAACAACATGGTCTCCAGAAGAGTGCTCAGGCACAGGGGTGCATGGTTGTTGCCACGTACTGATGGAAATGAAATTTAGTTTTCAGTTAGTGTAGTAGACTCCTAAAAACTACTAAAACTGGGTTTGTTTCCTTAAAAATCAACATTGAAACTCAGTAATGGGTGTGTTAGGCCAAAACCGCAAGCAATTGAAAATAATCACGTTTGACTTAACTCGGCGGAAGGGCTGACCGAGGCTCGCCTCTTGGCACGGCCTGCCCGTTCACGTACTGCAGTTTCCACCTGAAACCCCTGAAGTACAAAGGTCGGCAATTGCTCACCAGCCAAGAAATTAATAGTAAACCTAAGAATTTCAATGTGGCATTTTAGCCTTATCTCTGAATCGTCATTCGTAGTTTCCAGCTAAATAACGTGCTTGGCCGTAACCTGTTTACTTGTACACCTGTAGTTAAACCTGGCCCTTGCTAGTAAACCGAGGTAGTCCTTTGAGGTCGTTGAGTGCCTCTGGCATAATGTTTTGTTGGCATGTACTTGTGTGCAGGACGGGGCCTGGCCCTCCATGGGAACTCCATGTCTGTCGCACCCAGCTTTTCGAATTTTTGGAAACTGTGGTTGGATTTTCACACACATCTCAATTTCAGCAGGGCACTCGCTTTGTGGCGACCTGGACGGCTCTGTTGAGGCAGCTCCAGAGGAGGCAGAAGTGCAAGACTTGGAGTCATCTGATGAGGCCGATAAGATGGGCAAGGTGAGAAAATTTCATTTTCACATGACAAGGAGCGAAAGCACGGTACAGTCACGGCTATATGCTGACTTAACGGCTGCACGCGATTAGAGCGTCTTTCCTGGGAAAATCTTAATCTTTTAAGGTGTTTATGGATTATACTGGATGTAACAAATTACAGCTTTGATACTGGCACATTGCTACCTTTTAAGCAAGGCTAGTGCCCTTTTTCCAGGGTTGGTTCAGATCTTTGGTATCTCGTGATAATATTCTCACATAGTTTTTAAATGGGCTGGTTTATCACCTCCTTCACCAGAGCAGGCCATCTAAACCAAAAGAGCAGGTGGATTATTACAATTTCTTATTCTTTCTTGATTTCTAGGCATAGGAGGAATGTAAGGTAAGCAGTATTTCCTTAAATCAATAGCATAGCACACGTGCTAGTTTTTAAATGCAAACTAATTATAGCCAATCTACCTGAAATTGAAGCAAAACTCTCCAATTATAGCTAAGAGTTTATGCAAATGGATTGCTAATTGCCATCTATTAAGGGATGGGTTTTACAGTGGTTGGTAGTTTGCGCTTGCTCTGGTGCTGGGAAGGTTTAGGCAACAGGAGGTGTGATGGTTAGTGGCTTTTGAGGCAGAATCAAGTGGGATTATTTTAAATACACTGACCGCTTGTAGGTATTTGTTGCATAGGTGACGGTGAGGGCTATTTTTCTACAGAGTTAATGATCTAATGAGAATCAGATCTCACTCAGTTTGTGCTTAAGTACAGGTGTGTTTTTTCTCGGTTCTGGTTTTAACTAAAATGTGTTACAGCGAGCTCTGAGCTGTTCCCTGTGCTATTCTACACGTCACTGTAGCGAAAGGAAGGAAAAGACCTTGGCCTCTTGTTTCCTGATCTCTTATGTCACACTAGCCTCTAGTTTTGTCTTTGATAGCCAGACAGTGGAAGTCAGATAAGAGGAAGCATTCCTATGCATGAAATGAATGCAGAGCTCGCATGCAGAGAAGGTGATTACTTGTACAGTTTGTTTCCAGGTTTTATTAGGAGCTTTTTCTTGTAAGTACAAAGAATTTCTTCTTCAGTAAGTGCAAGTTTTTGTAGATACTTTGGAATTTTTAAGTGTAAATATGTGGGATTTTCATGTGCTCTGAAAAGACTATCTTCTGTTAAACACTGAAGCTGTGGAGGAGCACCGAGCAGAACACATAGCTGCTTGGGGAATAAATGTTCTCGCTGTGTTTTCCTTAGCTTTCTATTTCTGAACTCTGCGACAGGCTGTGGGGTTCCATTTTGCGTGTTGCCTCCTGGATCTTCAGAGCTGTAATTGCCCGAAGCAAGGTGTAAGGATTACATGATTAGCCCTGTGGCTCAGCAGATTTAGTTAAACTGAGAAATGTGCGTTAGCAGCTCAAATGCTTTATATTCTTACACTGGAAGAGTACTCTAACAAGCGTCAGTTTCCAACGAGAGAAACATCTGTCTTTCTGTGAGTGAAATGTTGACATCACTTCGCGCGTTCTTTTAAAATTCAGGAACACGTCTTGTTTTGTTTGTGTGATATGGAGGGGTGTGGGGGATTTTACTTCGCGTTCTCTTTGTTACGGGACAAACTGCTGGAAATGGTCTTCGATAAAAAAAGGACGCATGTACATATGGTGTTTATACAATGTNCACCGAGCAGAACACATAGCTGCTTGGGGAATAAATGTTCTCGCTGTGTTTTCCTTAGCTTTCTATTTCTGAACTGTGCGACAGGCTGTGGGGTTCCATTTTGCGTCTTGCCTCCTGGATCTTCAGAGCTGTAATTGCCCGAAGCAAGGTGTAAGGATTACATGATTAGCCCTGTGGCTCAGCAGATTTAGTTAAACTGAGAAATGTGCGTTAGCAGCTCAAATGCTTTATATTCTTACACTGGAAGAGTACTCTAACAAGCGTCAGTTTCCAACGAGAGAAACATCTGTCTTTCTGTGAGTGAAATGTTGACATCACTTCGCGCGTTCTTTTAAAATTCAGGAACACGTCTTGTTTTGTTTGTGTGATATGGAGGGGTGTGGGGGATTTTACTTCGCATTCTGTTTGTTACGGGACAAACTGCTGGAAGTGGTCTTCCATAAAAAAAGGACGCGTGTACATATGGTGTTTATACAATGCGCTCAATTTGGCAAATGTGTGAATGCCACTGTCTCTGCTCTGTAGAAGAGCTCTGTACCAAGTGGGCTTTCTTTGTGAAGAAGATTTTCTATATTCCCATAATGAAAGCTACGGAATCCCCCAAATTACTCAGCAATGCCTACAGAGAATCCCAGTATATGGTAGAGGCAAGGAAAAAAAGCTCAATCGACGGGAGGGTTTTCCTAATCCCTTTAGTTTTTCAGTGTGCTTGGGAAAGCTGACCTGCATGGGGAGTAAGGAGTCTGCAACACATGTTTTTCCATGGGAAGTCACCACCAGTCTGGTATGGTGAGGAAAAAAGGCAAGGTGTTTTCCTGTCCACGCACTGCCACACCTTTCCATGCTCCTAGGATTATGGCGCAGAAGGTTAAGCTGATGTCCTCAGCGCTGTTTTACACGAGTTATTTTTGTACGTGGGAAGTGAAATATCCTCTGCCCTTGTACCACTAGGAGAGCCATGTTCCCCTGTATCGCCTTTACCGCCCCAGCTTCCAGTCTCCCTCGGATGGTCGAGTTCAGGGGAGACTTTCTTTATTTTCTGCCCTTCTTGGCAAAAGCAGGGCAGGAGGACTCTTACCAATTCACCGCTGGGCAGCAGAGGAAAGCCATTTTAACTGCACTGGAGCCTCCCAGATAAATGCAGAGTTCCCCTTCTTTCAGCACAGTTGCAGCATTAGCAGCTGAAAATCCAAAAATAGCGTTTGAGTTGTTTTTTGCCTTGCGATGGCATGATCCTCAGGCAAGGCTTAATCCTGCAAACACCACTGCTCTGTGCTGTGGTGCTGGCGGTCTGCTGATGCCCACAGAGCGCTGCAGAGGAGGAGAGCTCCGAGCTTCTCTGGGGAAACCTCCTGGCTCTCCAGCCAGCAAAGCGATCCTAGGGGAGAGTTAATAATTCATGGGAAAAGGAGAGGAATGCAGCCCCACAGCTCTCCTTAATCTGCTCTTGTAGCACAGGCCGAGTAGGTTTTTTACGAAGGTAGGCTGTGTGAAATGCTACCGAAAGCTAGGCTTGGGTCCCTTCTGACTTACCTGTAACTTTCTCACATAGGTGATAGGTGGGTGTGTAACAACAGGAGGTACTCGAATGTGTCTTCCCTTCTCTTTTCTGCCGCCTCCAGCCCAGCATGCGTGCACGCGGGCATGTGTTTCCTTAGTAGTGGTGCATTCGTTTCATAATCTCTAAACTGTGAAATCTGCAAACGCCTCCAAGCTGTTGGTGGTGGCAAAGGATATGGAGGGTACACCAGTAGCTCTGAGGATTCCTCGCTTTTCTGAAAAATCTTGTCTTCCGTATATACTAAAGAACTGACAACGTAGAGTTTACTTCTCCATCACTATTATCAAAGGAATCATTATAATAATAAGCAAAAATGAGATGTCTGTGGAGCTATTCTGATAAAATACTAGAAACCCGTTTCCAAGGTGGGTTGAGGTGTCGACGGTGCGGTGGTGTGGGATAGCTGCTGTTCTCTGGGCTCGCTCCCTATCTAATTTCATGATGCCTTCCCTGCATCAACCAGCCCTGTTAGGTACAGTATCTTGGTTTGAAATCTAAGTAAACAGTAGCAAGCAGGTATGCTTTTTGGGTGCAATTCTTTTCCTTTAAGCTGTGCAACGGGCAGTGGCCTGAGTTGTGCTCACAGTTGCTTGTGGTCTTGGGTGACTTTTCTTCCTGTCCCCATTTCGTGTGGGAGCCAACAGGAGGAGGGAGCTAGGGGAGAGAAGAGTGAGGGAAAGGAAAGCCTCTTCCCTGCTGCCTCTTCGGGCTTGTTTTCATTTAGCCAGGGAATTCAAGTTTCAGGCTGTTAATGAAGTCTAGATGATGCCTCTCTGTCAGTCTCCAGTTCAACAGAGTATCGGGAACATTTCATACCAGTGTAATTTCTTAAGCGGTTACTTGCCTCTGTGGTGACCTGACTATTTTGGCCTTTTAAATATTGTAGAATAGAGGTTCAAGGGAGGTACTCTGAAAACTGAGTATATGTGTGAGTTCTTAATGTTGCAGGTTACCATAGGTGTTGTGTTGCATCTCAAGATCAGTCTCTGTGCATAATTTTTCCTGTAATGGTTCTGTGAATTTTATTGAGGATGTGTTTTAAAACCTCTCGTCAGTTAAAATACTGCAGGACACTAATTATGCAGCGCTTGTGCCTGGAGGAGCGTGCTGTAAGGGGCTGTGTGTGTACATGGTTATACCATTTAGAGGGATTCTTTCAGAGAAAAATAGGTCGTCTTCTCTCTGCAGCATTATTCAAGACCAGAATTAAGTCTCAAAACCTTCGACGTGTTGCAATAGATGTGAAAGGATTAAAACAGGGATTTGAGAGGCAGGTTTTCCAGTAGCGTAACTGGCTTTAAGTTCTGTTAATTCTGTGCCTCTGTCCCTTCAGATGCTTAATATGCTTCGGCAGTGCCATTCGTAGCCAATCGGCTCGTGCTCAGCCACAGGCAACAGACATTTATATTCCCGGGCTGCGTTCACCTCTGCTTTGCTGCATTTCAGCCTCTCTGCTCAAGTTTTCCTTTTGACGAGTCTATGAAAAGCAGCGTTGAGTTCTCAGCTTCGGCTGGTAGCCGGCTCTTAATTCCAGCTAATGTGGTGAGCGAACGAGGCCGGCAGCAGATGACACATGCAGAAAGGCTTTGCTTAGAGAAATGTGGTCAATGCCCTTCCTTACTGAAAAGCAGCTGTCTTCTGTGTTGCGTGCCGAGTAAGCAGCACGGAGTATCTGTCTGGAGTGGGAAAGCCTTTCCGATCAGCTGAATATGTGGAGAACTGGGATTTTCCTCCTCGATGAGTGACAGCTCTGGCAGTACTGACTTTCCAGCAATGTCGGCTCTTTGGAGAGTTAACCGTAAACTCAAGAATGAAAGCGCTGGGAGAGCCGGCGACTCGCTATACCGTATGCTGTATTTGGTGAGCAGATCTACTGTGCAACGCGACTAGTCTAAGTAATTAGGGGTTAAATGAATTTTCATGCTGTTTTAATTTTCAGGTTATAAATTTGAGGCTGAGCTGTAACGTATATACCCTGCAGAGGCTTTTTGTTATTGTGCAATGTCATTAGCAGTACTGGCGACGTGTCAAAGGATGCAATTTGCCTGAGTTTTGTTTGGGAGATCAATACTGCTCAGAGTTTGCGGTCTGTGACCGAACAGAGGTGCTGCGTGCCATTCAAGGGGGCGATCTGCCTGATGCCCAGGCACCCGTTTATTTTTATACGGTGAGCACAAGGGGAAATGGCACTCAGCTCTCACAACCATAGGGCAGGCAGCCAAAGCTCCCCACTGTGGTCAGCATCAGTGTGCTCCATGAGTTTAAGGACCTGCTCCTCCCGCATGGGAAGGTTGTGAGCTTAGCTCCTCCGCTGAGCTCCCTGCAGAGGAGGGGTTAATGTACTTGCAAAGTAAACTTCACTTTAGAGCCCAGTTGTGCCAGCTCTCCATCTCATTTTAAGGTGGCTGGATGGGATTGCTTGCAGAATTGTTCCTGAAGTGTGATGCTGTAATTCTCCTAGGGAAGTCCTGGTTCAGTGCTATCACTGTCGCAGCGGGAAAACAGAGCTGGTACTGGGAGATAAAAGGGACTGTTTCTGTTCCAGACCTTCTCTATCCACTTTCTCTAGGAAAATGGGGACAGAGAGGCTTTTGTTAATACTGTTTGAAAGTTTTCGGAAAAACAGCTGTGTTCTGAGCCTCCCTGGGTGCAATATGCATCTGCTTTCTCTCTAGAAATTGATTTTTCTTTTTAAAGTAAATATAAGGGAGACAGGGTTATGTTCAGGAATGAAACAAGACAGCTTGTTCCATGAACAAGCAAGGGAACAGGTTGGTGGTGAACATTATTGTGCTTGAGACTTTTCGTCTGTCCAAAGAGTATCGGGTGAGTGGCGCTTGGGAAATATGTGAAAAGGTAGGAGGCAGGGCAGTGGCAAGGCAGAGCTCGGCTGCTGCTGGCTGGAGCTGGGCATGGCTGAAGTGAGCGAGCAGTTTATTAAGTGTGCGCAAGTGGAGATAAGGCTTTTAAGTCTTCTACACTTCCTTTTTGGCATATGGGTGTAACTATTCCTTCTGCATGCCTGTGTGACAGTTATCCAATTTTCAACTACTTGTTAGCATTTAGCCGGTGTTTCACGGTGTAAGTGGATTTTCACTCTCTCTTTCTGGGTGACCCATCTTTCCCTGCAAATTATTGCAAGTGCATGCACCGGGTGGTGAGCTGTCTGTGAGGTATCAAGCGAAAACTGCTTAAAATGCTTCGTTTATTTTTGGAGTTCGATTCTATATTGTGTCTTATACGTTATAACTATTTTTATTCATAGATTGGGCTCTTAAAATGCCACTGGATATATTCTTTCACAAAATAGTCTTAACAAAGCTAAACATTTGAGTGAAACCCTGCGTATGCTGGATCTCCGCAGGCCCAGATTAACATATGTTAATTGTCAGTGCTTTGTCCCTTTCCAGCAGAACAGGTAACTCGGGCAGATTTTTTTGCTTGTGCTGAAGCCAGGCTTTCACCTGCTGTGCTTTGTGGATTTGGGGCTGTTGGGATCAAGATCACACCTGTTGAAATCTAATGCAAACTTAACCTAAAAGTTCAGGTATGCTTTATACTGAAGAGTACAGCGAGTATAGGTGGAACCTTGCTGAGAAATAAAAGGAATGACTTTGACTACTACATCTTACCTCTCAGTGACACGTGCCATTACCGAAAGCTGAGTTAGTTGGAACTGGACTCGTTCAACTCACTGCTTCCCCCTGTCCTCAACTTAAAACATTTTTCCTTTCTTCCTCATCTGAGTTAAACCTCAGATGCTGAAGATGAATATTTTTCCTGTAATAAACTGTGTCCCAGAGGCATTTTCATACAGACAGTCAGTTACGATTAGTTCATTGCTTACACTTGTGTCCTGCAGAAAATTATCCTTTGCATAATAAGCATCTTTACTAATATGCCTTCCAGTGATACACCCAGGTGAGCGTTTACAGCCACGAGGTGCCTTTAGGGAAAGCAACTGGTAGGAAACCCTTTACTTGTCACTAGCAGACTTAAAAATTCTCTTAAGCTTCATGACATTGTAGGTGCACTGAGAGGGGAAAATAGCTATGTGTGAGCAGGCTGCGCAGCTTAAAAAATGCGGAGATTTTTCAGCACTGGGTCATCACGAAGGTGTGGGGTTGTGCAGGCTTTGGATGAGGTTGTTGCTACCAGCCGATGGGAATGAAGTCATCTCCCAGGGGGCAGGGCTCTGTCTCCAAACCGCAAGGTCGTGATGTGCTTTTTTTTTTCTCATTTTTTATTTTATTTTGTTTTCCTCCTCTCCTCTCTTTGCATGTTCTCTATTCGACCAGGCTAATTTTGGGTCAGTTGTTTTATTATGAACTGGAGGGCTATGGAGGCAGTTCTGGAAAGTCACTAACTCTGGATTAAGATACTATGGCAGCGTTAGACGCAGAAGGTTAGATTAAGTGCAGCAGCTCTCCTCCCTCCTACGTCCCTTCCAGGCCTCTGGGAGGGATGGAGATAGGGCACGCCGCTGCTTTGGCAACGCTAGAAGCCTGGGGCTGTCGTCACTGACACCAGAGACTATACCTGCTCCGAACTTTTCAACGTAACGAAAGATGCGAGATGATCTAGCATGAGGAGGTGAAGAGAGGATAACTTATATATAGGCAGCTGATTAAACATTAAAGAAACCAGCTAGATGTAGCAGCTCTGCAAAACCTGACTTCTGGGGAATAAAATCACCCTGCCAGGCATGTTTCCAGACACACAACAGATACACAGTTACTTTTCCAAAGAGGTCGCGTTTGAAGCCTGAGAGGCTTTGGTTCCGCAGATGGCTCTGTTTCCCGGAAAAACAGCTTGAATGGTTTCTGCCTCAGCGTTGTCTCCTCGGCGGTGTTGACACAGCTATTCACAGGACTGTTGCAAACTAGATTAGGGAACTGGCAGAGGGCTGGGGCGTGTGTTTTGTTTGCGCAGTCATTTTTGGTTCCCGATTCTTGGGCCTTTTTGCTTGCTTGGTTTTCAGTCTTAAGTGCTGGAAGAGCCTGTGTTAATTAAAGTTCACGCTTACCTGAAACCAGGGATGTTATTGAACAGCACTTCAAGTAACCTGAATTGTGCAACTCTTTTTCTTCCCCCACCCCCCACCCCCTTATCCCAAGTCGCTGAGAGAGAGGATAGGCAGATAAATGAAATGATGTGCACACTTCTGGACTTTCGTGCCTGTTAAAAAACCCCCAAGCTGCAACTGCTTGGCTGCAAAGGCTTCTCAGCTCCATCATGCCTATAGCTCTTACTCAAAATATTACCACTGGTCTTTCCTCTTCCTTCTTTTTAAAGAGTACAGAGCAAGTCGCAGCTTTCTGTCGCAGTCTGCATGAAATGAACCCTTCTGACTCGAGTGCCACTCATCCTCAGGAATTTACAGGACCCCAGCTAACCACCATGAGACAACTCACAGATGCAGATAAACTACGAAAGGTTATCTGTGAACTTCTCGAGACAGAACGCACCTATGTCAAAGTAAGGGGTCTTGACGTTTTATTTCAGCCTACTAATATTTCTCCTCCTCCTGCAAAATGTTGTTAGTTTCTTCTCTAATGCTTCAAATTATGTTTCATTCGTGTATCTCTTAGTTAATTTACATTCAATTGTACAATCTGTCCCTAGAATGGTAACTTAAACCTCTGAAATAGGTAGGCTTTCCAAATTCTTACGCTGTCATTCTGAAATTACTTAGCTGGTGTACAGAGGAACACTGCTCAGTGAGATCCGGTATTGATTTTGTAACTAAAACTGTGTAAAATGTTTCCTTTTACTACCTTAAATTGTGTGAAATCCAGCTTTTTTTGTCTTGTGCGTGAAAGGGAAGAAGTCATAGACTGGGTGGTTTTTGCCACTTTAATAAATATTCAGAGGCAGTTTGAGGAACCAACATGGGAATCTTTTTCGGAATTTTTAGGACTTAAATTGTCTGATGGAGAGATACCTGAAGCCTCTACAAAAGGAAACGTTCCTCACACCAGATGAGGTATGTTAACTGTTGCTTGTCTTTTTACTAGGTAGCCTCTCCTCCACCCACCCCCCGGCCCGAATTGCTTGTCTGAGCAAGGGCCATGGAGAAATTTTGAATTCTGTTTCTTTTAAAATAATCGATTGAGTATAAAGGTACTGCTCAATAGTGTATAGTCTGTAGGTTTTTCCTGACATCAGACTGGTTATGCCATTGGACTGAGAAATACTGAAGTTCTAAAAACTGTTATTTAGCTGCAAAGTATATGTTTTCATCATCTTGCTGGTTTTTTTCCTCTTATTAGCTGGATGTTCTCTTTGGGAATCTGACTGAAATGGTAGCATTCCAGGTAGAGTTCTTGAAAACTCTTGAAGATGGAGTAAGGCTGGTTCCAGACCTGGAAAAGCTTGAAAAAGTTGAGCAATTTAAGGTAATCTCGTTGTTTACATTCTGAGTAGTCCTTTAACACTCTTCATTGTATTTGTCTGACTAGTGTACTGTTCATGTAAAAACCTACATCTACTTCCACTCGAGATTAATTTTTAGCTAATACCGGAGCTGTTCGAAAAACATCCTGCTACAATGGTAGTTTATGCTACATTTAGACACGTAGAGCGCTAGAAATCTGTAACACCACGTGCTTTTAGATGCTATTCTTACCCTTCTGCCAGATTTCTTGTCTCGACCTGTCAGGAGAAGCTATAAATGGGAAGTTACATAAAGTCTTTGTTCTGACAAGTCTAATATAGTAGTTCAGAAGCCCACTAGGGCTACAGATCAGAACTGTAAATTGAATTCTGTATTCGGGCTTTTGATGCATAGCGGAACTATATGGCAAATAGTTCCAATTATCAGCAGATGTGCATCAAAGCCAGAAATGTAAACTAAAGTTATATAAGCTTCATTTTAAAAAAAATCGGAAAATGTGGAAACAGAAGTTTTGTTTTATTTCTAGTGCAGTCATGTACTGGATACGTGGCAAGTAGCTAATACAATGTTTTGTCTTTGGGGAATTTTGCTCTTGCTTTGAGCAATCACCTTGGTAGAGGACAGGATGTCTTGATGAATAATAATAATTCCACTGGGGTTGCTCTTCAGCTAGCATACGGCCCTGGAAGAACTACTGAAAGAATTTGTCTTGCTGTACATGCGTGGCTTTGCCATGAGGTGCTTGTTTAAAATAAGCATCAATCATGAACGCTGCCCTCGCGTAACTAGAACTAGAACTAGAACTTTTGTTTTGTAGGAAATGTGCCCTTAACAGTGAGCACAGAGACACTTTTTTTTTAGCAGAGGAAGCGTCTGTGACTACTGCGTGCTCTGAGCTTTAGGAGAGGAGTGTGGAAGAAGCCTCCTTATGGAGAGAACTCTGTCTTCTGAGTGCTGCTGCTTTCACCTCTTTCCATAAAAAGTGCATCAACTTCACTTTTAGTTCTGACCTTTGAGCATAGTCTGAAAGGAGCGTGCAGAGTGACACTTCAGGGCTTCACGGTTTTAGTTCTGCAGTTTGCTTCCCTCTGCTGACTGCAGGCAAGCTGCCTGTGTGTTGTTTCACTGCCCCCCACCCCATGTTGTCTTGTTCCTAAGTGGGTAGCGGAGCAAACGCTTGACCAGGGCATAGACATCTTGGGGAAAGATTGTGTTTGGTCCTCAACACAAACTTATTTTCAAGAGAGTGAAGACCTTGGTGTGTTTGTGCAGAGGGGTAGTGGTCCTGCTTGCAGCTCCTTAGGGTCTTTACAACGTCAGATACATCCAGTCCTTTCTGTGGCCTCGGGTCATTACTTAGATCAATAAGGTTTTAAGCTCGGGCATTTAAATACAGTTCTGGAGCTGTGAACCTAGTTCCCTCTATAGTCAGTGGTGTCTCCAGATCGTCCTAACTGGAACGTGGCTAATGATGTTAATCACACAGCCTGAATCCAGACACCAAGGCTAGGCCTGCTTCATTCTAGATGGTGTGAAAAGTCGAAAAAGTTGAAAAGTGCGGTATCCTGTCATCCGAAAGCTAAATGGAAACTTCAAGTGACTTCGCCGAAGGACAAAAGAACTAACTGGCTTTCATGTGCTTTTTTTTCTAATGCTTTTTTTTTTTTTAATCCTAGAAAGTATTGTTTTCCTTGGGTGGATCCTTTCTTTACTATGCTGACCGGTTCAAGCTGTACAGTGCCTTCTGTGCCAGCCACACAAAAGTCCCCAAAGTACTGGTGAAAGGTAAGGGCCGTTTGCCGGACAAACACACCTGGGCATGCAGAGAGAGATGTTGCAGCCAGACGTTGGTTTGGGCTGGCACAGCTTGTCCTTGTGGATGATGAGAGTGGCCACTGCACCCCAAACCATGCAGGGCAGGTTGTGGCAGAGGAATGGGGGCACACGCGTGCCTTGTGGCTCTCCAGGAGCCTTTGCAGTAGGGAATTAAGTCCATCTGGCCCGAGAGGCTCACAGAGAGCTCTGTGCCACGGATATTCTTGGACCACCACCGACGTAATGATACCTGAGTAGCTCATTACAAGAGGTCATTAACCTCGCATATGGTTTTTCCCCCACACGTAGTTTATTCTCCCCTGACATGTTCAGTTTCTTTTCAGTCATGTGGGGAATGGAAAGTTCTCATAAATGGGCGATGGGGCCTGTGCTAACGGATCGCTGTGTACTTTGGAACCAGGAGTGGTGATGCTTGTAATGACCTCTGGATCCTCCTAGAGTTTGTGCCGTGAATCCTTGCTAGTGGCAATCTCCCTGAAGCTCCGGCCAATGTGGCTGAACGCTGACAGCCACTAGGAAAGGATCAGCCTGGGAGAATGTTTTATGGAAGCTGTCTAAATATTTTAACTTCACCGTGCTCTCTCTCTCTCTCTCTCCTCTCTTCCTCCTCTCACCTTTGTTCCAATTTGCCTGAGAAGTTTCCATGTACAAATTCCTAGCAGAGCTTGGCTTGCTGAGATGGAGATAAATGAGCTGTGGTCCTCATGGGCCTCCTTGCCTTGGGGTGATGTTTTTTCACCTGTGCCAGTGTTAATCTCTTAGACTTAGCAGTGCTTCATGCAGTTCCTTTTTGGCCAAGACATTAAAAAAACAAATGGCTCCAGTTGTAGGAGCAATGCTGTTAAGGCAGGAGCTCTTATTTTTCAAAAAACATCTGGATACCTGACAATCAAAAGTTCGGGGGTTTTTTTTGTTTCTTGGTTGTTTTTTTTTTTGTTTGGTTGGGGGCTTTTTTGCCACACACTTTTTTTTTTGTCGTTTCTATTTGTAATCTGTTTACCATGCTGCAAAGGCTCTGTGGAATATATGAATAAATGATTTGGTGCTGGTCACATCTATGCTTTCTTTCAGCATCATTTTCTTAGACCTTAATGTTAAGGCCATAGACTAGGTAGATCTCGTTGGTTTGTTTTGCTTTTTCATTGCTGACTGTATTTATAAATGACAAATGGTTGTGCCTCAATTGTTGCACAAGCAGAACTTAAAATTTTATTCCAGAGATACGCTCCCAGGCTTTTTAAGAGATTTATTTCAAATGTAATTTGGAGTCCTCAGCTGAGGTACAGGTGGCTTTTGGATTTGAAATTGAAGTTGCTTTATGGAAATCTGGTGACTGCAAAAAAAAAAAAAACAAACCCACCCAACCTTGGCAGGGGACATGGCTCTAATAAAAGCAATTGTGTGGAATTGTTCCTGCACTGAATAACTTGTATCTCTAAAAATGCCAGCTTCTCAATATTTCTCTCCCTGTACAAATTTATGTTCTAGTAGAGGGAGCAACAGAGAAAATGGTATTTTTATAAGTGCAGTAGCAGTCAGGTAGAAAAGATGACAGCAATCGGGTGTCCAGTCTGCCTGTGCTCCCAAAATATGGTGTACTGTCATAATTTTACTGCTTCCTGCCTCCTTACTAGCTCTTGATTTGTAGTTGTTGTTCAGCACTGCATTTTAAGGTTTAATGAGGTAACAATAACCAGACTTGCCAATATTACACGTGTACCCGTCAGACTAGACTCATGAGTAGTGACTTCTTACAAATGTCCCATTTGAGCCTTTTCTTAAAGGAAACAGATGATTAAAACAATTTATGCTGCTCTAAAATAGCTGCAAGGCCAGAAATACTGTGGATAGTGGAATTTAAAACCGCGTGTATTGGTGCGGTACGTGGGTGCAGCTGTTGTTAAATCACAGATAATATACCTGTGGCAAAGTGTCAGTAGCTCAAAACCTGAAGTGCATAATCTAATACTGTGAACCTGATAAATCTGCACTTCCTTGCAAAATGTCTTTGGATAAATGAACATAAAGCTGGAAAAGTCACTTTATCAGGACAGCTGTTACGATTTTTGATTTATCCAATCGCTTCATTTTAATCTTCCAGCCAAGACAGACGCTGCTTTCAAGGCATTTCTGGATGCTCAGAATCCCCGACGGCAGCACTCCTCCACACTGGAGTCTTACCTCATCAAACCCATCCAGCGGATACTGAAATACCCTCTCCTGCTGAAGGAGCTCTTCGCTTTGACTGACGTAGACAGTGAAGAACATTATCACCTTGATGGTAAGGAGCTAACGTACGTTGCTCTTCCCTGTTTAACCCCTGATCTGGAACCCTTCTCCCGCTTCCTCTCAAAGGCTTAAAAATAACCTTTTGTCTTCTCCCCTATCTCTCTGCCTTTCTTCTAGTGGCCATAAAAACAATGAACAAAGTTGCCAGCCACATTAATGAAATGCAGAAAATCCATGAAGAATACGGGGCAGTGTTTGACCAACTCATAGCAGAGCAAACAGGGGAGAAAAAAGAGGTAACAGAAGATCAAATTTAAGAGAAAAAGGCTGATATTTTGGTGCCTGTAGCGTGAATGTTAAATTGTATCAAATATTTACCTTTCGTGCCTTGTCGCTTAAGTGGATCCTGGTGCAAACAGATAAATCCCAATCCAATTCAAAAACTGCTTTTCCGTGTATGGTTCAGTGAGTGGGACCAATGTAAAGAAGTAGTGGGTTAATTCACCTTCAGTGTTGTGCTTGGGTCAAAATCACACCCCAACCTGCCGTTCGCTATTTTGATGTCCGTGTCTTGGCTCCCCTTGTTCCACGTAAAATGATCTCTCCCCACCAGTCTGAGTGGTCTGGCATGCTGAGGCAAGTCTGTACTTAGCTCTTTAATCACTTTAAAGGGATCAAAATGTGAGGTGCGCTGTATGAGAAACTGCTGTTTCTCTTTTAGAAACTGTGTTAATGGGCTTGATATATGACAGAGCCTTGGGCTTTGGTCTAGATGTCACATATGGCACCCGTGCAAACACATGAAGATCCGGTGTGGCTCAGTCCTGGCTGACCATCTCGGAAACCCATGCAAGGTGTCTTGAAGTTTCAGACTGAGACCTGGATGCTCCATTTACTGATAACATGTAGGTCTGCAGTCCAGCGGCACAGAGAAGGAGCACGGCGGGCAGTGAGGGGGGAACTGAGTAAGATTGAGGGGGGCTCAAGGACACACTAAAGGGCTGATGGGCGCAGTGGTGTGGGTGGAGGCTGGAGAGAGACGTGACCATGTGAAGTAACAGTCATGGGGTTTTGCCAACAGCCAGGATGAAGAACAAACATAAGAGGCATTGGGCTACATGGCAAAGCAGGTCTGGGATTGAGTAGTGTTGAGGAAGCTTTGGGTGCGAGAGCTGCATAGCAGCAGTGGGATCGGAAGATCAGATGGTGGGTAGAGGGCAGAGACTCAGGTTGGTGCTGGCAATCAGCAGTGGAGAGACCACGTCGGGAGATCTGTTGGGAGAGCAGTCGTGGTTTGGTGTTAATCTGGGAGACAGTAAACACGTATCTTAGTGTTGCTCTTGTTATCAGGGAGACCTCAGGTTGTTGTGCTGATGGTATCCGTGGCGTCCTTTGGCAAAAGTCAGACTTCATGGAGAGGAGGGTGGAGAAATGGGGCAGCATGGCCCGTAGACTGGGGATAGCCCTCGACTTGTCACTCTGGGAGACCATAAGTCAAAGATCTGGTTGCTGCATTATTAGTAGGCATCTCCCAACAGTTGTTATGAACTCCTTTATTAGTTCATTTCCAGCAATGTGGTTTCTACAGATGAGCATTTGGGCAAAATCAAGAGCCATAGCAACTGTGGGCAGGAAGTGCTTCGGCCACTTCACACGATGCGGTCTCTAAACTTTACCCCAGACTGTGCGTGTGATGGGGGCTATGCTTAAATGTTCAAACAAAATAGAGAGAAACTGCTAGGGAGAAAGATGGATGAAGGAGAAAAAAAAACTGCAAGGAAAACATCTGGTTTTTGCCCTTACTTCCCACCAAATTACGAGAGCCAAACTCTGAGTTCATCTTCTCCTAATTTATGCTCACGAATTAAGGATTTACATGCGTCTATTGCTAGCTGTCACAGTCTGTTTGCACACGCTTGCAGTCATCTGATAAAATACTCCAAATGTTTGCTTGGGCGGTGTTTTTTGTTTGTTTAGGAATAAACTTCAAGCAAGTTTTCTTGAACTGAAAATTCAAGTAAGCTTTCTTGAACTGATTGCACATTGTGTCTTTGTGCATGTGTTTGTGTTGGCAGGTTGCAGACCTTTCGATGGGGGACTTGCTCTTGCATAACACAGTGATATGGCTGAATCCTCCTGCTTCACTGGGGAAATGGAAGAAGGAACCTGAGCTGGCAGCATTTGGTTTGTATTCTAGTAATGTTATTTCAGATGCCTAAAAGACTGTCAGCTGTGCCTTAGCACGTATTTGTTGCAAGTAGTTGAGCATTGCCTTCCGCAAGGTTGGCTGGAACTTAAAACCGTATTTGTCACTTTGCTCTGTTCTGTTCTGTGTTGATCTAAAACTGGTGAAGAATTTGAAGATGACTGTTGTAATAGTGCAAGAATTTCTTATACCCATATCCAAGGCTATGAATTGAGAGTTATTAGAAAGGCATTTGTCTCTGCAAAGGTAGAGTTCGGTAGTCTGATCGATGCCAAATAACTCTACTTCACATCCTGTTGAATGGGTTAGGGGCTTGCAGAGGCTTTGCCTTTTTTCTCTGTGCCTTTTGCCAGAAAGAACTTGAATATCTAAGCTTTAAGAAGTGCTTAAAAGCTAAGCCAGGACTCCCAGTGAGTTGCTTTGGAGTGATCTGTCTCCCTCCAAGTAGTCTATCTTGGGTGGCCAAACTAGAAATTGAAACTGGTGTTGGCATAGATCTCACGGTCTTTCCACTGCATTGAAGTATGGTCCCTTGGAAAGGTATGTGATCGCTTATATTGGCTAAATCACATCTCTCTTACTTTCAGTTATATCAAGTAATGCGGAGTGTGCTAAGTTTTCTTTATTTGTTCCTGAATTTCTTTACACAGGATCAGCTTTGTCCTTGTTGTTTCCAGAAAGTGATGCCAGTTAGGAAACCGGTGATTTTTGGTTTTGGTTTTGTTTTGTACCAAACAGATAACAAATGAAGACTCACTCAGCTTTGCTCTGGAAGAGCATATAAAAATTGACTGCTTTCCTGTAAGTTGGGAAAGCACCTGGTCAAGCTGAGTGGCCTCATGAAAGCTGCTAAGAATGTGCAGCAACTCTTAATTACTCCAAAAGATCTTTAAATTGGTTTCATAAAATGTCCAAAATTAAGTGTCCGTGCAATTCAATCTGAAAACAAAGGGTGCATTTGAGGCCTGAGAAAGAGATCACAAAGAAAACTGGAGTCTTGAAAGACAAATTCCAGCTCCATGTGGATGTTATGCTGCAAAAGAGGAATCAGATTACCTCTCTGCCTGCCGGTGGTGCTCACTTTTTGGTTCAGCGTAGACCACCGTCCCACCTGGGAGGGATTCAAATTCTGTGCAAGTGCAGTCTCATCTGCTGACCGGCTGCATGTAGCTGGATGCTGCTCATTCGTCTGAGGTGAACTTAGCCACAGGGATTAAAGTTTTCTAAATTTTTACATAGAACTGTTGCTGTTCGAATAGTTGTTCCGATAGCTGGTAACGTAAAGTCTTAAGTTTCAAGTGACTTTGAAATAAGTGTGGGAAAAGCTGTTGAGCTTGGGTTTTTTGGGGAGAATATGCAAGAGGGCTGGTAGGTTTACTCCTGCCTTCCCTCCCTGACTCGGCTGAGGGCTGTATGAGGAGTTGAAAGGTCTGTGTGCTTGGGCACAGAGGACACCTGTTCCCCACCTTACTGACTACATGGCTTTTGTTTCTAACTTTCTCCTCTAGTGTTCAAAACTGCCGTGGTCCTTGTATACAAGGATGGTTCCAAACAGAAGAAGAAACTCGTAAGTTGCATGGGCTATTGTGGTGATGCTGCGTGCATTTGTGGTGCTACGATCAAGATTTACTTTCCATAAAGCTGTGGTGCTAGAGTGTGCTTTTGCATATGTGATCCTTGTTCTCTGCCACACAACTGAGATTTTGGGTAATGCCAAGTGGCCTGCTGTTCAGCCTGGGCGCAGCGATCTGCAAAGGTTTGTTTGGTTTATCCTTTGCTCCCTGCTGGACTAGTTGTTCGTTTTGCCTGCCACATCCATTCCATGCTGTGGAGTGGACTTTCATGAAACAAGGTATCACCTTGAACGTTTCTCTTGCGTTTGACTCTCTGGTCAGTGTGTATGAATCAAATGTGAGAGCTGATGGCTGTCAACTTTCTTAGTAAAACAGTGTGCTCATTTCGGTTCTGGCTGTTGCATGCCACTGAGCCAATGCTGGCTGCCCTTTGCTGAATTAGGTGTGCATGCAGTATGTATCAGGGGATCCTACTGGGGTTTGGGATTAAAAGTCAAAGCTAAGCTTGACAGTAAATGCATGCCTTGCTACAATAGGGAACACAGTTTATCGTATTACAGAAAGCTTTTTGATTCCCACCTATGGCATAAACTGAAGTGTGATTTGAAATGCTTGCATGGTTAAAGTCAACTGGCCACGAGATACCTTTGGAGTGATTAAAGCAAAACTAACGCATGTTTGTGAGCGTATGTGCACTTGGAGGAGAGAATGCAGCATTGGTCTTAAATGACTTTTGAAGGCATTGATAAGAGTTGATTGGTCTAATGGCTGCTTTTGTCTGGAATTTAGCAAGACCTTTGCGGATAGGCGCATCAGTGATACTGGTTACTAAGGTGTTAGAGAATGGGAATTGCAGCGAGTCTCTAGCTGGACATTCTCAGTGCAAAGCAAAGGAGACTTTTGTGTCTGACTATCCCAAGGTGTCGCATTTCCTAACGGTGTTTTGAAATCCTTCCAGGGAGGATCACATAGAGCTTCAATTTATGAAGACTGGGATCCGTTCCGCTTTCGACACATGATACCTTTAGAAGCACTGCAGGTTCGAGCATTGGCAAGCGCAGGTAATGTTCCCGCTGCGTAAATTTGGCAGGGTTCTTAATGTTTGGTCTGGGGGTGTTCACTGACCAGTGTTTGTCCTTAGTACATGTGTGTGTAGCTTCTGGGGCCTGAGCAAAGGACCCACAACCTCAACATTCATAATAGCCCTGGGGAGAAACGAAGCGGGCAGAAGCTCCAGTTGTGCATCTCCAGCTTGTCCGTAGTTTTGTTGTTCACTCTGGTTCACTCTGTTCCTCTTCTCGAGACTAGAACGAAATCTTGCAGCTGTGAGACAACAGAGCTAGTGAATTTTTGTTCTTGTCGCTGATGGCTTCATGTGAAGCTTATATGAAACATTTCAAAATTTTAAACAATTTGCTCCCTTTCTGATGTGTAAGTGAAAGTGGAAAGACCATAAGCGGTAGCTGTAAAATGTGACAGTACTCTCTGGAACACCTGAAAAGCTCGGCGGGTGGAGAGGTTTTGTATTTTTGTGGGACTGAGTTAGCAAGTTAAAGTGTCTGTTGTTTCATTAGTCACTTGCCCACAGCTGCCATGAGTTAGTATTATTTGCAGTGTATTGTCTGTTGTCCTGGATGATCTTACACCATTTTTTCAGGATTATGGAATAAATACTCTAAGTGCAGTTAAATATGAGAAATTATTGTATGAAGTGCTGCTTGCTTTTCACTTCAGATGCAGAGACCAATTCTGTATGCGAGATTGTCCATGTTAAATCTGAGTCCGAAGGCAGGCCAGAAAGAACATTTCACCTTTGCTGTAGGTAAGTGCGTTTCCGTATTTTCAATGGCAGCTACACCTCTGGATGTCAGCTTGCCTATGCCTTTCCTTTAAGGCAATCTGGGAATAGCCAATAGGGGAAGTGTGGAAAGGGTGTTAAAACTTACTTCTGAAAGGCAGAATTTTGTAAAATGTATTAAAATAAAGGCATATGTTTGATCAGCTTTGCACCTTTATGGGAATATCCTTATTGGAGTTTTCCTTTCACAAATTTACATCCAGCTGAACTCCAGCATTGGATCTTTATGCCAGGTAGCTGCTCGTGTGCCTTGTTCAGCTGGTACCTTTCATGCCACCAAGTTCTAACCTCTGCTCTTAGGGGCATTGCCCTTTCCTTAAGAAAACCTTGTCCGTCTTCATTGTGGTGGTTGCCCTGATGTGTTTTAGAGTTCAAGTAAGACTGGATATGCAAGTTCACCAGGGTCTAACGGAGCTGATACCAAGCCAGTTCCTACTACTGGGTAGTAGAGAGTTGCAGGACTTCTGCTTGGTGTGTGTTTACGGAAGACAAACAGAGATTTTAATTAGCCACCATAGGTCAACTTGATGTTTATCAGACAAAGAGAAGTGCGTGGTTGGTATTGGAGGAAAAGGAAGCCTCAAGAGGGATGAATGGCTAAATGTTTTGTTAATGAACAGTGTGTTTGTTTCCTTGGATGTCCATTGCAATGATTATAGATTTAGGTTTCCTTTGAAAATACTGTATTAGATTGAGTGTTCTGTGGGGGAAGTGCATGCCAGTCGGTTTGCACTGTCTTAAATTACAGAACTGGTCATTATTTATCTCACTTACAGTGAGCTTTTAGCAGTTTGCAAGCATTAACGCTGCCTTTTGTATTCTCGCCTGTTTTTCAGTTCACCAGAACACAGGAAGGACTTTCTGAAGGCAGTGCACTCGATTCTGCGGGATAAACACAGAAGGCAGCTCCTTAAAACCGAAAGTTTGCCCTCATCCCAGCAATATGTTCCTTTTGGTGGAAAAAGATTGTGCGCTCTAAAAGGTGCAAGGCCAGCCATGAACAGGGCAGGTACTGTAGGGCTACAGACTTTCAAGATCCCAGTAACCCCAGCACCGTTGTAGGACATGTGGTGGTGTCTGTTACTTGTATATTAGGATTAGTGTTCTCTCTTGTGTATGTAAAAACCGCTGGTTTTCCATGCTTCACCTCCTTGAGAGCCTTAAATTGCCTCTATTTACCTTGCTTTGCACTCAAGGCTCAGCTTCAGAGCGGTCCTTCTGGCATGGAAGGAAGAAATGGGATTCCTGTCAATACCGATTGGCTGTGCACTTTAATCTGGAAATGGGTTTCCGCTGAACAAAGCGGAAGCTCTCTGCGTGTTTCTTAAAAGCATGTGCAGAATCTTGAGCTAACCCTAGCACTTTTAAACTAAAATGCACAAGAAAAATCAGCTCTCCCGAGTGAGTGGCTTGGTTGGAAGATGATAGCTTTGTGTGTCCTCCGTTTCAGCCTTTTCAGCTCTATTGCTAAAGGGCACGTGCTTCTACTTCTCACATTTTGAGAGGCATGCACTTGATACTATTACTTCTGTAATGGCCTGTCCTAAACCGTGGATTTTCCTTTTCAGTTGACTTCAGGCAAAAGCAATGAGAGAATCCCAGGGAAAGCAGGTTTTCATTTTCAGAACACTAGATGATGGAGGGAAGAAACATTTGCTTCCAACTGAAAAGTACACGGCACTGCTGCGTGTTTTGTTCTGGTCTGTTATTTATTTTTTTTTTCTGCTCGTTAGATCCAGCAATGTAGGCAACCAGGCTTTCTGTTCCTCTTCTGTAATGGGCAGGCCAGACCAATAACATTCGCAGCATGGCTTCTCACTCGGGGTGTTGCTAGCCATCTGCCTCAGACACTTAAAATCGTAAGGAAGAAGAGTCGAAGGAGGGCCAAAATGCAACTGTTTCACCACAGTGCTTCAGTCGGCCTGGGGGGCTAATCTGCTGTAGATGCCAAACCTTCTTTCAGTTTGGCTCCTTGATGCATTTGCATGCTGAATTCTGCAGAGATGAAAACCACCTCTTTAGAGTCCAGACCTCTCACTACGGTTAAAATTTGCAACTGCTGAGCTGTTGTACTTAATGCATGTTTTGAGGCTCGGGGATATTAAAATGTAACCCCGCCCCCAGGCTAGAGTTTAATGAATACATACTGAACGTGCTAAGGTGCTGCTTAGTGGAGGGGGACCAACTGTAACCTCGGAGTTCACCTGCTTGCCATGGAGCTACGTGTGTGTGCACGTAAAGCGCTGGAATGCCTGCAGGTCCTTCGGCTGCAGGATTCGTCCCCTGCTTTGCCTCACAAGCCTCTTCTGAAGATGTTCCAACACAGAAGATGGGAATTTGCTAATTGGGCTAGTTGCAAAAGCTAGTAGACCAGCTGATGCTGAGTAAGGAACTTCTGAAAGTTTGTCTGGTTTGGGGGTTTTCTTCCCCCACCCGCACCCCCCCACCCCCCCCCGCCGTAGGGAGGGAGCAGGGAGGGGAGTAGCAGAGCCTAGACCAGGGAACTTACTTTTACTTGCCTGTAAGTAACGCAACAGTTGCAGCATCTTCAGCACCGAGGTAGCTGCTTGGAAACCTGTAGCGTTGCTCTTACCCGAGACGAAGCAGTTTCTCGAACCGAGGCATAAGGCTAGCTGTTTTTCGCGGTGTGCTGACAGCAGGGCACTGCGTGTGAGAAGCTGAGCTGAACAGATGCACTTTGTGCTGGCTGGCTGCCTGCCTACCGCTTAGGAGGAACAGTAATTGTGGGCCATTATCCCAACTGTGGATCTGAGTAGCAGAAACTCCTTTTTCAGCTGGAGAGAGAGCTGTGCTGAGGAGCTGAGTGACGCGTGACTTGCGCGCAGGGAGGATGCTGAATGACTAGGTCATTCTTGGGAGCCTACCTGCTTTGTGCCTAGCAGTGTTAAATAAAAGGGCCCCTGGAAGACTAACTTTTTAAAGAGAGTTGTACCGTGTGTAAAAAGCCTGTGGGGTTTTATCTTTGTGTGTGTGCAGTGTCAGCCCCAAGCAAGTCTCTTGGGAGGAGGAGGCGGCGGCTGGCCCGAAACAGGTTTACCATTGACTCAGATGCCGTCTACACGAGCAGCCCTGAAAAAGAGCCCCAGCAGCCCACGCACAGTGGGGACACTGACCGCTGGGTAGAGGAACAGTTTGACCTTGCTCAGTATGAGGAGCAGGAGGACATCAAGGAAACGGACATCCTCAGCGATGACGATGAGTACTGCGAGGCCATGAGAGGTGCCGTGGCCGACCGAGACCTTCGGGAGCAGCTGCAGGCAGCCTCCATCACGAGCAGCCGGCCGTGCCGGGGAGACCGCCCGCGCCTGGCCACGGACACCCACGCTTCCAGGATGACCCAGCTGAAGAAGCAGGTGGCCTTGTCCGGCATCAACGGCGACGTGGAGGGCCACGGCGAGGAGGTCATCTGGGTTAGGCGTGAAGACTTTATCCCCAGCAGGAAACTGAACACGGAGCTCTAAACCGGTCCCCCTCCCCGCCTGGATGCGTAGGTCTCCCCGTCCCCCCTCCGTCCCTCCCTCTCGCCCCCGCGCACTGCGGAGAGCTGATCCCGATAGATTGCACACTTGCACACACCATTTCGGCAGCTGAATTGGTCCGAGCCATGCGGCCACACTTTAGGCGACTGTAAAATGCTCAAAACAAGGAATGGAACAAGCTTAAGGTCCTGTCTCACGTTACCAAGGGCTTTCACACTATTTTATTTATTCTAAAATAATCAGGGGCTGAAACTAAGTATGGGGAGAATATCATCACTGGAAAACAAATTACTCTGGATGTCTTAACCTGCGTGCAGCGAACTAGCTTGAAAAATAGCACAACGAACAGATGGTTTTATAGCCGTAAAATGTCAGTCGTAGGTTCATCTCCTTCATGAGGAAACTGCCTTTTTAACGTGTACAGTTGCAGTATTCTTATTACTTTTCCCTCTTTAAATGTAAGAGAATATACGTGTATTTTAGGAATGTGTGAGGAAAGGTTTGGGATTTATGTTGTGTTAAGTCCTCTCGGTCTGTGGCTGGTCTAATTTAACGTCAATGTTGGAAGCTCTAGTTTTACATAATATTGTAAAGATGCCAAACTCTCTTAAAAGAGATCCAAATTTAACACTTGAAGAAATATTTTTTTGTATTTTACCTGAGATGCAGGGGCACAAAGGGATAAGAGTTTTACAGCGTTAGCGTAGCTCCACGTCTAGGATACGAGGCTAGCTTTTTGCAGAGGGTTAGGAATGGTGGTTTTATATTAAAATGCGAACTGGAAACTCTTATTTAGTTATAACTTTCTTCAGGAAAATGATTATTGTATATGTTTGAGACTGGAGTTTAGTTAGATAATAAAAAGAATAAAATAAAATGACATGACTGAATTGTAGTGAACCAAACCGATCCATGGTGTAACCTCACTGGAGCCAGTGTCGCAACATCACAGATCCGTTTGGTCCACTCGCTCTGGCAGAGTTTGGGCTTAGGGGACAGGGAATTCATGGCCAAAAAAACTGACCTCATCCACTCTCCTACCGTGGGTGAAACTAGTGTGTTTTAATTCCTTTATAAAAGCTTTTCCACTGCAATAGAGTATGAACAAGTTCTACACAAGCAAACCTCTTTAACATTTTAAATCTTTTATTTAAACATCTAAAACAGGGTAAAATGTGACTAAAATCTTGTGGTTTTTAAGTAGACTTCCAAATACGAAACACAAGCTAGCACTTTTTTTTAAGATTTATATAGCTTTTCCCATTTCAGTTTCACATTTAGGAAAAAAGGAAGATTATATGAAATTTTCTTTTTTTTTTTTGTTGGTATCTATTGATGTTTGACACATTAGTAGGTACTTTGAAAACCTGAAATTTTATAATAGCTTTAGGACTATATTTTATAAAATCCACTCTGACTATATTTTAAAACTTCACAAAAATTATCCCCCCAAAAAATCCGTCACTGTCTTTGTGTCCCAGCTAACATTCTCCCCTTGCCCCCCTCCCCTTTCTGGTTTCTGGTGCACTATACTTGATCTTATGAAAGCTTTCTCTATTAACTTTTTGCTATCTTCTGATTTCTTTTCGTAAAAGCTTTAGGAAGGTTTCTATACCCTTTGTATTATCACATCATTGTTTTATATCATCTACCTGTCAGTTGTGTCCCAGCATATTAGAGAAGTGGAGGTTTTAGCTGTCCGATGCTGTACCCAGCGGAATACAGTCAGCGCTGAAATACTGGAAGGCTGGTACTGGGAAGGTACCGTTGTTCTTGTACATAATGTCATGACATGTCTATGTCAAAGGTTCTTATATATTTCTTTTATAAGCTGAAAGAAGGTCTATTTTTATGTTTTTAGTTCTATGAATGGAACGTTGTAAATGCCTGTCAGAAATAAAATACTGGAAAAAAAAAAAAATACAAGAGAGTGATGTGTGTGCATGTGTGCTCCAAGACAGGTGCCCCTCTCAGTAGGGGCAAGCAAGGAAGCAAGTCCTACAGTAGATGAAGCTGTTTGTTGGGATCACTCGCCTGGCTTTAATAACCTGTAGGGAGGCTGCTTAATAGTAAGGTTTCCACCCTTAGCAGTGTGTCCCCTGTGTTGTGTGTGGCTGTCCCCTTAGAATGGGTTCAGCCTGTCTTGGCTCTGCTTTTTGGTGGGGTCTGGGCTCTGGAGCAAATAATGGCTCCTTTGGCCAGCACGTGCTGAGCTGCAGCCTATCCCATGTGAAAAGCTGGGGCAAGCTTTTTGGCCTCCCTTCTCTCCTATGGAAACCTCATTTTTATTTATTTATTTCCTCAACGGGAGGTCCAAGGCTGGAGCTTTGCCTGTTAGAGGATGGAAAATGAGACGGACAGGAGAGCAAATGCTTGATGCAAGCATTTGCCCACAGCGGGCCTATCGGACGTGCACCTTGGCACAAAATGAAGCCTTCCTTTAGTGGGACTGCTAACTTTAAAAGGGCATGTTCCAGTCTGTAACGAGCAACGCTGTTCCCCAAATCTGTGGAACTGCATCAACCTCTACTGAACCATGAGTTAAAAGCGTGTGAATGCTTGCTCGTGTGCTCAGCAGAGGACAAATGTTAACAAGTATGAACTTCGGTTTTAAATGTCACAGCCTTTCTTTAGATGGGTTCACGTGTGTGTTTGTCTCCTCTACAGTTTGGTTTTTACTAGCTCCTACAATGTTTCCAGCAACTGACTTCAGCTTTCAGACTGTATACGAAGCTGCTTAAAGAGCTTGTTCTACTCTTAACAACATCATGCCTTGCATTAAAAATTCATATTATGTAGCTCACTTGCCACATGTCAAGCGTTACACAGAAGGTGTGATAGGTAGAAAGTGTAATGCTATGGAGTAGTTCTTGTATTCTCACTTACCAGTCTCTGTTCTTTAGGAAAGAGCCCTCAGGAAAGGCTCAGCTTGTGTTTTGCAGAAGTGAGAATAGCCATTTTCCTTACTAAGTCCATAACTAGTCGTGCCTGCTTCTTTTTCTGTGCTGATCACAAGGAACCTCAAGTGCGTATTTTAAAAAGAGAGAGGAAAAAGGTAGCAAATTCCAGAAGAATTCAAATTCCGTCGAAAGAGCTCTCTAGTCTCTCCGTGGCCGGTTGTTTGCCCAAACCATCTCCCTTTAGGGTGCTTAATTTTAGTCCCAATGTAAGGAGCGCACCGTGGGTTGGTGTTTTGTGCAGCCTGGGCAGGAGCTTCCCTGCCCTGTGGGTGAGACCCTGACTCCCATCACTTTTCTTTAGGGGAACTGGGACTAGTGATGTACAGGGAGATGGGTTATGTGCGTGGATTCCAGCAGATTGTCCCTAAAGGGTGGGCTGGTTGATGTGAGGGAACTGGTTTATTAGAAAACAAGGTGTTACAGCCAGAGCTATGAGAAGAGCCTTGCACAGCCCCTTGGTCTTGCCTACAGTAGAACAGCAGCAGTCTTCTGTGGGGAGAGCACAGCACCCTGTATTGTTGAGGTTTGGGAAGTGCCTTTCTTAGCTCTGTTTTTACCAGTCAGTTGTTTTTTGTTGTCGTCTTCTGGCAGACCCGCTTTGCTTGCACCAGCTTCAGGACAACACGGGAAATTCTTTGTTTCTGAGGCTATTGTCTCTGCAACTAACACGTCAAGAACATGACCTCGCTGCCTGCGTGTGCGCCTATTTTAAATGTGGCCAGATAATCGTGGAGACAGCACAGCGCTTCCCGCAGCTCACGTTTCCCACTGCCAGTGGCTTGAGCAACGTGCTTTCCTTTCAATTTTATTCTCAATAGTTGCTGAGGTACTAATGCTGAACGCTAGACTTACTTTTTAATCCTTTCAATTACAAGAACCCTCGTGCATGTCAACTGAGAACTGTTGGTGTGTCAATATTGCTGAATGAATCCAATCCAGCATTTTGGAAGCTGGCTGCGGCTCTGCCTTATTCTGAGGGGAAATGAAGGAAAAGGAAGCCTTTTGAAAAATTGCTTCCTCTGTTCCTCTTTTCCTCTGGCCACATCCTGTTAATAATACATAGTACCTCTGCGTTGTACGTGGGCATGAGCTCGAGTAGGTTTTCGCAATAATGAAATCTTATAGCAGCCTGAGGGCCTGGCTGAGTTGTTCCCATTTTAAGCTTGACAAATGAAAGCAGGTGGAGGAGTGCACCCAAGGTCATGCAGCAAGCCTGTGGTACGGGGTGAAAGGCTTACAGAAGGCTGTTTAGCCATTAGTGTGGATGATGTAGCCTTTTTGTTAATGTAAAGAAGTAATTAGCTGTCGTAAGGAATCCTTCCTCGTGGCTGAGTAATAGCGATCAGAAAAGTCACACAGACCGCCTGGGCAACAGGGATTTGTTTGTCCATTACGTACAGCTGTGGTATTGAGTTTGCTTTCTCCTTTCAATTCTGTGTTTCCCATCAATTTAATAAGGTGGGGAGGGATGATGAGTTAGGGAGTAATTGTAACCAATTAAGTATTTTCCACGTGTGGGCTAGATCAGTGGACAGTGAGCTGGCTGAACGGCAGAGCTCAGCAGGTTGTGATCAGTGGTGCTTCTGTGTGATCAGTCTAGTTGGAAGCCTGTGACCAGCGGTGTTCCCCAGGGGTCAGTGCTGGGTCCAGCCCTGTGCAACATATTCATCAACGACCTGGATGAAGGGACAGAGTGTACCCTCAGCAAGTTTGCTGACGATACAAAGCTGGGGGGAGCGGCTGACTCACCGGAAGGCTGTGCTGCCATTCAGCGTGACCTGGACAGGCTGGAGAGTTGGGCGGAGAGGAACCTGATGAAGTTCAACAAGGGCAAGTGTAGGGTCTTGCACCTGGGGAGGAACAACCCCATGTGCCGGTACAGGCTGGGGGTTGACTTGCTGGAGAGCAGCTCTGCGGAGAAGGACCTGGGAGTGCTGGTGGACAACAGGCTCACCATGAGCCAGCAGTGTGCCCTTGCGGCCAGGAAGGCCAATGGCATCCTGGGGTGCATTAAGAAGAGTGTGGCCAGCAGGTCGAGGGAGGTGATCCTCCCCCTCTACTCTGCCCTGGTGAGGCCGCATCTGGAGTACTGTGTCCAGTTCTGGGCTCCCCAGTTCAAGAGAGACAGGGAACTACTGGAGAGAGTCCAGCGGAGGGCCACAAAGTTGATTAGGGGAGTGGAGCATCTCTCTTATGAGGAAAGGCTGAGAGACCTGGGTCTGTTCAGCCTGGAGAAGAGAAGACTGGGAGGGGATCTCAACTATGTTTATAGATATCTAAAGGATGGGTGTCAAGAGGATGGGGCCAGGCTCTTCTCAGTGGTGCCCAGTGACAGGACAAGGGGCAACGGGCACAAACTGGAGCACAGGCAGTTCCACCTGAACATGAGGAAGAACTTTACTGTAACGGAGCACTGGAACAGGCTGCCCAGGGAGGCTGTGGAGTCTCCTCTGGAGAGATTTAAAACCCGCCTGGACGCGTTCCTGTGCACCCTGCTGTGGGGGCACCTGCTTTGGCAGGGGGTTGGACTGGGGGATCTCCAGAGGTCCTTTCCAACCTCTATCATTCTGTGATTCAAAATAAAGCCATGGCTTCTGTGGCTGTTTCCCTCCATGCACCAATGGTACAGGTGATGCTGACTGTACACAACCTCAGGGGATCATGCCTCCGTGTGCCTGGAAGGAGAACACCTTGTGCAGGCTCCGTCCTTGGGGGGGGGGTTCAGGAACCATGTGGGGACAGCCCTGAGCAGCCTGATCTGATCCCGGAGCTGGCCCTGCTTGGGGCAGGGGGTTGGACCAGAAACCCTACTGAGGGGCCTTCTCTCCTGCATTGTCCTGTGATGCTGTGAGTCCCCCTCTGCACCCCTCCACACCCAGCCACACAGGAGAAGTTTCAGTTTGTTGGGTTTTTTTTTTTTCCAGTCAGGAATAAACTGCACAATGGATCTTGAATTTTGTATCAAAAGATGAATATATTGCAATGAAACCAAATAGATAAACTCCCTGGAGATAAAGCTTGGTGACAACCTTCCATAGGAAACAGCAGGAGCACAGATTTGCTGTGGGGGTGGGACAACTTAAGCAGCCATAAGTCACCTTCTCCTGATCCTCCCACTCCCAGTGAGAAGTGTGTAGTGCACATGTCAATAGATAGATTTCCTGGGATGCCCCAGGTCTACTAAACACAGTAAATGGCAGAAGTGCCTGTTTGCCGCTAATCTTTGGGTCCTTCTGGGAAAACATCACTGGACTTTTATCCAAGCTGTGTTTGGGTATATAAAACCATGTTTTCTACACCCCGTCTTCTCCTGGTCAAAGCAAAATATTTGAAACGAGAAAAATCTCCCCTTAACCCCCTGTTTTGGCATATCAGAGTTAAAGGTATTACTCCCCCTCCTCCCAGAGCCCCGTATGTGTTTGAGGTCAGCATCTTCTTCCAAATGTAGCTATTTTGAAGGTGGGCTCTCTTGGGAGAGGTTGACTGCAAGTGGCAATGGCAGGCAGAGTATGCCTCAGGGCTCCCCTACGGACGCGCCCAGTGTCCCGCCTCAAACAGCACCCGCAGACATATGTCTAGGGAAGAACAGAGCAAACATTTGTGATGATGCTTTGACCCCTATGCTCCCAGCTCCTAAACACAGGCACATAGTGCTGTTTCATGGTGTTGCACCTTCAGGCACTTCAGAAGATCCCAAGGTCAGTTCATCTGCCCACACGTAGTCAGTAGTAACTCTTTCTTCAGAAAGAGTTCCAAGACGTCCAAGACATCTGTCTGTGTGTGGGTGCAGGAGGACATGGGCGCATCAGGTGAGCTATGCTGTTGTGGAGGAGCAGCTGGAGCACGGTGGGTAACCCTGCAGCAGCTCAGGTGGCATTAAAGGCAGCTGAACCCCACGCTGTGGGCTTAGTAGCCCTCCAGTGACTTCTGCACCAGGAGACTGTCCAGTGTGCACTCGAATCCAGGTAAGATTTTTGCATCCAGACGTCCTTTGGCAAGGAGCCTCAGAGGTCTGGTACCCACGCAGGGATGTGCCACCTGCTTTTGCTCATTCTGAATTTTGATCCCACTAGTTTCATTTGACACCTGCTAACTTTTTACACCACAGGAAACTGTGAAGAGTCAATCACCACTTACTTTTTCCCATCATCCATAACTGTAGAAATCTATGTCATAATCCTCGTAGCCAGCTTTTTTTCCAGACTGAGCCCTTTCAGGTACTCAAAGAGCCATTAATCTGGCTCATTGCTGCCACAGGACTTTTTTTCCACCCCCAAAAGATAATAAAAAGTATGAAGGTATGACAGTGAAAGGAAGTAGAAATGAAACATCTTGAATATGTTGCCAGCAAGCCTGACAGGGATTGCTAGAGTGGTTACATTTTGCAGAGCTCCACATCTGTCTAGGGGATGACAATAAAAGGCACAGAAAGGAGATGGTGTGAAAACAGGGTATGGTATATGCAGCAGTTCCTACAGCAACGGCATCTCTTGCAGCAAGCTCATGTTTGCTACTTAAGGTAGGATTATTTTCAGCTTGTAATACTACCAGACTAATCCAAAACCTTCAGGAAATCAGTGAAGTAGTGAAATGAAGGAAAAGAGTCAGGGCATCAAGCAGAAAGCACCACGCAACTAGAAGAGCACGCACACAAGCGGTGACAAGTGGCTCGTGTGTGCCAGCTCGCTGTGCACTTCACTGCGCCAGATCTGAAATCCTTCCCGCTGCTTTGGCTTTAAAACTCTATGCTATCACGAGCCAACCATCTCTGCGTGAAACAGAGAGAAACTTCCTCCTGCAGTTCCGTGAACAGTTTGGAGAGGCGAATGTCAATGCTGTTTTTGAGTGCTAGGACGAACTCCAGTAGGCTGTGTGCTGGAAAGGTGTGCCGGATCCCTGTGTCACATCTGTGCAATTAGCTGATGACCCGTATGCAATCATGCGTTGTTACGACAGCCAAGTAATCTGCTCGTGGGGAAAAATTGATTGAAATGAAATACGTAACCTGAGGAAATAAGAAATAATTAGAAACAGCATATTAAAAAAAAAAAAGAGGGAGCAAGAGGGCCTGAAACTAATTAATGTTGCAGGAACCGGATCAAAGCCAGCAACTGAGATTCATAAAACTGCAGAGAGGCATGAATAGAATATTAAGTATTTGCTACACTGTCTATGAAAGGAGATCAGGCTTCCAATCAGCACCTGAGGTGCTTGGAGTGTGGCAAGGAAAAAGTGCTTGCTCCTCTGTGCCCAAGGGCCAGCACGCAGCTCTGTGTTTTTAAAAAAGTGCTGGACGAACCTTTGCCCTCACTGTACCTAGGTACTGTCTTGCATCAGATGCTCTCCTGCTTCTCAGGCCTTCTATGCTCGCCCGTGTTAATTCACAGGGTAGCATGCGGCCACAGGAACATCGTGCCTGTGGCCACGGTGTTGGGGAGACTAAGGGGGAGCTCTGTAGCACAGACACGGGCTGCTCTGGATCGGCTCTTGCCAGTGCCAGAGAGGAGTCTCCGGTCCTACATTTTAAATGTAATTGCACAGCCATTGCATCGCAGCAGCGTTCCTTTAAATTCCTTGAGAAAATGCCTATTGCTTTGTACAGGCCCTGGGTCGGTCCAGTGCGGGTCACTGCTCCTCAGGTTTCCTCCACGGAAACTCGCTGATCGTTGAGGCTCTCCTGCTGCGCGGGGCCAGCCCTGCGTGGTTCCCCCGCGCACGCTGAAGGCTCTGCCCCGCTCGGCGGAGGCAACACAGCAGCGCAGAACGCCTGCCTGGTCCCCCAGGGTGGTGTTTCAGCTCAGGTACCTCTGCCATGCCTAACGTGCTCCAAGTGTCCTGAGATGGACAGCTTGCGAGAAGCTGAGCTCGCAGTGAGCGGCTGTGCACGAGCGCATGGCCTGCTCGCTGGAGTGACTGATGCAGTTTGGTCCTCGCGACCACGGAGCGAGCCTTGTCTGTTGCTGGTGGTCAGGGCTACCCGTCGGGGAGGCCGTCAGCTCTGGCGTCAGCTTCAGCGTGGAGCCAGAGCCCCTGCTGGCTTCTTGTGCCTCCGCCTTCCGGGCAGCGCGGCGGCCCTTCCCCCTGCGGCTGGGCTCCCCACGCCCCGCAGCGCAGCAGAGCTCCTGGGCGCGCTCAGCTGCCGAAACCACCCGGGGCTGCCCCGCGACCGCCCGCTCCGCCTGCGGGGCGACGCCGCGGCTGCGCAGAGGCACGAACCGGCGAGGGGCCCGGCGGCTCCTCTGCGGGGCAGCGGGCCGAGGGGCACACGGCTCGGGGGCGCGGGCCTCCGCCTCCGCACGGCTTCCGGGGGCGATGCGCGGCCTCCGGGGGAGCCCGGCGGGGCGGGGGCCGGGGG
>VZSC01012645.1:113493-145217 GCA_013398225.1 Steatornis caripensis | reverse complement strand
GTTTGTTCAGCCTTGAGAAAAGAAGGCTGAGGGGAAACTTCATCACCATGTTCCAGTACTTACAGGGTGGCTACAAAGAAGACTCCCATTTTACAAGGAGTCACGTGGAAAAGATATGGAGTAAGGGGTACAAGTTACTCCTGGAAAGATTCTGACTNGATGATCAAAGGACTGGGAAGTCTGCCATATGAGGAAAGGCTGAGAGAATTGGGTTTGTTCAGCCTTGAGAAAAGAAGGCTGAGGGGAAACTTCATCACCATGTTCCAGTACTTACAGGGTGGCTACAAAGAAGACTCCCATTTTACAAGGAGTCACGTGGAAAAGATATGGAGTAAGGGGTACAAGTTACTCCTGGAAAGATTCTGACTGGTCACAAGAGGAAAACTTTTCACAATGAGAAAAATCAGCCCTTAGAATCGTCTCCCCAGGGAAGTGGTGGATTCCCTGACATTGGACACTAAGATTTGTCTGGACCATCTTGTCTGGACCATCTTGTCTGGACCATCTTGTCTGGACCATCTTGTCTGGACCATCTTGTCTGGACCATCTTGTCTGGACCATCTTGTCTGGACCATCTTGTCTGGACCATCTTGTCTGGACCATCTTGTCTGGACCATCTTGTCTGGACCATCTTGTCTGGACCATCTTGTCTGGACCATCTTGTCTGGACCATCTTGTCTGGACCATCTTGTCTGGACCATCTTGTCTGGACCATCTTGTCTGGACCATCTTGTCTGGACCATCTTGTCTGGACCATCTTGTCTGGACCATCCTTTTGCCAAGAAAGTTTGGACAAGATGATACGTGAGGGTCCCTTCCAACTGATAGTCTGTGATTCTAACTGTGCCTTACAAGAGAAACAAAAGGTACTGTAGACTTCAAGTCTGTATCACTTGAACCCTGCATTTGGTTCTCAGTGTATAGAAGAGCTTTCTTAGAGACAAGACTGTCCCATGCTCTATCAGCCCTTGCCTGGAGGATTGTACAGAAGTCATGTCCTTATTTCCATGCTGGAGTAGGGGATGGACTTTGCCCAGATTTTTTTCTCCTTTACCCTTTTTCTCCCCAAAACCCAAATTGCCAGCTCTGCCTCTGGAAGAGGAGCAGAAGAAAGGTACTCTTTATTAATTTTTACATAAAAAAAATCAGTGGCAGCACTGTGAGGACAAATTTATCTTCCAGCTCTTTGGCTAGTGTTTTAGTCTTACTTTGTCAACCAGACAGAGCTCATCACTTATATATAAAACTCTTCCAGAGAACATACAAGCAAGGAGAATGTGTATAATGAAATAACAAGTCTTGGCATTTCCTACAGAAGCAGCCAAACATTCAGCTGTGATCAGTCTTATTAAGAGGAGAAACTGCTAGAAACAATAGTGGTCCAAATAATTGATGAGAGAAGAATTTGATCTCTGGCTGGTGGCTCTAATAAATTTCTTCTGTCAGCTCAGTTCATTTACTGCAGGTAGGAGCCCTGTGCAGTGATTAGAGAAGCAAAATATTTTAGGCACAGCAGAATGTAACAATTCTGCCGATGAACTGGACAAAAATAGCTCCGTGGGTAGATAAATGGAAGAGGAGGTGCTTTTATCTGAAGTCCCTATTAAATTAGGGAACAGTTATTTTTGTTCCTCACCCCTTGCAGGTGACAGTGAAGCCAAATGATATTTCTGGGACTATTGCCTCATACAGACTATGTCCAGCCTTTTGATTAGCACCTTGGGAACGGAGGTGAAGGAAAGGACGTGCCTTTCCTTGGTGTGATTACCAGGTAGAAAGATTTGGGGAGATGACTGGGCAAGACGAGAGGGAAGGCTGGGCATTGCTGCAGAGAAGGGGAGGGAAAGCCCATGAAGACTCATATTCTGGTTTGCTTTAACTATAGAAGGGGCTTGTGATCTGGATCGCTTCCTCCCAGCACATAGGGCTAGTTAGCTGCTCAGGGGCAGGGATAGGGAACAGATAGGGCATGGGAAGGGCCCTGCCCAGAGAGGGGCAACGCCTGCTGGGTGCCCGCACAGCCCTGTCCCTCGTGTTCACTCTCACTGTGTGTGTAAAAGCACATTAGTGCTCTGTTTTAAATGTGAAGTTGCTTTTTGTGAGGATGTTTGGGTAGCCCGAGTTGGAGTTGCATATTTTAGTAAATATGGGCAATATAAGACTAGCAAACACTGTCTAGCACTAACTAGACAGCAGCAGTTATGAATACCCCATTTAATCTGTGCAAGAAAATGAGTAAATAACAACATTGTCCCAAGAAAGAGTTATGTTTAATGTTTCATGAATGTTGATAACTTTTTCTATAATTTAGCATGCTGGGTTCTTCCATCCCTGGAGTTCTTTCCAGATGGGATAGCGAATGTGAGGGAAAGCAAGCTGTCATGGCCATCAGCGTGTAGTTGGAGTTAATGCAGTTGTCGTTAAACGATGCCTGTTTGCTGCTGAAAAGCTCTGTATTAGCATGAGGCTGCAAAACTGTAACACTTACCACCAGCGAGTATTATTTGAAAAGATCATTTAGTATCTGTCAGGGCTGCTGTAATATTCTTTTGGCCAATGAATTTAAGTGGGAAGATGTACGTGTGCGCGCCTGCACTTCTAATTAATTGTAATTGTAATCTCACATAATGCACTCCTCAGCTCGACATTTTTAAAGTAAGGGTAGGTTGGTTGATTCCTGAAATTAATTATAATTCAGGTTTTGGAGTGTGAAATGGATAGAGAGCTTTCTATAAGCCCTTTAGACACAGCTAGAATTTGGACTGATTTATTATGCGCTTCTACTATGCTCGGCTGCTCATGTCATGAAATCTTTAGGAATTTATTGCAAGAAAATGGCTCCTTTTCATGAATGTGATGCAAGGAGAAGATGGAATTGGCATTACATTTGGATAAAGGAAAACAAAGCCAGTGAGGGCTGTGGCCCTTGGTGCACCCGATGAATCGATTCTCTGGTGTACCCAATTCAGAAAGAGTAAGAAAAACTTATATCTATGTGAATCCCTGTGTGAAAGCTTTAAAAAAAAATAAAAGCTAACATATGCTGGGATAGCTTATTTGCCTTGCCTTACAGGAATAAATTAGCAAAGCCAAAATAGTTCCTAACACTTCAGCAGGAATAGTCTTTTGGTGGTTCTCCTTTAGGTGTTAAACTTATTAATGCATCTCTTTAGGGAGATTAAATTGTCTTCACGTTATCCTGAATCTGTAGCAGCAGAGATACTAACTTCTGAATTCAATGAATGCCCCAAATATAAAGGTCTGCTTTGGAGAGGATATTTTGGAAGCAGAGCTGTTGCACAAGGAATTGAGAGAGTATGACAGTACGAAGACTGCTGTCTTAATCTGAATTACCCTTCTTATGGAAACATGGTTAACTTTATCACGCTTAATCTTTACTTACTAACAAAGAAACTTTCCAGCTAAGGATTACAATATAATAATATCTTCATGCTCAGAAGTCCAGAAGATAGAGGAAAAATATAGTGAAGTGCTGTCTGAGCTCTTGTAGAATAACTTAGATGCGTGATTTGCATCTAAAGAATGTTTGTATCAGCGTATCTCCATCTGGTATCAGTCTCACTGGGAGCTGCAAGCGGATTGTTACAGAAGAACAATAGGATTTCTTTCATTAAGCTCGTCCCTGTTGGCTAAGACAAGGAAGCCTCCTCCCCTACTTGACTTCTGCAGTAGATAAGAGAAAGATCTATATAGAAGATAGATAATACTTAGATGGAGCAGGAACTTGGAAGAACCATTTTCTAGGAGACAAACCTTAGCGGGCATCAGTCTGAAACAGAAACCAGACATTGATTTATACTGTGTTATAGAGGGATTATGTTTCTGGTAGTAACAGCAAATCCCAGTTGTTGACTCCAGATGTACTTTCTGTTGGCGACTGGATTGTAACAAAGGCATCGTCTGCAGATTGTAATTCTTCCCTCCAGAGCTTTTGGAGGCTGGGGAAGTTTAGTTGTTTGCTCTGAGATTAGCCTTTGTGCCATGTTAACTTGCATGGCAATCACTTGCAAAAATTGACCTTAGCAGGCTGTGAGGCATGCGTCTCATGCGGATGAGTATTTTTTCAATTTGTTTTTTTCTGTGAGTACAAAAAGACCTTTTGCAGGTTTATCATTCTTCAGCCTTACTTAATCACTGTAATGACAACATCCCAGTCATTAGGATAACTCAAAACCAAGCAGGAGGGTTGTCTTTTCTTGGAACACTCCCTTGTCAAAACAGTGACAGAGCAGGAGAAATGGTCCATTTTTTAATTCTTCCTTGCAGAACTTACCTGCCTTTTCTTAATTATCTGCAGCACTGGTCTCTGCGTATTATCTACCTCGCTTGCTCTCATGAATGTAGATTCTAGAGATTGTGTTAACACACTTTTCCTTACATTCAGAAATCCGATTGGTGCTATGTGCAATACTCTAATAACATGTATGGGTCAGATGGTATCCTGAGTTTGCATGATGAGCTCTGAGTGAGGTCCCTAGGGACAAATAACACAAATACAGGCCTGTATTCCTCTAGTAACTTAGTTGTAATACACTGCTTATTACCTGAGTGCTTGACTACCTATATTAACATGATAAATGTTATGCGAAATATAATTTAGATGTTCCACTGTCTGCTATCTCAGGGAATATTTCACTTCTAAGTGAATAAATTCTTTTGTATCTAACTGAATAATGTAGTTGCAATTTTAACATTATCTAAATTCTTGGGGTTTTCTCTGCCACCCTTCATGTAGGCACTCTGCAGATGCTCTAGAGAATGAGAATTGCACCCTGAAACCCGGAGTAAATTCCAGAGAAAAACTTCTTAATATTAAACAGATTTAAAGGGGATATTCAAACACATACACATAAAAGCCTCTCTATTAAGCAGCTGTATATCGAGAACTCGTTTAAAAATGCCCAAAGGTCCTTTAATAGAAAGGAATATCTGAACTAAAGGGGTGTTCTATGCAGTGCAACACTTGACGGGGGCAGAGACTTGGATAGAAAAGGTATTTGCTCTGGGTCAGGTTGCGTGTGCGATGTTTCAGGTGTGTCTGTGTGCTGGAGTCCCTCACTGTGAGAAAGCTGGGCTGGCAACCAACAGGGCCACCTCTTTGTGAGGAATGGGATGCGTGCGCTCTGGGTTTGCTGAAACCAGATAACTAATCGGAGAATGAAAGTGAGAATGAAATGGAAGAGTGTTCAGGTATGATCATCAGGTATCTTCCAAAATGGATTATAATAGAAAGTGGCAGAATATGCTGNTGGGGTGGAGTACTGCATTGGGTCAAACCAGGACAGCTGGTGATAAAATCCAAAGATGAAGTACTTTCATTGAATCAATTAAGACTGATTAGTGGAATCAAAGGCACTGTATTGGTTGCAGCTAATGCAGACTTTAAAGCATTTTATCACTAGTAATTAAAAAATTGGCTTGATTTCCTATTTCAAATCTGTCCTATATTTGTAGTAAGCATTATAAATAATAAAATAATAGTATTTTAAGTTATTTAATATTTATCACCCATCTTTTAGTTGCTTGAGTAAAATTGCACTGTACTTAAACATGACTTTTTCTTTCTAATTCTAAATAGCCAATTTCTGCCACCTCTTTGTGACCTTTCTTCAAAACTGTTTCGTAACAGTATCCACCCATGATTTCTCTCAGTGCAGTGAAAAATGATCAAGATTATCTATATTTTCTCCTAAGGAAAAAAAATATTTTCTCAAATGCTAACCCTCACTTCTCCATAGAAGTATGATTTTTCTTCATTTTTTATAATTTTGGAGAAGGGCCTTAATGGAGACACATTTATACAGCAACAACACCCTTTTGCTGTCATAGCTTGTTTGCTCAGACAACCAACTGAAACTATCCTGACAAATGAATTTTTATGGCTGTAAGCTGTATTTCCCTTAGGGGTGTGTGTGGTCAAGTTGTAGCAGCATATCCTTCCTAATGCAGGCCAGTCCTAGGCTTGGAGGAATAAACTGCACTGGGACAGGCACCCTTCTGGTGTGAGGGCACCCACGCCGGGCAGCGGGTGTTGTGAGCAGTGCGTAGCTGTTCTACGAACGCAGGCTCAAAGGATGCTTTGCAGGGAGAATCTCTCGAAGGCCCCATTAAAGCTTTTCCCATCTTTCTGGCCGTATCAAATAAGAAAAGTTTGGCTTATGGAGAGAGGTGTTTTCAAATGACTCTTGGCTTTCAAACCTGGGCTCCACCCTGTTCCAAGGGTGCTGATTTAAATGCAAATATGAAATTGTACTGAATGCAGCTGAAAAAATACAGGTGCCTTCTCAGCTAGAGCGAGGTGCTTTTTCACCTGCACAAACAGAACGTTTCACGCAGACCTCTTCCACTTGCTAGCTCCAAGAGGCAAATGTTTCTGGTCCTGAGCGCTGTTTGCCCCCAGCCCCTGAAAAACTGCTGGTTTTTCCTGTGGGTTGCCTGGGGAGGACTGTTCAATGCACGGATCTTGGAAGAACCACTCGGAGACAGGTTGGTACAACGTACCACCTGATGTGCCACGTGCCGACGTGGAGCCGTGGTCTCCGCTGAAACAGACTGGACCCAAAAGGAAATAATCATTGTATAATCTTTACCTGAGAAGAAGTAAACAGTGTTGCACACCACCATGTTTTCTAAGCTCTTCATATACAACTTTCATTTTTTTATGTAGGCGTTGTCTTTTCCATTTGCTGTTTCCTTGGATTCTGGTACTCTAAGGGTAGAAATCTGCCTCCCATCTCTGACTCCTGAGTAACACAGGAGGAGTTTTACCCTGATCAGCAAGTACAGCAAACATAACTGGGAAAGCAAGCCGTCGGCCACAGATTACTGCATGACTAGAACTGCAGGGCTGACTTTTTTTTTGTCTGGTATTCAGACGTGAGCACTTGGTATTGCAGCCTGCTCAGAGCAAAGTTTGTTTCAGGTTGGGACTCAAACCAGAGGAACACATATTCTATATTCCATAAAGCAGGATAGTCCCTGACAAATTGCAAACCATTACTATGAGATTTGGAGCGAAGATGTTCTCTACTTTTCTGCAAAAAATCCATACAACTGAGTTTCCTCCACCCACCCAAACTGATAAAATACAAAACCACAAAAAATTGTAAATAAAACATGAGATAGAAGAATTTTCAATGGCTTTGGAGTAAGGAAGAGGCAATAGCAAAATATGTGGTGGCCTACAGCAAAATCCCACGTGGACAGCAATACATGGTCGATGCACAGTAAAAAAAAAGAATCCACCCAAACCCCTGAGGTAGTGTACTGTGACACCTCACTGCAGAACTGGTGTGTCAGTTGGGATAGGATTTTCTTCCTAAAGAGCAGCCGAGATTCCTGCTCATCTCCAAAAAGTCAATTTAAACTATATCTACATCATGTTACAGCAAATGTCTGTTGTTTGAAATCCTTGTTCACAATCTGAGAACTCCGGCACTTTCAGGATCCTGCCGTGAGCTGCAGCTTAACTGAGTCAGGCCTTGCGTTGCGCTCTGCTGCGGGAAAGTTGTGTTGATGGAGCAAAGTAAGGAGGGGGTAAAAAAAAAGAGAGGCAATGGTACTACAGCAACACAGTGCTTAGGCAGTGCGTGCACATCTGCAAGCAAAAAAGACAGAGCAAAATCTGTTTGTTCGGCTGCAGATGTTCAGTTGGTTGGTACCTCCGAGAAAAGACAGAACTGTTTGTAGGGATGCTCACTGGGTGTCTTTCTGTTGGGAACTGAATTCCACCAGAATCAATACTGTTTGTGAAATCATGTTGTTTAGTCTTTTTTTTTCCCTTTTTGGAGGGGAGGGGGGGGAAAAAAAACAGAGAAGAAAATTACGGCAGTAACAGGATGGTCTGTCTGCAGTAGTAAAACAAAAACTTCAATTCCCCCGTGGGAAATTTCAAATTATATTTTTCCTACTGTCATAGAAACTGTCAAAAATAAAAGTAAGTAATTCATGCAGAAACCAAATGTTTTGATAAATGCGAAGCAACTATTTCATCCAAAATGTCTGTTGCAAGGAATTTTGAAATGTTGGTGTTTTGCAGTGATGTGGAAGAGAAATTCATCTGAACATAGCTTCCCTGGAAGAAGATGACCAGTTGTGACTCACGGCTGCAATAAAATGCTCTTACAGATAAAATTCCAGTGGCCTGAGCACCATCAAGGATTTGCTGGATATGGCTTTGAGTCCTCTAATTAGCATAAGCTTTCTTATGTTATATTCAAGTAGTTCAGTCTTTCTGCACCTCCTTTATCTGTGCGGAAATGATCAGGACTGTAGATCATAGAGCTCTAGATTAAAATCCTGAGAGGATCTGAAGATTTCACATAGAGAGAATTACCAGAGGGACGTAATTCTATAAAAAGTAGGGTGAATTCTCAGTTCTGGGAAGCAAGGCTGGATGTGAGGTTTTGGGTGGCTTTTTCTGGAGAGTGGGCATGGTTCACCACGGGTAGAAAAAGACTCACTAGTTGGCTGGGCATCTTTACTGTAAAAAGCGGGGAGGGGGGAAGTCCAAGGCATTAAGAAAGGCCTATCTGTCTAAAACACACACTAGAGAAGACCCTACTCTATCTTGTCTATTGGTATGAACATGTTCTCTCATTTTCCTCTTTCATCAGTATTAAAAGATGTTAGTGTACATGTGTACTTCTACCTTTCAAGAAGCATATGCAGTAATCGGGATGATACTGTTTTCATATAAACATGGAAATTAAACAAATGTTGCTGCTCTTTGTTCTGTTTCTGCAAGAAAAACAAAGCAGACTGCTGTAGTGTCCTCCTTGTAATACCTGCTATATGGAAACTCCGTTGGGGTGTGTATGAATGTGTCTGCATAACATCCACCATCCAGAGATAAAGATAATTCTTGGCATTTGATAACTTTGGCCCAGCAGTGACTCAATTCCTTTCTTTCTCTTAAGTGTCTTCATGAAAAGGTCTGTGTGTTTTAAATTTGTGATCTTTTAGCCTTAGATTGTCCCCTCCGATGGTGTTTCTCCACAACAGATAGCTGGACCAAGTAAGATGGAGAAAATATTTAACCACATTGTTCCAGATTTGATTACAACGTGCTCTATTCTGGAACAATGACCATAATTTTAGTACGTATTTATGCGGATGGCAAGGGGCCCAACAGGAAGCATGATGTGAATCTCCAAAGCAGGGCGGCCCTCCAAGTTAGTTTATATTAACTCACGTATGGCATGGGGGAGGTAGGAGGAGCAGCTGGTAGGACTGAATGGATACACGTGGGAAAGAGGTATTTTTCTGCTGCTGCTGAGTCTGTTCTNGAGAAGAAAATTACGGCAGTAACAGGATGGTCTGTCTGCAGTAGTAAAACAAAAACTTCAATTCCCCCGTGGGAAATTTCAAATTATATTTTTCCTACTGTCATAGAAACTGTCAAAAATAAAAGTAAGTAATTCATGCAGAAACCAAATGTTTTGATAAATGCGAAGCAACTATTTCATCCAAAATGTCTGTTGCAAGGAATTTTGAAATGTTGGTGTTTTGCAGTGATGTGGAAGAGAAATTCATCTGAACATAGCTTCCATGGAAGAAGATGACCAGTTGTGACTCAGGGCTGCAATAAAATGCTCTTACAGATAAAATTCCAGTGGCCTGAGCACCATCAAGGATTTGCTGGATATGGCTTTGAGTCCTCTAATTAGCATAAGCTTTCTTATGTTATATTCAAGTAGTTCAGTCTTTCTGCACCTCCTTTATCTGTGCGGAAATGATCAGGACTGTAGATCATAGAGCTCTAGATTAAAATCCTGAGAGGATCTGAAGATTTCACATAGAGAGAATTACCAGAGGGACGTAATTCTATAAAAAGTAGGGTGAATTCTCAGTTCTGGGAAGCAAGGCTGGATGTGAGGTTTTGGGTGGCTTTTTCTGGAGAGTGGGCATGGTTCACCACGGGTAGAAAAAGACTCACTAGTTGGCTGGGCATCTTTACTGTAAAAAGCGGGGAGGGGGGAAGTCCAAGGCATTAAGAAAGGCCTATCTGTCTAAAACACACACTAGAGAAGACCCTACTCTATCTTGTCTATTGGTATGAACATGTTCTCTCATTTTCCTCTTTCATCAGTATTAAAAGATGTTAGTGTACATGTGTACTTCTACCTTTCAAGAAGCATATGCAGTAATCGGGATGATACTGTTTTCATATAAACATGGAAATTAAACAAATGTTGCTGCTCTTTGTTCTGTTTCTGCAAGAAAAACAAAGCAGACTGTTCTGTAGTGTCCTCCTTGTAATACCTGCTATATGGAAACTCCGTTGGGGTGTGTATGAATGTGTCTGCATAACATCCACCGTCCAGAGATAAAGATAATTCTTGGCATTTGATCACTGACTTACAGCTGTGCATCACTGGACCTTCTTGTGGTCTCCAGACCTACAACTAGACTCTGAATCTTCATCCCACCACAGTCAATGGAAATGTAGACACCTGGCTTGCTGGAAGTTACCTTTATTTCTGAGACTGACATTTCTGAGCATCTCTGTACTCTCTGGGGCAGCACCTTAGAAGGGGGAAGCTGTGTACAGGAGTCGACTATAGCTGGGGCGTCCACAGTTACATCCCTCCAGCTGAGTATTGCTGGCAGATGCTGCAGAGGAGCCCAGCAGTGACTCAATTCCTTTCTTTCTCTTAAGTGTCTTCATGAAAAGGTCTGTGTGTTTTAAATTTGTGATCTTTTAGCCTTAGATTGTCCCCTCCGATGGTGTTTCTCCACAACAGATAGCTGGACCAAGTAAGATGGAGAAAATATTTAACCACATTGTTCCAGATTTGATTACAACGTGCTCTATTCTGGAACAATGACCATAATTTTAGTACGTATTTATGCGGATGGCAAGGGGCCCAACAGGAAGCATGATGTGAATCTCCAAAGCAGGGCGGCCCTCCAAGTTAGTTTATATTAACTCACGTATGGCATGGGGGAGGTAGGAGGAGCAGCTGGTAGGACTGAATGGATACACGTGGGAAAGAGGTATTTTTCTGCTGCTGCTGAGTCTGTTCTGGCTTGAGGCTGGAGCTCAGCAGCTCTGTTTGTCTGGACATGTCCCAGGTTGGGTGTTCGAGGATGAGCAGCAGTGCAGTGAGACCATTAGCGCTGGCAGGGCTGCCTGCCCAGAAACCTGCCTATGCCAGCAGTGCATGCACCAACCTGCGGCTCCAGGGACACGCTGTCTGAGCCACTGCACAGGGGATTTGTCTGATGCAGATTTGTTGGGCAGACTGTGGGTGTGCTCTGCACCCTAACCTGTTCATGTGTTGTACCCAAACAGTTTGAGTTTGAGGGTTTTTTTCCTCTCTTAAAAATGTTAGGTAGAAATATAGCTCTTTTGGTTACAAACCCTGTCATGCTCTCGAGTATCTCATATAACGCCTGTGCCGTAGGATAGTAAGCTCAGCTGCAGGGCTGAGCGGTAAGGCCACCGCAGGGTCCAGCCCTTGCTGTAGCCACATTGCCCTGGGTGCTGCACACTGCGTGCGCAGGTGGGGACGGACAAGTGCTCCATTGCTTCATCCCCCCAGCAATTGCAAGAGGGACCACAGTCCCAAAGAAAACATGAATGCCTGCAGTGAGAGCACTGGTCTGCATAATGCCTGAAACCAGGCTCTGGACGTTGTGTAGAGAAGCTGTTCTTTGAGGACTGTGTTTTCTAAACACAATGTTCTGAAAATCTGTGGCAAATTTAGGAAAAACACGGAGATGTTCGCTGGTATTTGCAAAATGTCACAGAGTCTCAGGGGCAGTTTTATGACTCCTTTCAATGTTTTTAATGCGTTTTATAGTAAAAACAGGATTACAGCGTTACCTTAAAATAAATAGATGCAGCAGTAGATGTTAAACAAAAAAGGATTGCTTTTAACAATGCAGATAAGTCTTGAATCTCAAATAGGAAACACTTCTTCTCAGAGCAACAACCAAGCAAGCAATAAAATGGGTGCAAAGTTGCACCTAGTTTTATGGAGTACCTACCCATTCTTTTAAAGGCAGTCCCCAGCAAACACTAACTGGCAATTCCCATGTGCCTGAATTGACAGGACGTGATGATAAGTGTGGGGAAGATGTGGGAAACACCCTAAGGCCCAACTGAGACAAACCACGCATTACAGTTACTGCCTGTCCTGGGATGCTCTGCTCTTCTATTTACTACACTATTTGAATTAAAACCTTTGCTTATAACCTGCAGCACTGTACATCTGATTCTGCTTTTGCTGATGTCTGTGGCAAGAGTGCGTTAATAATGCTTGGCTCCTCTCTGTTGATATGATCCTCCAAGCGTTCACTTCTCTGAAAGGCAGAGAAAAGCAGAGGAGCCTCTTAGGCTCCAATGACTGTTGTCCAGCAGAAAGCCTAATGCAGTTAGTCTCCACTGGTGTCTATTATAGTGAAGTTTTCCTGCCAATATAGTGCTATGAAGGCTCCATGGCAGTGGGGATGCCTGGCTTGCTGTGATATCTTGGAGAGGAGAAAGGGTGTTTCGGACATATCTGTACTGCGAGACACGGCTTGCCACGTAGCCAGGGCAAACAGAAGGGGCTTTATGGTAATGAAATGAGCTACTCTAATCACGGGCATGGCTCAAAGTAGTTTCCAAGGACTTTTGGCAAACAGCATGGACTTACCTATTGCTTGAATCTGATAGCCCTGCCTTATGTGACAGCCACGTGGCATCCAGCTTGGGGCAGAGCGCGGTGCTGGGCACCCTCCTCTCCTGGCACCAGCGGCCCTCAGGGAAGCATCCAGACCACACAGGGAGGCTGGAAGGGACAGTGGTCTGTGGCAGGCAGGCACACGTTTCCCCACAGCTCTCAGATGTTTTTCTGTTCCTCCCCAGATCTTTGTTTGTGCTCCCACACCCCACCGGTGCTGCTGGAGGAAGATGAGTCTCCAGGAAAGGCCTCCGACAGTGGCACAAATTATGTGAGGATTCAGACAAGTCCTAACCTGACATTTTTAAAAATGAAATGCAAGACCCCCTGATTGCTTTTGCCATGTAACAGCAGCTGAAGCACAAACTACATCATTTGCCACGGATGATGACAAGGAGAGAAAAGAGATGGATGGTGCAGGAGGGGGGGGAAAGAAGTATTGAATCAAATTGTGGAGGAAAACAAGCGTCTCCACAGACAATTTTGATGGAACTACTCATTTTGGGTGTAGTGCTTAGAAATTATCATGATGTATCCACTGTCTGTGCCAGAGCTAGAGAGTTAATTATATCAGATACAGAGGAAGATGTAATTANGGATGGTGCAGGAGGGGGGGGAAAGAAGTATTGAATCAAATTGTGGAGGAAAACAAGCGTCTCCACAGACAATTTTGATGGAACTACTCATTTTGGGTGTAGTGCTTAGAAATTATCATGATGTATCCACTGTCTGTGCCAGAGCTAGAGAGCTAATTATATCAGATACAGAGGAAGACGTAATTATCTCCACTTCCTCAGAGAGCGTGTAGTTACCGCCAGAGCAGGACACGTGGGGGCTTCCTGCAGCCCGTGGCACTGGAGGAAGCCAAAAGGAGCCTTCTGGAGATGCTCCAGGCTGGGATGCTGTGGACTGTCTCCCACAGAGGGGTTTGGGCAGATTGGGCTTTGTGCAGTCCATTGTGGACACTTCCCCTCTTTCCCCCAACTAAGCCAACCAAAGGGTTCTGTAAGGTTATTCCTCATGAGATTGAACCTATAATTAGGTGGGGGTTTCTCACAGAGGCGACACACCTCCGAGCATTACCCAAACCTTGCAAAATTAACTTCTGCAAAAATCCTATGAAAGTTGGGGGGAGGGGGGAAGAGATTGCATTCCAATGGAGCCAAAGACTGTGGCCTCTTTAAATGTTATTAAGTCAATAATTAAGTGAATTTGGAGTGTGAACTGTGTATCCACTTTAAATGGATTAATGATATGAGAATTCATACAAAATTGCTGTGTTGATTTTATGTTAATGGCTGTTTGAATATAAGCTGAACTATTAACCAAGGATAAGTGGAACTAATGTGCCAGCATTACTATAGAAATATAATTGAAAGGATGGTCTGCAATTTGCAAAGGGCCTCGTTTCTCTGGAGCGGGTTGGGGGAACAAAGGCTCCCTTGGACAGATTGGAAGGATGTCAGTTAGGGCAGGAGGACTGTAAATGCAGGGATGCTTAAAAGAAGCCTGAATGGCTTAAATAAAAGCTCAAGGGAGGGGTATAATTCAGCTGTCGATAGTGACATTGGAGACACCCAGCAGGGTACGGTATCTAGTTTAAGATCACCAGTTTGTGCTTTAAACCTCTCGGAACATTCCCAAGATTGCTGTGTTTCATGCCAGCAGCAAAGGAGCAAATATTCCCAAGATCTTAAAGATAAATCTGTGCTTAAAGCTGTGTTTTATGTAAATCAACCTTTCCCCTCACTCCATCCCATCCCAATTGCAGTGCGGCAGAGACAGGGAAACTGCTCCAAAAGCACGGGAAAAGTTGTGTTGGTTGGTGGAAGGAGGCACGGTGAGTGGGAATGGCATAAAAATGAGCAGAAGGAAATGTAAGCTGGCTGTCAGTGTGTTTTTTCTAAACAGCAAGTTCTGGTTGATTGTGGAATCCCCGTTACATGAATTATTTAAATATAAGCTGGATAAAAGACCTCAAGAAACTACTAAGAGCGTATTCCTCCTTTGGCAGGCAGTTGACTAGGATGACCTAATAAGTCTGTCTTGGGGGCTATGGTTAAAATAAAGATAGGATTGAAATAGCAGCTGAATTACCTTCTTTGTTCTCAGCCTTTCATTTTATCTTCTCCTTCTCAGAGACAGCATCCGAGGTGCTGAGCGGGCAGCCTGTGTGCCACCCACAAAGTTAGGAATTTGGGGTACCCAGACATCTCAAAGCCTTGAGTCTCCCCTCACTTAGGGCTCTTTTATATGCTAGAGTGATTCCTCTTGATTTGTGGGAGTGGGAGTAAAATCAGGCTTAAGATTTTTGATGCTGATAATTTCACATAATGTTGTGATAATATCATGGCAGTCCTCCGGCTTTGGAGATGCAAAAGTGTGGTTTTAAGGTAACCGCTGCGAACTTGCTAACCAGGTGGAAAATGGGGTTAGTTTTCTGCTGGATTAAAGGGTTGAACTGGCTCAGTGGAGCGTCTCACGAGGGACAGACTGTGCGAGGAGGAGGACGGAGCTGCCCAGGCAGCAGCAAGGGGTGAGAGGAGGAAGGAGCAGTGATGGCAAAGGGAGCAGGACTCCCACATTCAGCAGCAGTAAGCTGATGGATCCGCTCAGTCATGCGGTGTAACTTCATGTGTAATCTGCCTATCTGAAATTTAGGGATAAAGATGCTTCCTCTGTACACGGATTTCAGAGCTACTGCTGAAAAGCCATCCATAAGAGTAGGTCTGCTCTTTGTAAAAGCGAGTGCATTCACCTCTGCCTCTCCAAGGACTGGCTTTAAAACTATGGATTCAACATGAGTTTAGCTTTTGAGATGAACCTGCAAGTTCTCTGTTGCTCTTGTGTGATGGCTGGTCATTGAAAAGGTACTGATGGGACCTGGTGGAATGCCCAGATGTCTGTCAGAGCCATTGATTCTTGACTCTAATGAGGGTTAGATCAGGCTCCATAGGTTTGCACGTAAAAGCAGCAATGCTTTGTCAAAACATAAATCAGTGCTCGGAATTTATGGGCAACGTTGTAAGTACAGAAGTAGGTGATTAAAAGCGTCGTTCGTAAAAGAAAATGGAAGTAAATCCTTAATCATGTTTTTAATGCTTTTGAGGCTTGTCTGCTAGAACTACAAACAAACAATAGCAGCGTATAGATGTTTGGAAAATAAGCTGCGTGATTAGCTAATGTCATCTGAGGCATAATGATAAACTGGATTGTACATATTTGTAGTTTATTGCTATTAGTATTACTGTGTTTCAAGGTCAGAATTTTTATTCCTCTAACTTCATAAAAACGCATGCTTGGAAGGAATTAAAGTTATTTTGTGTTAGAGAGCAGGAAATACCAATACTTGTTGCTTGGAGGCATGAAAAATACAGCACCTCCTTACAGTTTTGGGTGAAATTGTTACATTAGTGGTTTGAGTCTGGCTGCTGATACACCAAATCTTGTTTTTTTTTTTTTTTCCCCCACTCAGAGCCAAATCTCCACGTTCCCAAAATATTCAGTACACTTAGAAATCTACATCTTTGTGTGCAAATTTACATTTGCAGATTTACAAATGCAAATTTGCGTATTTACATGTCCAATTTGTCAAAACCCTTCTCCCAGTAATGTTATATATATTATCAAGCTATAAAGCTTAGCTCTCCGGGTCTCTCTCCTCCTCTCTGAGGCAAAGCTCAGTACAGCTGAGCGTAATCCTCCATTTGTGCCGGGATGAATGCTTCCTTAGTGCTGCATTTTGATATATTTACTCATCTTCTTTGAATATCCCTTTATTTTGCTAGTAGTCCACTCTAGTAATGGATATACCAGTAATCTATTTTATACTTAGAGTAATATACCACTTGACAGATGGAAAGATATGTGAGTAGTTATTCATAAGGAGGGGAGGAATGGCTGCAGGTCAACCCGGCCGCAGAAGTGGGAGCGTCTGCGTGAAAGGGGAGCGTGGCAGGGTGGGATTGTCGGTGGAAAAGGTTGGGAGCATCTTACCTTTGCAAGTCTTTGTTTTTCCTTGCAGTAGCAGAGCCATGTATCCTTTCACTGCCAGGCACATGGGCAGCCCCTAATGAGGCTTACATTATTGCTACTTAGTATGCAAGTTGTTTTAAAGCAAGTGAAACTTGCAATGGTAATGAACACTTAAGCAAAACACATTTTTCTTCACTGGCCCATTACTATCCAGAGATAGCTAATATGTGCTAAATTATTTTTCTCTCAAAAATAATGCCTAGATAAGCCATTAATGCCTTCTCCCATGCAAAAATGATGTCAGGTCCTCTAAAAGTAGGAGGTTGACTTTACAACCACAGTATCTGAAAGCAAAATACAAAGTCTGGCAACTTTTCCACTTGCCTTTGGTGCCTACAGGTGATGCCCGGGTTATGTTTTAGAGGTTTTCTCCAAAGTCATCAGAGCTAAACAGTTCTGGATTTTTTTTATTGTTCTGAAGGTTAAAATTATCAGTTAATTAAATGCTTTCAGTAGGCAACACTTTCAGAAAGATACCAAGTATTACAGGACTTGTGTTGTGGCCACCAGCTAGTGGCTGTGCTGCAGCTCAGCAGGGGAACGCAGACCCACAGACTATTCTGCCATGCTGGTTTTGGGCAGAGGCACTTCCTTTAGGAGCAGCGGTCCCCATTGCCTGCCTGGTGTCAAAGCAGTCCTTCTTAGAGAGGAAAAGGCAACTTGTGCACAGCGTCCCGCCTACTCCTGAAAAACACAGTGGCTCTGATGGTCATATGCCTCTTCAGGGTAAAAACTGATTGTCCCTAACAAAGCTCCCGTCTGCGGAAGCTTGGCTGCTATATTAACAACATAGAGATTTTGGCGCTGTCAGCAGCATGGTTTGGCCGCAATAGACTTCAGCAAAAACCCTTTCTGAATGCCTGAGAAGAGAATTAAAACCCTCCGCTTATTTGCAAGCCTCTATGTTTTGAAGAGCAGTGGCGCTGTGGATGCACCCATTGTGTGCGCAGCCCCTGGCACCTGGAAAGGCAAAAGAGAAGCCCAGCTTGGAAGCTGCATGACTATAAGAATATGTATAATTTGCCTCTCTGGGTTCAATGCTGGTTAAATACTGGCTCCTCTTTGCCCCGAGAACAGTATTTCCTTGACTCTGAGCTGGCTCTGTTGGCAGTCCTGTGGAAACCAGAGGAACAGCAGACTCGGCCGTGTGCACGGGGACCTGCTTTGCAGAAGGTGCCTTTGCTTTTCTCCAGCCCGTGTTGTCTCATCCTGGAGGAAGCAGCCGAAGAGGCTGTCCTGCCTCTGGGAGGCTGTGTGGAGGGGCATTTCCTTAAGGGAGCACAAACTCACCTCTTTCCCTTCTCTGCCTTGCCTGTTAGGACCTAGCTCCTTCCCTTTTCCTCCCCACCATCCCGATGGCCCTGTTCCTCATCCGGTACTGACAAGCCCTTTGCAAACACCTGGAAAAAAAATAGTTGGGTTGCTGTTCTGCCTCCAGATACAGAGATTTTGTATTCCCCATTTCTTTAATAACCTAGACAGTTAAATTAGAATAATATTAAGGGGCAGTTTAGTGAGGATGAAAAGCAAACAGTGCTGCCAACTTCAGTAGTCGGATTTTCATGAATTACACAGTAATCTTAAAAATCACGGATAAAATGACTAAATTGGCCCCTTTTTCCTTTACATTCTGATTTCTGGGTCTTTAGGGTACAATCATAAAGTCTAGAAGATTACTATTAATAAAAATTAAGAGAGGAGCTAGACGAGTTTCTCATGTCTTTGCACGCTTCTGGCAGCCAAAGCTGAAGAGTGCTCAAAAATGATAAGACTCAAGATAAAAATCATGTGAGTTGGCAGCACTGTTCAAGACTCCCCGAGAGATCCTGTACCTCCTTCAGAGAGCATAACTGTGCTTTTAAAATTACACCATTGCAAAATTAATCAGGGGTGAGGATCAGATAGAACAAATGGAAGGGAGTTGTGCAATGACTTAGGTTTATGGACGGAGGAGGCTGACTCATGCCTCACTGCAACTCTGGTGCACGTCTTGTCATGCTGCTTTGTTCAGGGCTCTGGACGCATCTGAGATGAAGGCATGTTGCATGTCTTGACTTCTTTCAGAGAATCAGCAGAACCAGTGTTCCCCGGGTCAGGCAGATGAAACAGTTTCTTATCAGGAGAGCGGCACGGCAGCAGGGAGGTGAAATCTCTACACGACCACAGTGCAGGAAATCGTCGTCTTCTTCCCTCAGTAAAGGAAAAGGCCAATTTTCATCTTCATCCAGCCTAGGTAGTATTTCTGAAGCTAGTTAAACTCCTGTTTGTGACCGCAGAGTTATACTTAGTCTGTCAGGCCCTACTGATTTCCAAGTATCAACATTTTGTTGCAATATTGTTAAGCATATTATAGCTGTACAAGTAGTACTTTCCAAGGCCTGTTCTTTGGTTGAGCTGCGAATGATTTACAAACTGCTTCTGGTTTCTGAGCTTATCATTAGATGCTGGACCATGTAGTTATTTGGAAATGTGTATGATTCAAACAAATCATTGACAGCACATGAAGTGTTCGTGTACAAAGGGAGATGTTCAAAAGCACAAAGGATATGTGAGCGACAACCAAGGACTGAACAGGACCAGAAAAGCACAGCTTCCACACCCTATGTGTACCACCTTCCAGGTGATTTTGTTAGTAATTATTTGTGGAGTGTAATCAGCCACATTGTTTTTTACTTTGTAATTTGATGGTTGGAACCGTTCCCCAACAGGAAAATGATGTGAAGGGAAGAACAGATGGCGAGTCAAGCCACTACCAACCGGGCAAAGCCTGTGGCTTGCCCCTTGGGGTCCTAGATTGATTTTTCCCATAATTACATCTGATGCTTTGACCGGGAATATGGAATGAATTCTGACTGTCAACTGTCGTCAGCAAAACCATCAGCTCCCCATGGGTGAAGGAGAAGATGTTTCCAAGCATTATAAGTGCTCCTTCATGTGTCAGTACCAAAGAAGTTGAAATACAGACTTGGTTATTTGACAAAATGTCTTCTAGAAGTTGGTAGATGGGGAAAATCCAGTGAAGGTGCCCAAAGTTACACCTAACTGACACCTCGGATGTAATTTGGCCCTCTGAGTTGTTCACTTCATTTGGAGGAAGGTTGGTATGACATGTGCAGCTCTGACTGCGACTCTGTTGTATACTTGTTTCAAATATACCTTAAGCAAATGTGTGGAGCAGGATTTTGTTTTTTTACTTTGTGAGTATAGTCCTAGAAAGATGAAGAGAGTAGCTGTAAATCTCAGCATGGGTGGAATATTGATGGAGGACAACATGTTGGTACCTGTTAGGGAAGAGTTTTGGAAACAGAGTACACCTAATTCTCTTTTCATTGATATTGAACAATTCAGGAATAACTCCATGACATCAGCAGAGCACTGAGGTGAAAACAGAGTGAAAAATCTCTTACCACAAAAAAAAGGGCATTTCTTGGAAGACGCATACCGACTATGGCCTGTAGGTCGCAGCAGAGTGTATGCTTTTCATTAGGAAATACCACTTCATCCTTTGTTTTCCCAAAGGGGAATTCCCCAGTGAGATAAACCAACTCATATTTGGCTGCATCACTAAAAAAACCCCAGCCTTGACCCTCCTGGTGAGACAAAAGGATGTTGTTTCTTTAGTTTTTTTGCTACGTGGGCGTTGAGCTATGTTGGGTGTCACAATGTGAATCAGCGCCACGTGGTCCAGCAGCACAGCGCCTTCCCATCGTGATGGGAAAATGATGGGAAGGACTAAGATGTACCATAAGCAATGCTGGGAAAAACTAGTCCTGGACGTCCCATCCCATTAGGTCAATTCAATTTCTCAATTTTGTTTCATTTGCTTTGGATCCAAAAGTTGCACAAATCCACGTAGTTGTCTGTTAAGCTAATGTATCATATAGCAATGGAGGCATCCAAAAAATGTGACACCACATACAGTGCTGCAGTAATAAACTTCTCCACTTTAATATGATCCCATCATGTGCTACAGAAATGTAAAACTTTAGCAGATGGCACCAATATACGTCTTTCTGGCTGCAAAGGTAGGAATAAACAACAACTTCATACGTCAAGTTCACTCACTTCATTGATTACTGACAAAATATTAAATACAGGTAAAAAAAAAAAATACGAAACAAAACTGTATGGACGTTTTCATGAATGTTCTGGCTTTCACCAGGAAATGCTGAGAGGAATCCAGCACTTTGTAAAGCCAGTCACAAACATATAAAAATATATGAATGCCAATGGAAATTATTGGCTGAACTATCTCTTTTATGGTGGGAAATAATGTTTTATCAATATTTATTCTGATCTGCTTGAAATACTCAAGGCAGAATGGGAAAACCAGTCAAAGCTGGAAAATCTGAAGTATGTTTTTCAACTGGCTGAAAACCAGCAGTCGTCGTGCAATTCTTTAAAGAAAAAAACAGTCTCTGATTCTTCAGAGATTCATTTGGTTTAAGGCCAGAAAGGATCATTAGATCATTTACTTTGCCATTTTGTTTAATGAAGGCCAGTTACCCCTATATTTAGCCTGAAAGCATATATTTAGTTAAAAAGCAAGTGGCATCTAGTTTTGATTTGTATGTGCTGGGAACTGCAAAATGCACCATTTCCTCAGTATTTTCTACAAGCAATTTGTAGCTTTCCCTATTAAAATCTGTTCTTAATTGCTCACTTAAAATTGTATGGCTTGACATTTCAGACCTTAATTCTTGTTATGTTTTGCTCCTTCAGTTGAAAGGGGCCTTTGATAACCCAGTGTTTTCTTCTTTTGTGTGCAAAAACACACTGCGGTCAAGTCATGTTTCCATTGTGTTGCTGGTTAATTAAACTGATTGAATCCCATAAATATTATGTAAAACGTTTTACTAAATTATTTTATACGCTTTCTTTACTTCAATTTTCAGCAGCCTTTAGAACTGCAAGTACTAAGACAGGTTACTTGTCTTGGTGCTGTGTGCAAAAGTAAAAAACCACCCCCTAATTCTCTTCTTTTAGTGTATCCAAAGGTCAAATTTTCTTATTTGCTTTTTTTTTTCCCTAGAATGAGGGTTCATATTCAGTTGCTTAATTCTGTCCCGACTCACTGCTTTCCATGTGGTCCTCTTTGCTGCAAGTATGGCCTACGTTCCTCATTGATAGCTGTGAAACTTTGCTGGATTAAAATGCATCTTGTTTGAAGTGCCCTGAATTTGTAAATAATGCACATTGCTCTCCGTGATTAACCTTCTATTTTCTGAAGTTGATTCTTGCATGTCAGTTTGCTGAAGCTTTGCAACCACTGACTTTGATTGGCCCACAACCCCTATCGTGCTACAAACCACCTCTCTTCTAGAGATGTTTCATAATGTTTTCTTGATCAGCATGTTGTGTTCTGCTGAGTTCTATGACTCGCCAAACTCTAAGTCTGTTGCATCTATGCAGTTACCTTTATCAAGCAAACTTGTAATCTCATCAAAGAATGACATCAGGTTTACATCATGAGGCCTGTTTTCCATAAAACCACGATTACTGGCGTTAATTATATTTCTATACTTTATTATTTTAATTAATTATCTTTATTAATTGAAGTTTTTATCAGCTTTCCGTTGCCTTGCCTGGCATTGATGCTGGCCAGCTGGCTCATGCTTCAGCTCCACTTTTGTCTCTTGGCGCCACGCTAGTTGTCATGCAGTATTCAGGAATTTACTTTGAGTTAGCATATTTATTAAAAACTAATTTCAACAGGTTCAGTCTTCATGGCCCAGACACTTAATGTCACTGGTATTCTCTGTGCCCTTCCTCTTCAGTGGCAATAGCTTTCCTATTAAGTGCTGCGAGAGGGAACTGCCACCACAGCACTGTGTCACCCAGGAATTGCTCTACGTCATGACAACTTTCACGTTAAATTGGCAGATATTATCACCTTCAGGCTTTTCTGTCATGATCGAGCAATTGTTTTAGTTCTACTTCTTGTCGTATGGATAAAATCAAATGGGAGAAGCATTTCAACTAAAACTTGAGGACAGATATGTGTGATATATACACATTAGCATCACTAGCCTCCGAAAGTCATCTCTTGTGTATAGACTTCTGTAGTTCTGCCATAGTCAGAGACAGTGAATTACTAAAATCTGTCCTATATGCAACTTGAGGCTAACATTACTTCAGAGAGCTAAAACCCCAGGAATATCCCAACTATCCGTGCAGACTGACATCCATTACTCCACCAGCACAGGCCATGAGACTGCATTCCTGGGGAGCAACATCAGTTTTGCGTGGGTTACAATGGAGACTTGCACAGTGTGACGTTTCCATGTGAGCAGCACTAAAAACAGCCTTAGGCACACTGTAAGTCTTTTCCAAACAGAGCTTGTATTTAATTTGGTGTGTTATGGAAAACTCTAGGCAAGTTTTCCACTCGGATACATTATATTTTACGAGGGTGCTCTGTGAAGTACAGCATTCTGTATTTTTTATCATCTATCTTTAGGAAAATAAATGTAAGTCCTTATAATAATTAAATATCTGTCTATTATTCCCAGGAAGCCGGAGTTATATGCCAGAAAAGAAAACCGATTTCTTTACCAATTGTTGGATATTCAGATTAAACGATCAAGCAGCCAGTTCAATGCAACACATACTCCAGTCTATAGGACTAACGAAGAAGGAAGATTATGATGAAAGAACACTATTTGGATCCAACTTCCAGACATGATGCAAAGAAATTAAATGCAAAATTGTCCAGACTGTGCCATGGATCCATCCATCTACAGATTAAAATAGCTCTTTTTTTCCTCTTGGAAGTGCAGATGACATTATGGTAGACTTGCAAATGGATCTAGCACAGAATGTGTGATCAAAATCAGCTGTGTGAGTGAGAGTGAAGAATTCTGCCCAAGGTGCAGGTGGTTTAGTACAGGTCTAAAAATCTCTGCCTTGGGGATTAGTAGTCTCATGAGGAACGCTTCCGCCCACTACATATCCCTTGTTCTGTGGAGAGTTTACCAGAAAATCTTACGTATAAGCAACGGATGCTCCGGTTTGGACTGTAGTCATAGAATAGTTTTAAATCTGGCCAGCAAATATCAAAACCTTGGCTGAAAAGTTGTGATGTAAGAAGCACTCATTAAAGATGCCTGCAAACACATCTCTCCTCATCCGTGTTTGCGTCTCCAGAGGTTAGCTCAAATAATTGACAATAATGTCAAGCACGTCTTATTTATGCTATAATTATTTTACTCACATATGTCACTGAACATAATTGTTTTCTCAGTGTTTTAAGATTCCTCCTACAGATAGGGAGCCATGGAAATGTCTTTCAAACGTGAGCTCAGGAGTAGCTGGAAGAAGCTGCAGCTAGAGAGAGGCTGGGATATGCACAGCTGTTCTTACTTCCAGCTGGTTTTTGTATGTTCTCCGGGTGGAGCAGACATTGATAGCTGTTCCCTTATAAAATATGTAATAGTGTACTTTATGACCTAATATATTTTCCAGTCCTAGGGCCTGATCCAGAGTCCACTTAGCTCTCTGACCAGGCTTCCAGTGGCACCAGTAGAGCTCTATCAAATTCTTAATGAACCAATGCAAGCGAGAGGTAATTTAGGGCCATTATCGTTGTAGGGTTGCATATGGTTCGGTGATACTCTAACATTTGCCTCCAGAGTTCTCTCCCTGCTGCTTCACTTGCTTTCACTAGTTGTTCTTCATCAGCCTTTGGAGATTTATATACGACAGCTCTGGGTCTCCTACACTGTCTGAGGCTGCTTGCCACCGAGTCGCAGACGTTGTACTCTCTTGCCTCTTTGGCAGGCTCCCCCGGGAAAGCTCCAGACCCAGTGGCGGTTGATAATGTCTGATGACATTTTGTGGAGCTCCTTCAGTCTTGCCATACTTCTCTGTGTATGCGTCGTCAACCGCAGACTCCTAATTGTGACTTGATATTTAAGTTCATTGGCAAAGGCTGTTTGCTTGTGGGTTAGTATATCCACTTTGACAGCCTCAGAGAATGGAGTGACAGGGAGAGCACACTGGAGCTTTTTGTTATGGGAGAGTGCTGCAAATCCTTTCACAAGAGGCTGATTTCTTCCTACAGGGTGCAGGCTGAATCTGGGACGAAGGGAATGTAAGTGAATGCAAGAGCCAGACTGCTGAAAACATAACGAGACTGTAAAACCAGCCAGAGGGAAGGGGGAGATTCTGCCCTTGCTCCTGTGCTTGGGACTCAGCGTCCTGGCTGAGACATATCTCTGCTTTCTTAGGTTTGAATCTTTAGGTTGCAAAAAGTATGGCTTCAAAAATAGGATGCACCCATTCTGCCACCAAGTTGTGTGTTCATCACCGACTTATGTGCGCAGACCACTTGAACAAACAAATACCGCTTTGCCTCTTCTGCAGCAGAGGAGACCGTACTGGCTTTTTCCTGCTTTGGCTATGAGCCAAAAGGGCTAACGCAATTTCAAAAGTATTACGGATGTGCCAAGTACATATATATCTCACTAGTTTGATGTGGTTATGCAGGGGACTCCAGATGTTTCACACCTACTGGATGTTTCTGGGAAATGTTGTTTCCGCTCCTGCAATTCCTTGGTTTTGCTCTTGTTTGTGCTTGTCCCATTAGATCAAATGAGGCTAATGACTGAGGGATAGCTATGCTTCCCAGGGATTTGAGGATTTAAATGCTTCAAAGCTATTAGCAGACGTGCTCTGCTGTTGAATACATTGAAGCCTTTTGCTGCAGGGGATCATCCTAAAGGCTGTAAGATAACAACAGCTCGGAATTTTAACAACATCAGCTCAGGACTCCGCTTTAGCTAAAACAGTCTTTTTCGGATCCTAATGTAGGTCATGGCTGCAAGTTAATTTGTTCCATGTGCTATTATGATGTAGGATACGCTCAGAAAAACAGTTCTCCCAGGGTGAGAAAAAATTATGTTTACTAAGCAGTTATATAGCCTGTTTTATTTTTTTCCTCCCAAATATCCCATGTGCTTTCCTATGCTTTGCTTTGCCCTCCTCCCTCCTCCTTGTTTCTCTGCATTCAAGCCTGATTCCACATCACTGCCGTAACCAGTTTAACTCCCCGTGCTTTTCAGACCTCTGGGTGTGCAAGCAGAGAGGAGCCTCATCCCAGTCCCGGCGTGCAGCTCCCTCTGACTGTACTTGAATTTGCAAGTTGGAGCAGGGACTGCACACTCACTGCCTGCGAGGTGTTTTGAGACTGGTGGATCTCAGCCTACATCGCCTAATTGCCTGCACCTCTGGATCCCTTACTACAGGTTGTCTTCAGCTTGAATGGGAGTAGGGAGAGTGGATGTCTCCTATGGCTTCTGGCTTTGTCTGAACTTCACCCAGACACTGATTAGAAAAGTACTTGTGTTTACTCTGTCTGGGCTCCATACCCACCAGATTTGTCTCCTGACTCCTGTGCTTTGCAGCTGGAGGAGTGGCTGCAGGCTGGACTGGGATAGCTGGGCATAGCTTTACCGTAGGCGATTGGTAAAACTGTATTCCTAAAGTCAGCTAGCAAGCTGTCCTGAGCAGAGGCCTTGGGCTTTAGACACTGCATAAACTGAGACTTGTGCCTTATTTCAATACACCATGTATTTGATTAGTAGTTTTTAAGGCTGTTTGGTTGGTGGTGACATACAGAGGGGCTTCGCATGCAGCCTCCCCTGTGCTATTGCAGTGAATTTGCTCTGGAATCACGTCTGTGTGCAGAAGAATGAAAAACCTAATTAGCATCACCTGAGATGAAAGCTCTGTAATCATGACTGCATTCTCAGAACAATTAATCATCTACCTACAATAAGTCACCAGGCTCATTTTTCTATGTTGTCTCTGACTTTTTCTGCAGATTTAAAAGAACTGCTGGAGCAAATGAGATGATGCGGGGTTTGGGATCCCAGCTCAGTGCGGCTGACTGGGAAATCACAGTGGGAGCACAAGCACAGAAAACAGCCGGGGTGACTTAACAGCTTTTGTCCCAGTCCCCTTCTGCCATCGCTCAAAATTTCAGCTACCATTTTACAAGCTCTCTGTGTGCCTGAAAAGGCTGTTTCTGGCATCTTGAACTAAACTAGTTCAGCCCCTTTGAAGACTGCAGAGCCTGGAGAAAGAATAACTTTCCCATACATGTATACAGGTTGAAGTTCTGTCTATATAGGTTTTTCCAATTTGTTCTAGAGTGGTTGTGCTGAAATGCCACGAGATAGAAGCCTCCTAGTATGAGTCCTCACCGTGGGAAAAATTATTGAAAATGTAGCGAAACTGGTTGAGAGATGACCAAGTTGAAAGTTTAAGCCTATTGCTTGGAGTGTCTTTTTTAGCTTCTAAACCAGCCACATGAAGACTGTGGGTTGCCATAAAGCTGGGTACCTTTTGAATAAACTGCAGTAAAAAAAGGCAGAGAAGGATCACGTGTTCCCTATTTTGCTTGTAAGTTCATTGTACTTCGTTTGCAGGAAAACCTGATTTTCACAGCACGTTAGAGACCAGTCTTCAGTTGTTAGTGACATAGCTCCACCGAAGTCCACAGATCTCTGGTGGTTTGTGGCAATTAAGGGTGGCACTGAGCTTCTGACACTCCGTCACAGAAAGCAAAATGTTTCGTTTCTCTAAAGCAAAATAGCATTTTATTAACTGTTAAAATAAAAAAAAAAATCTTGAAGTAAATTAATTTGATGTGCTATTGACACCGGCAAAAGGGGAATTTTATCACTTTCATTGTATGTGTGAAAATGTTGTACAGTTTTGCAAGCAATGGAATTGTGTGACCAGCAGTGAGACAGAGATGGTGTGGTTTATATGAAAGAAATGGCACTATGAGAAAATGTGAATATTTATAAAGAGACAAAATAGAGTCTGTAAAATCACCTTAAATTTGAGACATATGGATGCTATCACTAAGGATAATATAAAGAGAGAGACAGAAAAAGAATTAAATTCCATTTATAGGGACTTTGGAATAGTCTAATAAAATGTATGTGGCTACACAGTACAACTTGGTTCTACGATTTAAAATTCAGGAAGAATAGTTCTCATGGTTATATTAGTGACGACATCTCATACCTGCGCCCAGCAAGATACTGCTTTTTCCTTCTCAGATTTGTGTCTCATGGTGGACCCAAACTTTCATTGCTTATGAAGGCAAACTCCCATCACATTCAGTGGGCTAAATTCTCTTCTAATTTACATGGAAGTGGGAGGACTAAAGGATATTGTACACGGGTGACAATGTCAGGTTTCCACTCAGATCATCAAAATTAGATAGGAGTTTGATAAACCCAATTTTCTAGCTGAAAACACAGTATTTCTGAAACTGTGATCTTTTAAGTGATTTCTGACCCAGTTTTCATATATAAATGTCCTTGCAGCACAGGCGTTTTTTCTTTCTTTCTCTTTTCAATGCCTATTTGCAGTTGCTCTCTGAGACATAAAACATTATCATGTAAATGATAGTTTTCTTAGAAAGCAAATCCACTGAGATTTTTAATTGGAATATCTTCGTGCACATCTGAACCAAACTGTAGCACACTGAAGTCTTGAAGTGATGCTGAACAGTACTGCTCCCATATTTATTTCATGTTTGTTCTTAGAACTATTTGGCGAAGATAGCATTTCAAAACACACAGCTCAGTCACATAGAAGTTCTTGCAACTGTGAGAAAGTGAGGGAGCTTGAAATATATACAAAAGCCTTCTTTGGAAGAAGGAGAAGGGCAAAACATGCAGTGAGAAATTATATTATAAAAAATCTTTAATTTATTACTAGGGCAATTTTCAGATTGCAGTGTCAAGGTCCTTCATGTTTATGAACATTTTCTGCACTCACCTAATAACTGGGAGTCAAGGAGAATCTATCAAATTAATCTTAGTTTTGGCTGGAGAGTTAGACTTTTTAAAGAATGCTAATGATTTTGTCCAGACATTAATAAATCTGCAGTAAAACCCAGCACGCAAAAGACAAATGAAGGGAGATTTATTTTTGTCCTTCATTCCCTTTCTCTTCTTGGAAGGCTGGAAGTGTTATTTATCTGTGCTGCTGGTGCTAGGGACAGATTTTTGAGCTCGTGGTACAAGACCGAAATGTGTGGTGCAGGTTTGAGGGGAAAAATCCAAATGGAGAATGTTGTCCTTTGTGTGCAGGGAGATGCCTTTGTCCCGTGAACAAGGAACAGACTGGAAATTTGAGAGAACAGCACCTTCACAAAGCAGAAATAAAGCTCTGGATGGCAGCTGGGAGGGTGTATCTGGGAAAGGTGGTGGATCTACACAGAATTGTCATTTTTAGCAGCTTTTCCTGAGCATCTTCTGCGGAGCATTGCTGGAAACAAGTAGTGCTGGTATGCTGTAGTGGCGCAGCCTGGCTGGTTTTAGGAGCTTTTCCTTAATTGCAAAGCAACCCCAGCCATTGGCATTCCCACAGGAGCGGACACCGCAGTCCAGCGGCTGTGACCAGGCAGAAATCCATTTAACTGAAGCGAGAACCTGAGCGTCTTCAACTCCCATTAGCTTCACTGGCAGCAGAAGACATTAATCATCTTGCACAGGACACTGAACGTCTCTCGTAATCCTAAATAAGGATAACCAATGAAGACGACTTTGTTTTTTGCACAAAAGTCGATGTCACTGAATGTGAAGCCCAAAATACAGTTCAGTCTCTTGTTACCGCCTCTGCAGGGAAAAATGTAATTATATTGAGCTCTAGGTAACTTAGTTTGGGACAACTTATTTAGTCTCTGAAGTATCAGGCCATTCCCCAGAGCATTACAAAATGAATGCTGGTGTCCAGCCTATTGCCATAGCAGCCCTATGAAGGTTTATGTGATACATAACACACCAGAGTCTTCCAGTAATTTCTCTGTAGGTTAATAACGAAAACAGAGCTATGCAAGTCTAGGGCTAATACAATACGCAGAGATACAGTGAAGCCTGGGCAAACACTTAAAGTGAGGAAAAGTAGGGGGCAGAAGCCAAAAGTCCAGCTTTTCTCCATTTTCATTTCCACATAAATACAAATACTGAACATGTATTGCTTTCTCTACAGTGTCACATGTTTGGATTGAATGCTGAGTATCTGTTTCTGCTATCAGTGATGGATAAATTCCTAATGAACTATGTCAAGACAGCATGTGGATTTTTCTAGGTGCCATCATTCAAGAAGCTTCTTGCAAACTCTATCTCTGTTTCAGTGACTAAAGGATTAAGAAAGTGAGACACAGCAAAGAAAGCAAGCTCTGGGATTTGAAAGCAACCAAAGCAAACATATTCTGGAAAATGGACCTGAGGATCTTGGGTTATCGCTGGGGTTTAGGAGTCTCTTTCTGGACTCCAGCTTTCTGTATAACGTGTGTTTTCTCCCCATAGATACAGCATCTATTCTCTTTCCTGAGCACAGGGAGTGAGGAGTATAATCTCAGGCTGAAATCTTTCCAGCATTATCTGATGTAAAATACTCAGCTGGATTGATTCCCAGGTCCATTCTCATCTCTCTTGCCTTGCAAAGCCGTGGCAAGACTCCAGGAAAGAGGTGGAGCACCCTGTAAAAATGCAGAGTGCTCACTACACCCAAACAACACAACATCTAAAGGCATTGCTGATGGAGTTTGCTGTGCAAAGGAATGATAGTGTAGGGAGGCAAGAAAAAGACAAACAAATTTAAGTTGATGGACAGAGACATTTATAAAACATAGCCCCTTTCTATCTTGGTGCAAATTCTGTATCTGCTGCCCTCTCTTCAGTTGAGGTTATCAGCCTAAATGGAGCAAAATACTTAGAAACATGTCCCTTCACAGATGCTTATGGAAATGAAAACTCCAAAATACCAGGTAAAACCTTGATCCTGCAAAGACTGTGACACACATGGAGCTATATGCTGGTGCTCAGTCCCCGAAGGTCTGTGTAGCTCTGCACAAGAAACGATTCTGCCCTCCAGGGATGCTATCACCCGCCAAGAAGCATGAGAGAATTCACACTGCTCTTTCTACTCCTATAAGAATTTATGCAAAGAAGAGACGAGTAGGAATTTTCGATCAAAACGCTTTTTCAAAACAAAATATAATTTCTGAAGGTGGAGAAATTGATGCCTTTTTTGCAAGTTTTCGTTGGAAAAAAAAATCACCGTGAGAGTTACTCATGCTGCCTTGATAAACAAGCACGCATTCTGGCAAATGGCGCAATGCTGACATGTCATCTCGTTGTCTTGTGAATAAGTAGGAGATCTCTGAGTACCAGTGAGAAGAAACAGATGATTCTGTTTTGGCTACTTCATGCTAGTGAAAATTTCCCTACGTGAGCATCGTTAATAGGCGCTCCAATAGTTTCACATAAATCGTTTAGAGTTTGTAGGGTTTTCTCAATGCTTTGAAAGAAACTGAGGCACCCATCTGCCAGCCTGACAGAGAGCTGAGAGAGGTTTGTCCCCTTCCGGGAGCTAAGATAAGAGACGTTGCCGAGAGGGTGCCACAACTTACCAAGAACATGGGCTATTATCCGCTGGTGCTCTTTCACGTGGGTACAAATGACACTGCACACCGGAGTCTGACCAGAATTAAGGCAGACTACAGAGCCCTGGGGGAGCGAGTGAAAAATGTCGGAGCGCAAGTCATCTTCTCCTCCGTTTTACCGGTTAGAGGTAAGGGTGAAGCCAGGAATAGAAAGATAATGCACGTCAACTCCTGGCTACGTGGCTGGTGTCGTCGCGAGGGGTTTGGTTTTTATGATAACGGGACGTACTTTAGGGACTTTAATCTGTTAGGGACGGATGGGTTCCATCTGTCTAGAAAGGGCAAGGGGATCTTTGGCAACAGGCTGGCCAACCTGGTGAGGCGGGCTTTAAACTGAATGACTCGGGGGGTGGGGTCCACAATGGCAATACTCATGCCATTGCAATTGACGGCATAAGCAAGCAAAAAAGCAAGGATAATCAGGGCAGCTACAAAGGTTTCTCGCCTGCCTCCCAAAATGAGAAGCAGGAATCCAACCACCTCAAGGATGGGTATGAAGGCATTGGATCCTTGTGCGCCCCTCC
>VZSC01012645.1:87126-110324 GCA_013398225.1 Steatornis caripensis | reverse complement strand
ATTCAAAACCCGCCTGGATGCATTCCTGTGCAACCTGCTCTAGGCTAACCTGCTTTAGCAGGGGGGTTGGACTAGATGATCTCTAGAGGTCCCTTCCAACCCCTACCATTCTATGATTCTATGATTCTATGATTCTATGATAAACGTGGAGAAAAGGAACCCTTATCTGCTGCTGGTCAATACTGCAAGAATTTTACCCTACTAGATAACACAGATCAGACCCAAACTGTCTTGTGGGTCTTTACATGAGAGAACCAGCATTCAGTCAGCGTGCCAAACTACACATCTGGCTGGCAGGTTAGCGCATTTGTGGGAAAGGCACATTCCATTCCAATTTATAATATACAACAAATGGTTGTTGTTTTTTAGGAAAAAACCCGCAAGTATTTGCTATTCCCAAAATAAACTGAGGAAAGAAAAGAAAATGAAAAAAAGAAAATAAAAGAAAACCTCGTTTGATTTTTCTGCGGAAGCCGTAATCCTACATGATGGAAACAGTAAAAAATCGAGCTCATAAGGATTTCTGATGATGGGATAACCCTAGGTTCTTTGTTCTGAATATAAATGAATACATTAAAATGTGTTCATAAGAACTGCAGCTTTAGTGTGAGTAGCCAAGAATAAGAAACTCAGCTTCATAAAATGACACCTAATGTGAAAGCTGTCCAAAAACCATTGTTCTATATATACTCCAAAAAAGGCCCATTTGCTTTTGAAGCAAAAGAACAGGTAGAAAAATGCAGACTGCACCAGAAGTTTGTTGTTCAGAACTGGGCTTGTATACATCTTTCAAAGTTAGTGCTTCTTTATTGCAAGCCTTTATAAACCCAGTCAAGCCAATTCAAATGAAAATTAGCTTTTGCTGCTTTTATTTTCCTTTATAGAACAATATAGGACATGAAAACACCCTTCCAGGCTGATGGAACCACTCTTTCTTGCTCCACAGAAAACTCATAGTGAAATTATTGCCCTATACGTTCAACTACAAGGTTGAAACCAGGATTTTACCCGCTTTCCCTAGATATGGATATATTTGCAGATTTGCTTTTAGTTATACTAGCACACTGGGAGTAGTTCTACCAGCTGTAGTGAGAATACTCTGTATCTACCTCTCATGCCGTATAGTGAAGCCAAGATTTTGATAAACAAAATTTTAAGTTATATAGATTAAATTTCCCTTAACTGATTCTCACTTAACTTATGCTGATTTGATGTCAGTGTAGTTCCAGGGCTATGCAAACAAAATTTGAAATGGAAGTCTTTTGGGAGAGCTGAACTGAAAGCAAAGTGTAGGTTTTTTTCTGGTGTAAGTAAAGCTGGCTCGAAACCCATTGTGTTAGGCTTTATACCCTTTCTGCTACTGCAGCTGAGGATGTGAATGTTTTAAATTAGCGAAGGCAATTTCTTAGTGGAAACAAGCCTTGGTGGCCGGTTAGACACACAGGTAGGGAGAATAAGCTCAACATGTTTCATGAATGTAGGCGGCTGCGTAAAGAGGAGAAATCCTGTTAGTGCCCAGTTAAAAGAATGGCTGTATCATGAATTCAGTGCTTATTACAGGATCCAGAGGGACTCCTAGCACAGAGGTGCAAATCCATAGGAAAATAGATCCCTGAAATCTAGTGCTCAAGGAATCACTGTTTTTGTGGAGGTGTTCTAAATACGAATGGTGAGAAATTTGTCTCGTATGTATTTCTGTAAATTAAGAATATCCCCAGAGCAAGGAGATGGAGTCATCGTTCTCAGATATTTCTAAGATATTTCAGAATATCTTAGATATTTCAGAATCTGAGTGCTTTTCCTTATCTACATGGATCAATTATTGCCTGTGAGCTGGGGAGATGCTAACATTCTCATTTCACGGATTGCATCGAGACAGAGAGAGAATGGAGTCTTGTTTCCTAACAAGATTTAAATCTATAACTTCTTCTGGTTTCGTTACAAATCAAGGGACTTTAGATGCTCTGTACTACGCAGTTTGCTCCAGAAAATATGTGTTGGAGAACGGAATCGAGCTGACATGTTTTGCATCCATGGTTACCTCTTTAATCACAGAACCTGCTTCCCTGGCTGGGGAAGACTGTGGCTCTTTCTCACTATGTAATAGCCCGCAGAGCTGATGCAGGAGGTAAATGGGAAGGGGAGGGAGGGGGAGAAAGATGCTTTTATTTTCACTTCATCATTTTGGGATGCGATCAGATGCTGCAGTCATATGTATTCTGCGAGAACTGGGTAAATAACGGAATCCATCGTCTGATGGCAGCTGCTCATTTGCAGTGTCTCACTTCAGGGCGTTGTTTCTTTCCTGTGTTTCCAGAGAAAATTCCTCCCAGGGTAGCGATGAAAAACTAGTCACAAATCAACACAACTCACAATATATGAGAATCATAAAATATTGCAAAATAAAGCAAACAATACAAAAGCCTAGTGCTTTCATCGTGCAGGGAAAGAGCTCCAGAACACCAAGGAATTTTGGAACTCTTTCAGAGACTCAGAAATCATGAAACTTGGACATTTTTCCCCTCAAGACTTTTTTTCTCCCCAATGAATCACTCAGTAAAAGAATACATTACCTGGAAACACAGCAGGAGTCTTGGCCTTAGCGTAACAGAGCAGGTTATAATGAGTATCATGCTAAAGAAGAGGGAACAGAGAGCATCAGTGGCCAAAAAAGATACGCAATTTGCGGGATATGATGTAACTCAGACAAGATGTCAATGATGGGGTAGAAACAAAACAATGTCCGTCACTGAGAATTAATTATTCCCCTAAAAAAACAAATAAGTGGAGCAACGTACCACATAGTTGTATCAAGTCGTGCGGTTTGGCTGTCACACAGGAAAGTGGTCATTTCGTACTGCCTGGGGGCATGTGTGCTAGGCTGGTAGGGTACTGAATGTCTCATTGCAGGGCAGGCAGGCTCTCAGAGTTGAGGCAAAATTGCAGTTTCCATTATAAACCCTTTATATTGAAGAGCTTATAAACCCAGCCAGAAAATTTTGCTTTAGGCTGAAACTGAGCTGACAACGTCTCAGCACAAGAGCAAGTGTATCCAGTGGGGAATAGTCTTCATTGTGCTGAGAACAAGGCTTGATTTAATGAATGAGAGGAGGTAAGACCATAATTATTCTCTTAGAGGGAAGAAGAACAAGCAAAACATTAAAATGTACAAAATACCGATTCATGTGACTTTCTGGAAGCACAGGTACACGTTTTGTCAGTAATAGATACACCCGCAAGGCAACAGAGCTGTTGCTCTGCCTCATGGCAGGGTTCGGTTTCACGCACCGACTGGCACTCTGAAACGTCTGATAAAAAGTCCTTATTGTGCTCAGGCCTGAACTTCTATCTCCACCTTCAAAGCTGGACTTACTCAGCCTTTCTGTTGTCACTCTCAACGGCATAAAATTCACAGCAGCAATAATTCCACCTTCCTTAGATGGTGAATGGTAGAGGCAAAGAATCCCACGATGGGCGTCCGCAGAGCAAAAATTGTCTTTGCATCTTGCTGTCACTCTCATCCTTTGGGTAGCTGTAGCAAAACAATCTATAAGTGCTGTTGGAGATTGAATTGCCTAAAGCCCTTGGAGGTTTGTAACGATGGTCCAGCATTTTTTACATAATTTTGAAACAAATCTGTGTTCTTAAATGCAGCCTTTGCTCCGTCCTGACAGTGCTTTGTATCCTAACAGCCAACGTTCATTAGAAAGCAACCAGTAACTGGATAAGAGTTGAAACAGGGACAGAAACAGATACTCATTTGGGTGGGCTGAATGGGTGTGAAGATTTTATCTGAGTGTCTTCCGATTCTATCACATTTTTTCCCTCTTTGAAAAGATTTAGCCTGAAGAGGTGGGTTCAGAGTCACACTATCAGTTCACTTGCTGAGCATTTGGCTTGTGGTGTTAGCGAACACTTGGGGCTTTAGGGGCTTGCCAAATGTCACGACTCTAAGAAGAACTACTGCGGGCACAGACGTAATATTTTACAGAAAAAAACCCATTTGGGTTGAATAACTTTTCTTAGTTTTTCTATTTTCTCAGCTTACATTGTAAGCGAACGGGATAGTTGACAGCCAAAGGAGATGACCATTGTGGCTGGGATTTTCATAGAAGCTCAGAGAAGCAACGCTACCAGTTATTGGTGATTATAAATTGCTGTTGGAGCTGTAACTTTCTTACAGCTCAAGGATCTGAACAAGTCACTGCTGGGAAAATGAGGCATTGAAGCTGCGGCTCTTTGACTCCCCCTAAGAGCTGCTCCTTACCAGCTACCCAGTAAATGAGCAATACGTCAGTTAAGAAGTGAACTTTCTTATAAGCAGGAAATGCTGTAGCAGCTAGAACCAGGTAATTACTGTGAAATAACTGAGAGCCCACAGGTTCATGCTGAGGGTAATCCTGCAGTAGCCCCTGCCCGTATCTTTGAAGAGTGCAGCCTCTGACTTGTTGCACAGATACTGTGGACTCAGAGATATACTGAGCTCTCAGAGACTGTAGTCAGCACACTGTCTTATTCTTTCACGAAAAACTTCCTTTGAAATTTTAAGTAGAGGCAGGTCATTACATCAAGGTGTGCTTCGCTGTTTTGTAATATTCACAGGTTTTATTACACTCACAAGGGTGAGACCATATGACTGACTCACGTCTTGCTGGATGACTGGTCAAACACAAGTTCAAACTCTGGAGGTGAAAACCGGTTTCACTAATCCCCTGCCCTGCTTGGACTTGAAAGAGCTTTCTGTAACTCGATAACTTGCATGCATAAAGGAATCCTCTTTAGCTTACGCATAGCCTGAGAGTTATTACATATAACTATGATTTTAGAACCTGCTATTTGCTTTACTGAATGCTGCCATACAAACTAATTATATCTGAACTCAGCAGAGCATGCATTTACTTACTATGTGTGTTTATGCACACATTTTGGAGTCCTATGTGAAATGTACTTCAATATTTGCCAATTAGTAATCTAAAACCATCTTGGACGTCTTTTGAAGGATCACTTGCGGAAAAGCTTATTTTACCTACGTACGTATTTCAGTCTACGATTTGGAAAAACCTATTGCATGGACTTGGTCCACCTGTATATCCTTGAACAGCTTTTATCTCAAAGGGTCCCTAAAGACTGCCACCAGTTCTGTCACATTGGGATTTGTCCCCTGAGGAGTGTTGCATCCCAAGGTGCGATAGTCTGTTGCTAACAGTGCTCAGAAGCCCACTTGCAATGACAGCATACTTACACAAAATGCATGGGGCGATAGGGCTGCTCGCTTGAAGAAGTTCACATCCCCGCGGGTGAAATTTGGCCCAGGCTACACATTGGGTTAATGTTAAAATGATGGGGAATAAACGTCAGAGCTCTCTAATGATGTGTCCTAAATAAAAATACTGTTCTTAGATGGCGCATCAGTCACTCTATCTTAGGCGAGGACAGAGGATAAATATTTTTGTGAATGATTGCCCTGAAGTACTATCAAAAGTTCCTTTCAGGCAGATGTGCAAAATCCCTCTATTCCCCTCCGAACATAGATATTTCAAGGTTATAAACAGGGAGAAAATCTCTGGAGAGCAAGATATTGAAAGTAAAATTTAATCTATAAATGTCTCTCCAAAGGCGCAGTCCAAGCTCTCCATTTTATCTTCTTCACGAAGCGAAACAACTCCGAGCTGAACTTGCTCACATTGATTTTACATCAGGGAATTCCACCAATTTATGGGAAATTATTGATCTGAATGAGATCAAAATCCATCCTTTTCTTTCTTTTCCTTCAAAATTCTTTTTCATCTATTGATTATGGTTGTGCGATGTGGCCTATTGACTCTGAGCTAATAATGACCAAGTGCTTTGGGACAAACCAAACTGGTTTAATGGTCCACAACACCAGAATTGATCCCTGTAATGACCCAGAAATGAATTGAACTAATCACTCCCATGTAACCATGTACCAGGAAGCCTCTAGTATTGTTGCCCACCTGACTGCGAGTATATAAGCCCACACAAGTTTCAGCTGTTGAAAAATATGAAGGGATCATCCAGCTCTTACATCTGTAAGTGGGGTCAAAACACCATGACACTCGGTGTAACCGTAACAGCATCGCCTCTCTGGGTAGCCCAGTTAGGGTTAAGCCAACTGTATGCAATAGCCGTGTCTTGCCCTCGTTGTTCTTTTTTTCTTTTCTGGGGTCAGGCGGTTCACAATTATGAAAGGGCATATTTCTTCTTGATCACTTAGAGGCAGGAATCATTTCTTGCAGCGTTTACAAGTCTCGGTGTTTTTAAAATATATTTACAGCGCTTGACTTCCTTAGTGAGCAGAGCCAGATGTAGCATAAAAGCTGCAGCCCAGTGAGGGCGCGTGCTGAGCACAGCTGTAGCCTGTTCCCAATCCAAAGGGAGAAGGCTACGGATTAATTGTATATAATGACGTCAAGCCCTGCCAAATGGCATGCAGGAGCTTGCAAGGCAAACCTGCACATACAGAGTCCAAAATCAGAACTGAAATGTGCTAATGGCAGATGCAGCTCTGTGTTGATGGGAGAGTGAAGGTGTCTCGAGGCCGTATGACTGCTACCATGTGAAGTGACAGTACGTGGCAGCTGGTGGCACTAATAGGGGACTGGATCCCCTCCTTAATGCATTTGGATAAATACACACATGCATGTACTGGTTTTTATGAGGCTAAAAGGTCTGCTTTCTTCTCTGCTTTGACTTCTGTTGATTTAACTTCACTAGCTGACCGAGTTACTCCTGCTTCACATAGGCTACAGTAAGCTTCAGGCTAGGCCCCGTGTTTTTGTAAGAATTTTTTTTACAGAATCCTTTTTCTGTAGTTGTACATGAGGCTCTTTATCTTTCCAGTAAAACCACTGTAAAACAATAAATTTCCCCCAGGTACTGTGGTGTGATGGAGAGTCAGATACGGTCCTGAAAAAAGATTCAGGTCAGGAGGCTTAGAAGTGAGCATGTATGTGGGAAACACTGAGGCTGAGGGAGGAAAATGCCTTCACAGAAGGTGGGGGATGCACATGCATTAATAAATCTCCCTTCCTTATTCAGCTAGCACATCAACCTGACCAAAAAGCATGGTCCATTCCACATCAGTACCTACCCCTTCTTCCTCTGCCACCTGGTTTTTGCAGTTACTGGCAATATCCTTGTTATCAGAGAGATATTTTTCTCTGGCACATGGAGTAATACTTCTGAAGTTACCCAAGCAACCCAGTTCCCATGCCCCTGCATCTCTCTGCAGGGTAAACCAAATTTAGGGACCTTTGGGGTATTGTCTTTAAAGTGTCTTATCTGATTTGAACTATCATACTGATGCAAACGCACCATCTGTTATCTCTATTCTATATGCTGCAGATCTACTGAACTCAGCATCAGTGAGGAACCTCTGCGGACTCTGTTTCATTGCCAGGTGATGAAACCCCAGAAAATAAGAAATTTGAAATTAAAAAGGGAAACCCGAATGGCACGTGCTGTGGTCACTCTGCGGGGGAAGAACAAAGTCTGGCAGTTGTTTCTGTTTGGAAATCGAATCTGTTTCAGCTGTAAAGTCGATAGCAGTCACATGCACAAGGTTTCACAAGAAGTCATCAGCCTGATCCACTTTCTGTTTGCTCTAGTGTCTGCACCCTTCATCCGCAATTAGCAGGGAAGGGGTTAAGCGCCTCTCTTTAGCAGAAGAGAGATCACAGCTGCTCGACCTAAGTAGTGCTGGAGGGTGTCAGGGCAGGGACAGCTGTTCCTTACACATAAAATGACTTTGCTCTGGGATGCTTACTTGAACGAAACTGGGGTGAGTGGAGGTTGGACTTGGTGAGGTTGGATTTGGTGAGGTAGGGAGAAAATGGTGCTTTCTTCCTTTTTCCTCTTTTTTTTTTTTTTCTTTCATGAGGGTGGTTGGTGTTAGGTAAACTAGCAGTCTTTTTTGGAAGTTGCCTTTTCCACAGCGCTCGAAGCGGAACTACCTCATTTTTTCAGGGGACCGTTTGGAAGCTGATTCTAAGAAGTTCTGTTTGCTTCCTCTATCTGTGCCTTTTCCACAAAAGGAAAAAATCAACTGGGGAGAAGACATCTCAGGAGATTAAACCAGAGAAAGGAATTGGAGGAAAAGAAACAAATACTAATGAAGCAGCCCAATAAATCTGAGATAAGTTAAGGTATCTTAACAGAAAGCTTTATACAAAAATGTCTCCAGACCTCAGATTTCTGTTTTTTAATAACTGGTCCTCGTTGATGTCTAGATCTTTAAGCAAAAAGGTAGTTTCCCCAGAGTAGAACTCGGTCTTGGTAACAAGACCTCATCGCAACCCTTCCGTGCTTTGTCTGTGCTGCAGGGAAGGAGGCTGGCGTCCACCTCGCTGCTCACCTCTGCAAGCAGAAAGCAGGTTTTCAGAACTATTCTGGTATCATGGAGCTTTATAAGCTATGGCTTTATTTTAACTCTTCTGTCCAGATACAGTCTTTACCTTGAAAACACACTGCACGCTGTGAATGAAAAGTAATCTTGGGTTTTTTGTCCCTTAGAAGGAGCAATTGACTGTATAGGGCTCATTAATTATCAATGCACATGTGTAAGAGGGAAGTGGGGAGATTCTTTGTCTGTGTGCAGAACAGCTCTACAGAAGGAAACAGATGCTGTGTGTGTCTGTTTAATCCCACCCTGAGGCGGATGCCCAAGGAATGGGCTGAGCCTTGTGTCTGTCTGGTGTGCTGTAGGCACAGGCCAGCTGTGAATTAGCCTTGGCAAAGAAATAGAAGAATAATTAGGCTTTGGATGGCCTTTTAAATCCTAGACCACTCTTGCGTACCGCTGCCCTAAACAGAGGTCTGCATTTCATCTAATTTTAAAATGGAAAGATACTTTAGGGATGAGGAGTTTTAAAACGAGCAGCCTATAATAGAGTAGCACTGGGGTGCTGCTTGGGTTCCCACTAGAAAGCAGAGCAGTCGAACTAGCCTTCTCTGTCCTGTTGGGTCGCGTACTGTGCTCCAACAAAGAATAACAACTCAGCTGGCCTTGGTTCATGAAGGTCACTGGGGGCTGCTCGTTGGGAAGCAAAGATGAAAATGCTGTTACATCCTTTAATTCAAGGGCACTAAATGAGACAAATTGATTGTTCAACAACGCTAAAGATAATAAAATTGAGATCTCACAGTGTCTGCCTAGGCTAGCCAGGCTACACAAACCAGCGCAGAGCCTTAGCTGTGCTTGCAGTGAAGAAAACTCTTCAGTCGACTGAAATCTTCCTTCAGTAAGTCCTGCTCTTGCCTGAATGCTGGTATGTTCCTAGATGTCTGTCTTGATGTGGGCAACTCTTGTGTCCAAGGGTGTAAATAATTTTAGAGGGGAGGACTGCTTCTCAGAAAGGTCAGACAGGGAAAGCACTCAGGGTGGGTCGCCCTGGAGGAGTTAAAAGCAAAGGCTTTGCGTGTTTATGTCTTCAAAGATTTTTGAACCCTCGTGCGATGAACAAAGACCTGTTTTAATTTTTGTGCTCGTAAACATGACTCACTTTTAAACACAAAAGCAGAAATCTTATTTCTACTCCTAAATCTTAAACCACATTATCAAAGCAAATTCAAGGACTAGTTTGCCCAGTTCTCACTCAGGGCTAATGAGCATTGGCCAATTAAATCCTTTTTGCTTTGAAAATTCCAGTCAAGATATTTAAACACAAGGGAAAAACTGTTTCAGCTGTCTTTTAACCCTATTTAAAAATTTTTAGAAAGCACTCGGTTTAATTTGGCACTAACTCATTTTAAGCCAGTTTTATATAAGCCATTTTCAACTTCAAAATCTCCTTTTTTGGTGAAAGTGAGCTGCCACAGCTGCCGTACTGACACACTCCAAGACCAATTTATGTTCAGTCTTTCTATGCCTGGCAAAAGCTTGTGTGCTACTGTCCATGCACTGTGGCCATAGGTTAATGTATGAAAAGCTTGTTGTATCGATGCTGCTGTTTACTGATGTTGCTTCTTTTCTCCTCTTTGCGTGTATGTAAAATCATAGCAGTATTATGCCCTAAGAGATGGGCTTGGGTGTAACAGACAAATGACCTAAGATTTAGGCCAAAGCCGAGAGGGACTGGGGCTTGTGACTTGTGGAAGCCTGGTTCTGATTAAAATGCTATTTGTACATTGTTAGCAGCACACATTGCCTTCTCTGCCAAGTAGTTTTCTTTGTTGCCAGCTTTGCTATGCTGCTTACTGTATTGGTGTCACTGAACTGTGCTTAATTAGCTGGAACTTGTACGTATATTCAAACCTTTGATTGTACAGTGACGTTACACAGAAAGCTGGCTTGAGTGATTTACTCCCAGTTTATACCAATTTTTAGATGACGTTCGCTAGATTCAGATTGCTTATCTGGTAAATGCAAACACTACGTGTCCAAGCTCTTGAGTTTCTGACTGATTACTTCTAATGAATGTGAATGAGGTGGTAATAAGAGCGGTTCTTGGGTCTACAAGCAGAGGTCAATAGGACGCCTCTCATCATGTCCACATATAGCCAAATAATATTTAAAAAAAAAAAATGCTCAAGCATGTAATTAACAGGTCTCAAGGAGAAGAAACCTCTTGGTTAACTTTATATAACGAGAAGGATAGTGTTTTGGCCTGTTAAGATGGTGGAAAGTCTTCTTATCCCATCAAAACGGCTAGGCTGTCCCAGACAACGTGATTTGGTCAGAGACGGGCTGTATATATATTTACAGGACAGTCTGTGGCATGCGATTCTAATGTGTTTTTCTGGGATTAGCTGAGTTGATTTCCCTGGGAAAAGATCAGAAGGGTCTTCTGGGTCCGCAGGTGTAGTCCTGTGTAATTACACTTGGCTTTCTCCAACGCTTTTCTTTCAGGCTGTGTTCAGCCAGAGGATGAATTTTTTTGTTGTTGTTAGGAGGGGAGAGTGGAGGAAAGACACACTGTAGGATATAGTTTGTGTTCCCATGTGAAAGAGGTAAAGACACCCATGCAAAACTAGGAAATGGCTGCCCCCCTGAAGTTACACTTAGTGTTGGCAGTTCCACGGCAGGGCAAGCGGCCGGGGGATGCTCCTGGCCTCGGGTGCCCCGTCCCAGGCTGCCGCCTGGAGAAGGGCTTGCACTGCAGCAGAACTGAGCTGCCTGGCTGCTTCTACTGTACAGCCATCTGAGATAGATACATCACAAAGTATAGCCAGCAAGGAGTTAAACAAAATGCAGAAAATAATGCTTCCCTTATTTTTCTTTTTCTTTCCCCTCCTCATCCCATGTGCTTTTATTTTTGTCTTGAGCTAAGTAGAAATGTTTTTTGTGTTTTTTTTTTCCTTTGGCTGAGCTTATGTTATTTGATTTTTATACGATCCTCAGGTACCTAATGAAATTGCCACATGCTCAAGGGAAAACAAGTTTCATAACAGAATGACAGTAAAACGTTGCTAAAATCCTCCAGGACAGAGGAAGGATTAGAAGAAGAAAATGCAGAATAATGTAGACATTAGCTTAAAGACAAAGAAGGGTTCCTAGTCCACTGACATACCAGAATCTAACAGAAGTATTCGTAATTACTAATAACAAAATGCTGGTCTATAATAACAAAATGCTGGTCTATTATAACAACTCCGTTCAAACTAAAACACATGTAAAGCTTGTGTGCTAGTGACTGTATTTTGATGATAGGTCTGGTTTAAACCTAATCTGCTGAAATACAGACAGGATAGGAACAATGCTTTCTCTAGGGATCAACAACTTTGTCCCTGAACAGACTGCCTTATATAAACACCCATAATTGAGTTAAAATTCATGCAGACAGCTTGGATTAAAAAGAAACAAATATCAAGCAAATAAACAAAAGTCGTGAGCAACAGGGGCTGGTGAAGCCATTGTGGGGGAAAAAGTACTTTGAAGCATATGCCAGTGTGTACTAAATCAAGAAAATTAATATTAAACACTACAGGTCAGAATAATGACCATATGTTCCACCTTCTGAGAAAGTAGCTAGAAATGCTCCTTTCAGCAGTGGACATCTTGTTTAGTGTGGGTTTTAATCTTACCTCTTTTTAAAAAAATGAACTGTTAACTTGGGTATTCACCACCCTTTGGCTTCCACTTTCCTAAACACTGTATGCACACACACACACACAAAGATTCTTGCTTGCAGCTTGCAATGCTTTCAACTGGCACTAATTTATTCAGCTGGGAATAAAGGTGATTTATCCAGAAGACTTAGACAGCTGTAGTTATGTGGGTATATTTTAACTCAGTGAAGACAGAAATGAAATCACATCATTTGTTCTCTTCCAGTGTCTCCTAGTTCATCAAAAGGGACAAAAGCCTTGTCTCTTGGAGTTGATACACTGGCCTGGGGAAATCCCAGACTATGCTTTACCTGGGGGCACAGGGGCAAAATTTTCCCAGCAGGAAGAGTGTGCTCAGCCTTGCAGGAGAAATCTCTCCTGTCGTATGCTCCCTTTACTAGACTGTCTTCGGTTGATTTCATGTGCTTTTCCTCCTTTTCTTAGCACTCTCGCAATGAAATAGATGATGGGGAGCTTTGGGGAGGTTGAGGTTCCCCATGCTCCCAGTGAATGTGGGCTTGAAATGCCTGCTCTTTGTGCTTGTGCCGCATGCCAGAGCTTTTTCCCACGTTGAAGGTCCTGGCTAAGGTTGTGTGCGAGACGTTCTTGAGGCTTGACAGGACTGACTTCAGCCTTCTATTTTTAGGGTAGGCTTTGAGCTTGTAGGCACCCTACTTGGGTAGCCTCTGCTGCATGACAGGTCAGCTTTAATGTGGGCGTTTCAAGAGCATTCCCTACCTTTAGGTGTAGGGACATATAGGAAATCTCTAGGAAGCTTTCCAAATTGGAGAAAGAATATGGAAAAAGATAACTGTGGCTTGGAAATCAGCATATGGCCAGAGATGTCAAGCTGAGGAACTTGCTGAGGGCAGACTCAAGGCTTTCTGAGCCAAGAAGCTGTTTGTTTTTCCTACTGTGTTGAAAGAAACCGAACTCTGTGTGTTTGTAAACACATGAGGTTACACCAAATGTACACCTAACAGCTACTTGATTTCAGTAACAGAAAAGAAAAAGTTACGAGACCTGACTAACAGTTCAGGTAATACACTTGAAGAAAGTTTGACTGTTTAAGCAATGTCCTGTTTAAAGTGCTTTCTCTCTCAAAACTTCCCTTCAGTGGATTTTAATGAATTTTCCTACTTGGAGCCATTGCAGTGAGCACAACCGTGCAGAAAGCTGACTACCCCTGAACGAGCAGCCTTTCGGTAGGGATTTTGCCAACTTCTAGTTCTTGACCTTATCTCCAGCCCCTATTAGTGACCTTTGGACAAGACTCTCCTGTGACTCAGACCATGATTTAAATCATGTATGAGAGCTCTCTGAAATAAAACTGAAAAGAAAATTCGGCTAACCTTGAATTCAAAAAGCAGTCTCTAGGGGCTTGGTATTTCGCTCGGTTTTCAGTTTCAGCACTGCTTACTTGTGTTGGAAAAGTTATTTTTGGTTGCTTTCTGTGCTTCATTATAATTCTGAAAATGACTAATTTGATGTGACATTTACTAATGTAGTATGATCAGACATAATTTGATCTTATTAACTCAGATTGTACCATATTAGCAAACATCGGATTCCATTTGAGAAATTTACACATGCTGCAAATGTGGATACACCTTGAAATCATACTGTATTAGTATAATTTGTCAGCTTAATGTTGTATTTGGTAAAGAATGTCAGAATATACTGCAATTTATAGCTGCCAACTTATAAATCTGCAAAGATTCAAATTGGCTCTGCTGTTGTCACACGGTTTTGGAACAAACTTCCTCAATGGTACAAGACCACTGCAGTTCGCGTGCTTGGTGTCTTCCTGTTCTTCGGAAACACTTCCGCTGCCTTGCGTATTGGTGTCTGAAATCTAAGTTAGCTAAGTGCAGTAAAGAGCTTACCACCCCACCCTGTCCACGTGTGATGATGAGCAATGTGGCCTGAGAAGTTTGCATGAACTAGGAGCAACAGAGAATGAAGTGGTGCAGCTGCATCAGCTCTAAATCATCACATTAACCTGTATGATACTGCTTTTTGTTTTCCTGCTAGGCACCAATGGATTTTTTAAAAAATTAAATTTTTGTTGATATTTACAAAGGAATTGAAAGGCCGGTTGCCTTTTATAACCTTGTGTAGTTGAGATAATAGCTCTCATGTTTGCTCCTTTCATTCTGCTCTAGAGCTGTGATTTCTCTTTGCCAAGCCCGGCTGTAACTAGAAGCTTATCTCCTGTGTTCCTATGAGAAACCTTGTCTCCTTGTCTTTTCTTTTTAGTTTTCTCTCTCTCTCTTTTTTTTTTTTTTTTTTTGCCCCTGAGGAGGAGGTATTTTTTTCCTGGTCTTGAGGAGTACCAACAGAACATTAGTGCATTCCCACTTGAGCCAGCTGGCCATTACTGCTAAGGAGGATGCAATTTGGGACAACCATGTGGTGGGCTGAAGGGACAAACTGAGCATCCCTACAAAAGCTGGGAAGTGGTTTTGGGTCGGCAGTTATATTAGACTTTGGTTGTGTTCTCTGGGAACATGCACCCCTTGCCATTTTGGGTTAATCTCCAAACTCTCCACTTGAAAAGTGAATGGGGGCATGAACGATGTCTAAAAAAGCCCTGGAGCTCCTGCTTTCCAAATGGTTTTCCTCCAGTCTAGCTGCATTAGGGTGTCATTACTGTAGAAAAGAGCGTTTATATGTGGAGAGGGGAAGACCGTGAACAGCAGAGTTTCACAGTCCAACCGCTGCAGAGAGTGCTGGGATTGAGTGCACGGCAGGACGGGAGAGGTGGGCTATGGGCTCAGCACCAAAGTGAGTGGTAGTCCAGGATGTCTAACAAAGTGCAAACGGTTTCCTGATTGCAATGAAAAATATTAAAATAAATTGTTAAAAACTCTCTGTAAAAACTCTGGTTCTGGCTGCCATGATATACTGGCATCTGCTGTGCTAGAATGAGCCAGAACATGCTTTGCGCACACTAAACCCCAAACCACCAGTCTGACCCTTGCTGAGTTCAAGGAGAATTTCTTGTACGCTCCTGACTGTATGAGCGTTGCAGGATGAGGGCTGAAGCTTAAGCTTTCAACTTCAGACCGCAGGACGTGAGTGATATGTGGTATTTTTACTTGCTTTTGTCTGTCAGAATACATGGGAGCTGTAGAAAAACCTTTCATTTTTCCATAATTCAAAATATTTTTTATTTAGATGTCAGGTCACCACTTTAACTTTTACAAAAACCTTAAATAAGATTATTATAAAATCCTCACTAAACTAATAAAATTTTACAGAATAAAAAACGGAGCAGAACACTTACAACAAAGCATTGTTTGAGCTCTTTTTGCTGACCGTGATTTTGAAACAATATATTCGGTTTTAACCAGAAATAGATTTTGATCCAAAACTGATAGTATTGCATCTTTCCCAATGGAGTCTTCTCTTTTGTGTTATTTTTTCATGCTCTATTTGGAAAATAACAATCAAAAGCAATTCCAGGCTCTAAATTCCTTTTGTTTCCACCAGATTGTTCCAAACACTGAACAAATCCAGCCAGTTGTCAGCCTGAGTTTCTGTTACGATGATGCTTTACGTGCCTGGAGACAACACTGCCTCCTGCTCTGCTCTTCAGATATTTTACAAACACGATGCTGGAACTTTATTTCAGTAGGTGAGAATGTGTGTGTGTGGGGGGGGTTGTCAGGTGATTCCTGTGGTTCCAGATACGCCCCAAAATAAGTAAAAGGTCTTGAATCTAAACTTCCTTCACCGTGTTGTTCAGTGACGCAGACATGTTAGGGAGCTGTTAGTACAGAATATCTTTCTCATTTTATCACATAATCACACATGGAGTAACTTGGGCATTTTTATCTGTAGTGAATTCCGCAGATGAACAGAATAGGCAACAACTTGCTTCTGACTTAAACCAATTCTCCTAACCTTCATTTCAGTAGAACTTGATTTTAGTCTTTGTGACTTTGCCTTGTATATAGCTACCCAATATAGTATTTGAATTGTAGTTCAGACTTGGTATGTACTCTAGGTGGAATGGCTATTTCAATTTAAATCAGCGCACTATTTTGGTTAGGTGCTTTGTTGAAGTTAAGTTTTGTCCATGTCTTGCATTGTATTTTAAGATAACAGTTCTGGTATATGCATAAGTGTGGATAAACACTAAGTGTGTCAGCTACAGTGAGGTAACGGTAACTAACGGGGACAGAAGTTCAGAAGGTTTTTGTCATTAGGCTTTTGTTCTAGATGTTCTTCCTCTAGAGAATTATGAATTATAATTTCATGTGTATGTATACATATATGTATTTATAAGCATAATGCATAATTTTCATTATGAATTTATGACTTAATTGAGGGCATGTTTATTTCCAGCCACTTGGATTCAGTGTTTCTCAAGCTATCAGATGAGTGAAGGCTGCAATGTGTGTTGCAAGTTCAAGGTTAGGTTGATCCTTTAGGTTCCAGTCCCTGCTGGGGCAGCAGACTCTATGGTGTGACTCCTTCCTAGGGAGGAGCAAGCACGAGTTGTATTTTAGTTTTTCTAATGAAATGAAAAAAATTCTCTGGTCAATGTCTAGCTGGCTGCTTCTAAGCTACTAATAGAAACAGAAGACCCTACTACTTCCGTTGAGATCAGATGGATGGAAGAATAACAGTGCACTTTGAGAAGGGCAAGCTGTCTAAGCTCATTTTAGTCTCTAGACCTGCTTTGACTATACCTAGCCATGCTAAAGAATTCTATTATCTTTCCCAAACCAAGTGGTGCATAGCGGTGCATGTTGCTCTGGAGCAGGCTGGCAATATCTACATCACTTAGTATTTGGAGCTTTCTCCTTGTTTGACCTGTGTCAGGCGTCCATGCCTATGCACCCACATAACTATTCAGCTTGAAACATTTGGCTTCCCACCACTCAACTGCCCCGCACACATATTAGGAGTATAACAGCAGGTCCCTTAACAGTGGGATGTAACAAAGCGTAGTGTAGGTAACCTCTGATTTTCACCTCTGGGCCAGATTGAGGATCGGGAGTTTTGTATCCAGCAGAACAGTTGTTCCAGAGCTCCAGGTGAGGATTCAGTGCCAAAAGCATGGACTTGCCATCAGCAACGGCAATGTCATTCAGGAGGGCTGTGTCTCTGCTCCTTGTGCGTTTATGACTCAGCATTATAGAACCAGAAATGCTCAGTGTGGAGGGTTAGTGCAGTCAAGGCTAAATCATTCTCCTGTCTTTGAGTCAATGATTGACCAAAGTGACCCGAAACCAAAATGAAGGGACCATTCTCTAACTGATCCTGTTATTAACTCTCCAAGTTTTATAAGGCTTTTTCCACGAGATCTATAAGACTACTGGAAAATCTTTCACAGAAATACACTATTAAAAGACTATTTGATCCAGATGTTTAAAAGTTGTTTCGTTGAAGGTAGTTGAGTAGTATCAAATCTAGTCAAGATAGATAATGAAGCTATGCTGTTAATGGAATATAAAATAAAGAAAATAATTAACATAAAAGCATTTTTTCCTTAAAATAACACAAATGCCCTGTTAATTTCATCATGGGATTAATAGTTCATCTGTAGTAGTTCAATGGAGCGAGAATATTCACACAGGATTTAGTTTTATTCTGGTATTCCATCAACCTTTATAGCTGTGACCTGCTGTTAAATACAAAACAGGTGTTGGAATGGAGTTAGGTCTTTAGATGATACAGACGTGTGGACTATTAATTGGACTTTGTGTAGCCAAACTTCTATGGATTCATATTTAAATTCTACTTGTGGACATTTAAATACCATTTTAAATTAAGCCAACCCATAGCTGGTACGTGGCAACGAGCAAGCAGGGTTGGGATTTGGTAATGAATTATATGTGTTGAATGGGCAGCTATGTGAAACAGTTCGGAATTACAAAATCCCCATTTCGGACTGTGATTCTTTGTCTTGTGCTGCAGACAAAAGTGTCTTCAACTGAAATTCACTCTCTCAAATAAATATAAAACGATGGACCAGAATATTTCTTTTAAAACCAGTGTTTGCTTTTGAGCAATGATGTAATGTGGACTGCCTTGCGTGGTAATATCTGAATTATCATCTATACGGAAAGGTATAAGCAGTGTAATAAAAAGCCACGGTCAAAATCATCTTGGGTAGTTGGGATGGATCATCAACCTTCAGGTTAAGAGATAAGATTCCTTTCTACCTTTTACCATGTGTGAGCAGAGCCCTCTTCCCTACAACTACACTCCTAAATCTAAGCGCTGCATCATGTTCCAACATTGCACTAGTTACCAGTGGTAGCAGCAACGATGCAAAGGTTGGAAGGATTTGTGTAGTATTACACTTAGCTGACCCTATTTCTGCCTGACTATACTCAGACCTGCACTTGATTGCATCTTCTAGTAAGGTGAGAGCTGTGTTCCGTACCCATGCACTGCCACTTCTGTGGAGCAGCGTTCCACCAACCACTCCCCATATCTCGGCTTAAGAGTTTCAAGCTCACTTGTGGTACTAGCTTTAAAAATACCAACTGTGGACTTGAGTCCGTAAGCAAAAGAACGCCATCCCCCTTGGTGTGCACAGGAAGTGAAGCACTGGGGGAGAGGAGCTGCTGATGTGTGAAGATTAAACCATCCTGGTGCCAACACTGCTACAAGATAGTAAGTACAAAAGCAAAACATTGAATCTGCCATTCCTGTCATCTGCCCTTTCTAGAGTTACAGGACTCAGTTCCTATGCCCCTTCTTTAATTCATCTCCTCCTTTCTACTCCTTCTAAAAAGTCACTATTGGCAAGGAAAGTGGGCTAGAAACTCTGGTTCTGATTTTGATGCAATTAAATTAATTCCACCTCTATAGAAAAGTCAAGGGGACTTTATGGACTTATTCCTTCTTTTGAAGCTGCGTTTGCTCAGTTGTTAAGTTCTGTACTGCTCCTGCCAGGCAAGGCACGGGAAGGCTACATTGCTTTGCAGTGCTGCAATCTTCAAACAGTTCTTCATTGCTCTTAATACTTTGAAAATGGACTGCTGTAACTTGCTATTTGCTGGGCTGAAAATATCAGATTCTTTTAAAACTGCAATTCCTTTATAGTAAAGGTGCTACTTTGCCCCAATATTCACTACATGTGTTACAAGAAAAAGCAGTGGATTGAAGTTAAGTTGAGAATGATCTAAAGTTTCTGCAGTAAACTCTGATCAAAATCTTTTTTTTTTTTTTTTCCTTTTAAAGTTGACCTAAATCTTTCAATCTGGCTGCAGGGCAAAAATCTGGTAGGCACAGTCATGTTTCCTCCGTGTAACATTGAAGCCCAGTCTGGGTTAAAATAATGACCATTTTGGTGTTATCCATAAAATTACGTATAATATTCCAGGGCTGTTCTGGATTGTTTTAGAGTGATATTAAGCACTTGCTCACTTTCTCAATGCTTTCAAGATCTTCTCGAGTGAGACAGAACCGTGCAGTTGTTCTGTGCAGATACGGCTCAAACAGCCATGATAGCCAAGCTAGCTAATCTGTACCCAAGGACCATTCATACTTTTGCAGTTCACTGCCTGATCTTAGGCAGCTTTTTTTATCCAAGTCTCATAATTAATTGTTCTGGGTCCATGCTAGGACACTACAGACCTCTCCAAAACGAGGTTGTTCACCAGGCTGAAAACACCCAGCTCTTTCCAAAACTTAAGAAGCTTTGATCTATTGGGCACAACTTGTATCAAAATTGTGCCAGACATGTCTTGGGCCCCAGACCTTCCCACTAGGTTATGAACCTACCTCATGTGTGAGCACAGCTCTTTTAGATGGAAGAGTTGATTTATACGTCCATGGATCAGTGTATGCAGCTCTTTATTATGAGTTATAAATGGTTTGGCTAGACAGATGAAATGGATGATGACTGGTGCATCCTGTACTGACTGCTGCATTTTGGATCGGGTGAAATCTAGGGAGGAAAGAAGAGTCTGCTGCTTCATGGGGAGCAGCTGGGTGCTCTTTGGGAGAACCTTCTGGAGGCAAATGGAGAGTTTTCTGCACAAGGATATATGGAAAAGCTCAAGAAGGGAGCTGGGAACTTGCAACACAGAGCAGGTACCAAAGTAGCCAAGATAATGAAAAAGGAGACTTTTGCAGGAGCCTACAGGGACCTTTGTAGGAAGCTGTTGGAGTTGTGTATGGAAGGTTTAGAGGGAAAAAACTTAGTCAGTTTTATTAGATTCAATTTTAAAGCTTCTTGTTTTAATCTTTCTCCTATCTGAGCTGAGTTTTCCCTTCTGTTATCGATCTGCCGCTGTAGTGATCAGGTGCTTTTGGTATTGTATCTGGGAAAAGAAGGGACAGGTTAGCTCCAGAGCTGTGGCCAACCTGGATAATTTCCTGAGAAGCTGGGTATTGCTTTTGTATCGCAGGTAGTGTATGGGAGATGCTGGCCTAAGGGCATGGGCACAGCACTGCAAGAATGGCGTGTATCCCCTGGGGAGGCTCCATGGGGGAGCAATGAGTATGCTGAAGGGTCTGGAAAACATGACCTCCAAGAAAAGATAGAAATAGAGGTTCTTTTACCTAGAGAAAAGCTGGGGAGAGACATCTAGTTGCATAGAGTTGTTGTTAAGGAGAAAGATGGTTATTATGTCCACAATGAATGAACCTGGGCGTATTCCAAGTGATTAGAGCAAGGAAGGCTTCAAGTTAGGCAGTAGGAAAAGCATCCTTTGCAGGAAGGGTTGCCAAGGGATGTCCTGTCTGAGAAGCTATGGAGCCTCCCTCCTTGGAAGTAGTTAACGTGAGAACACAGATGACATCAGCATGACTCGGGCTTTGTTGCTGTATCTGTATGACCTTTGTGACCTCTCCAGGTACCTTACGGTCCCATAATTCTGTGTTGTAGCAGTAAAGCGCACATGTGGATGAAATACCAGTTTCACAGCGGCACGGATATTGACCTTTTCCCCCAAGGTCATGGGCAATGAAATTGGGAACACTGGGCCAAAAGTGATCGTCTGCATCAATGAGTCTAGTCACTTGCTATTGAAACACTGGGTTATATAATCATTTTTGTGATCTTTATAGACTTGATCTCTAAATACAGTTAGCTTCTATGATGGATATATTGAAGACAGGTGATTGGTGAGGTAGTAGAAAAGAAATGTGTATGATGTTGAGTCCTCTGTTCACTGGTCACTATGCTGAAGCTAGCAGAATTACTGACGTAAGAGCATTCCTCTGCAGAACTTTTTCACATGCAAATGTCTAATTCCCGGCTTTATCACAGGAGCTTTATAATACAGTGAACCAGTCAATGTATTCTCCTTTTAGAAAAGTACATGATGATAAATGCTATCACTTGAAATTATTTTTTTTAAATCACTGCAATTGGAAAGAATGACATTTGATTCCACCTAATCTCAGATGTTTAATGTAAGTGAGGTTTTTCATAAGTGCAGGCTTTTTTACTTTTATGGTGCACTTGCATTAAAATGTATCCAATGTAAAAACTGGAAACATTTTTCAGATGCAGATTTTTCTTACACGCAGATATTATAAGGTAGTTTTGGACTTACTGCAACCAAGTCAAATGCTCCATTACTTATGTCACACTATACGGTTGGAGAGAAGCACACTTAGGATTCTTGACCACTTTGATTTCAGTTTGATTCAGCTGGAGTTCTTTTCAGCTAGAGCATCCTTGTTTGTTAGAGGTTGAATAAAGGAAGAAAGATTGTGGGAGGGCTATTCTAGCAGGGACAAGGTAAAGATCATTGCGGCACTCTCCATGGGTTAATCCATTAGTCTCTATTCTTCATGTTTCCAGGACATGAATGCTACAATTCATTTTAATGAGAATTGTATTTCAAGTACCAACTATCTAACATGAGTTTTTGGTGCGGTAAGAGTTCATGTGTCTCTTGCAGGCAGCAAGATCTCTTCCATTTCAGAAGTAACCACATTCAAAAATTGTGGTCTATCTTAATTTGAATTCAAGGCTGAGAGGTAGGTCCTAATCAAAAATAAATCATTTTTCTGAATGAATGGCAGTTGTAATCACTATTTAGTCCTGAAATTGCCTTGTTCATTCAGAGGAATTAAGATTTAAAAGAGGCTTATGTAGAATCACTTCAGGAAACTGAACATCCTCCATTTAAAAAAAAAAAAAAGTGAAAGCATTAACTGCAAGATAATTAAATAAATATAAAAATACCTTTCAGATTTGACATTACATTTGCTTATTTTGATCTAGAAAGCTCGTTTGTACTACAATCTCTTCTATATGAATGCTGCCTTGAGGTATTTTTCTGCTCATATAGATCATCACAATAACAGTTAAGCAATTCAAATGTTACTAATTTTTATCTTAATGACCTACTTTGAAAATTAGCGTCTTTCTCATGTGTGGGCAACTGAGTCATAGAGAAATAAAATGGCCTGGTCACATCTGTATTACATCTGTGCAAAAGCTGGGAATCAAGTGCAGATCTCCTGAAGCCTAGCGTGTGTCTTGATATGTGAAAAATAAAATGTGATTCAATGTTGAACAGGTGGCTAAAAAAAATTGGATCCTAATCTCTGTCCTAACTCTTTCCACTCTGCTCCGACTCCTAATTTCAACTCCCTGCTCCTAATCCAAGAGCCAGCATGAAGACAAGCAGGGCAAGCATTTTTGTTGAGGTGTTTGAATACCGTAAGTAATGCAGAACTTTACTTCTACATTGCTCGTGCGTAGTCATTCCTTTGGAACAACTAAAAATAATAGTGAGGGTGATGGTTAGTTTCTGGTATGACTGCATGAATTATGACGAGGCTTGACTTACAGATGCCTGTAAAGGTTTGCAAATGTAGCCCTTGAACTGTATTTTCTTCATGCGGCTATTTTCTGGTATATCCTGACCTCCTGCCTGCATACTGGTTGAATCATAGAATCATAGAATCATAGAATGGTAGGGGTTGGAAGGGACCTCCAGAGATCATCTAGTCCAACCCCCCTGCTAAAGCAGGTTAGCCTAGAGCAGGTTGCACAGGAATGCATCCAGGCGGGTTTTGAATATCTCCAGAGAAGGAGACTCCACAACCTCTCTGGGCAGCCTGTTCCAGTGCTCTGTCACCCTCACAGTAAAGAAGTTCCTCCTCATGTTCAGGTGGAACTTCCTGTGCTCCAGTTTGTGCCC
>VZSC01012645.1:45551-81151 GCA_013398225.1 Steatornis caripensis | reverse complement strand
CACAGGCAGTTCCACCTGAACATGAGGAGGAACTTCTTTACTGTGAGGGTAACAGAGCCCTGGCACAGGCTGCCCAGGGAGGTTGTGGAGTCTCCTTCTCTGGAGATATTCAAAACCCGCCTGGATGCGTTCCTGTGCCCCCTGCTCTGGGGGCACCTGCTTTACCTACTTTAGCAGGGTGGGGTGGACTAGATGATCTCTGGAGGTACCTTCCAACCCCTACGATTCTGTGAAATGTTGATTTTACAAAATATTTCCACCAATAACACTACTTTCACACATAGATCTGCTTGGCAGGAAGACAGTAGCTTTAGTCCAAGTTTCTTAGTGAATATGCTAAAAATTCACTGAAGCCAGCAGCTCTGAAAAGCAGTTGCCAGCAGAAAATGACACCATAAAGCACATGAATAAAGGAGAACATCAACGTGTGGGGATCCAGCTGATGGCTCCCAGGCAGCCACGCATCCTACGTCTCCTCGGCATCTTGGACAATGGTTCTGTGGAATTCATATGCTTTTGTACAAGGCAATCATCAGTCATTTTGGGCACGGCTGGGCAAGGCAGCGTGGTGGTTTGCTGCCAGCATTAAGCACTAATCGCTTGCTGCCTGCCATCCTCGTGTTGGCAGGTGTGAAGCCAGGCTGAATTTTCGTGGAGGACAGTGCAGCGGTTCCCTGAACGCAGCACAGACAGACGCTGTTTTGTGTAACATGGCTGTTTATTATGGGGTTTATGGTTCTTCCTATTGTCTGCCTGCTTCCAGGTGTCAGAGTGGAAGCTCTGCTGTGTGTGCTCTTTAGAGATGTTCTGGGAAAAAGGGAATTTCTGTGAGGGAGGAAAAAGGGAGGGATATGTCTTTTAAAGCTCACGTTCCCCTGTCCAAAAGCCACAGGTTTCCTGCAGTGCCATGAGATAGTCTTAGTCAAATGAACTCAAAGCCAGCTCAACTTCTGTCCAGCTAGTTTATAGTGAGAACTGGTTAACCATCCAATAAAAACAAATTCACTCTCTATTTAGTCTTGGTTTTCTGTCCCTCTGTGTGAGTTGACCCTGATTTCAGCAAAGGGAATATTTATTCCTAAGTATTCACTGCATTAGATCTTGTAAATAAAGCTTATAAATTATTTGCTTTGACTATTTGCTGCTTGTGAGATGTGGATGTATTATTATGTTTAATCAGAGCATACTTGGAAGCAGAAGTATTTTTCATGAATAATGGCTTTATCCAAATGTAATGAATGTGGTTCTTCTGACTTCAATGGATTTTTGGGTTAGGTCCAAAACGAATGGCGTATAGAAAACATCAGTGAGGTTTTATTCTAGTGTGTGCATTTCTCATTTTTTCTTCAAATCAACATATTGTCATATCTTACACCTTCTTAGACACGGGTACTGGACATACCTGTAACTTTGCTACTGGCTTTGAAAAATAACAAAGAAATTGAATTATTCTCAAATTTATAATACAGAGTTTTTCTGATCCAACTGGAAAGGCTGCTACTTAATAGCAGTGCCTGTTTGGGGGCAATTTTGTCTGAGCCATCAGATGGGTAAATGTGCACCCCATTTCCAGTTGCTTGTAACTTTGGCAAAATTTTGGCAGCTTGAGAGGAAGTTCATTAGTTGTCTATGGACCAAAGTTTCCTGTGAAAGTTAGCCAGAAAGCCTAGTGAGAAATGGTGTTTTTTCTTCAGGTCGAAGTTGAATGCTTCTGTGAAGGTCTAGTGTAGCCCTTTGAAATTTGGCAGATACTGTGTCCTCATTCCAGCGATGCACTTGTTGTTGTCTCATAGAGAATAGGCGTGTGTTATTCAGATAAATACTATAAATATTTGCAGGCTTAGGAGGCTGGGGTAGGGCTTTCTGGCCATGCTTTGAAGGTGGTGGTGGAGCAAATGAGCTTCAGCAATACCATCCAGCCTAAATTACTCCAACTTGATTACAGTCTGGCTGAGTATGCTTTAGTTCAGAGTTGAACAGGATGTGTCTTTGTTTCTCTGTTTAAAGAAATACCTGGGCTTGTTGTTTTCGGACAAAAGTGTAGGAACTTAAATTCTGTCTTTGGAAAGCTCACATCAAATGTGTGCCTATACGGACAGTCATTTTTGTCTCAAAGCTGTGACCAACTCATGGTGGTGGTGCAGGAGATTAGCAGGGCTAAGACTTATGGGAGGAGCGATTGAGGGTGAGAACAAAACAAGTCCAAGAGCTGGGATACAGGGAAGTGTGTAGGTCCAGGAAGACCTTTGAACTTGTTGCAAGGTTCAAAGTTTCAGTCAGACCAGCTGTTTGCTGCACTCGCGTAACGTCCTCCTCTGTACTGAACTCGACTGGAAGTGGAGCCACAGGGAAACTTCAGCGCCTGATAGTTCTACTGACGAAATACGGTTAGGAAACAAGGAAAAACCTACCTGACCAGTGGTGTCCTCTCTGACATCTAGATTGCAGAGTGTTTTGGATGCTGGCTGAAAATGTTTATAGCAGAGGGTAGAGACTTTGCAGACAAGGTGGGGAATGCTCCCTTATGGGTATATCCTATATGAAGATGTCCTTCTTTCCACAGGAATTCGGATCGTGTTCTTCACTGATTGTTTTTTTTTTTTTCTCTGAAGTGTTAGCTGCACGCACTGCATCCCGGTTAGTAGTTTTTTAATTAAAAAACCCCAACTGATTCTATTTAGCTTTACAGGAATTAAACGTTCTTAAAATGCTACTGCCTGGCATGCAGTATGTATAATGTACTTTGTTTCATTCCTCTTGGTCACTAAGAAACCAGCTTGGAAATTACTGTCTCTTCCTTTCCTGTTTAGAGCAGACATGTTTGGAAATAAGTAGGATCTTGGTGTTTGTGAGACTGTTTTCTGGGCTGTTTGAAATGGCAGCCTGTGTTTCAGACGTATTGAGTTCATATGCAGTAGGTATTGCCTGCAGAGGTGATGAATCTATCGACCCCCACCACATGGGATATAAGGAAAACTTGTTCCATATTCTGGTATGCCAGTTCTCCTATGCTCTGTGCTGGCTAAATTTTGTTCAATTTCTCACACTCCTAGGTCTTAACAATTTCTACGAACAGATAGATTTATTCCCAGCATGCACATTATGTGAAACTACTCTTTTGGGTTTTGTTTTTTTTAACAAAGGGCGGGCTGATATTTTGCATTCAGCAAAATAGAACAGCTTTTGATGGGAAGAACGTAGAGGTATCGAAAGATTCCATGTGTGACAGAAAGGAGCCTTGAGCTCTATTCCAAAGGCAACAGGCAACATGTACTCTTTATTGCTTCGAAAATTACCGCAACTGGAGTAAACCTGATCCCACTGAAATCAATGAAATTTTTGCTATTGTCTTTGCCAGCAACTCCTTCCTTTTCTTTATTTTACGTCTAGGATACAGTAGACAGAACACTGAGTTTTGGGTGTTTTTTTTCCTTTTGCAAGGGAGATTTTGCATTTACTTATGCCGTGGATTAAAAATGTCATGGCAAAGCACTGTTTCAATCAACAGTTTTAATGATGTGTGATTATTCATGGCTTTCTGAAAATGTCATAAGTAGTTCCACTTCACATGATAACATATGCTTTCTAAACAAATACTGATGAACTTTCTTGATTTGCAATTTCTTATGGTAGAGTTGCAGGCTTCTGGGTAAAGAAGGAAAACGATATTGGAGAGATGGAGGAAAGCACAAGTCCAAAGAGATTACTTGTTAAATACATGCAGATGTCTAGGCTTCAAAGCTGTTGTCCCAGGATTTTTATCTGTACTGTTCTAATTATTCTGATCTGAAAAACACCTATTTTGCTTTTCTGTATGAAATTCAGTGTAGATCTTAAATGTAACAGTTCTCCCTCCTTAAATGTTACAGCAGACTGAACTCAGGCAAAAATGCTGTATCAATGCATTCAAAATAAATTTGGGGTCTAAAGGGAAGATGTGGTTGTTTCTGGCACTGGTGTGAGTACCTCAAGCTCTATGCCAGCGATACCAAGTAATACTCCTTACACCATGCTAAGATGTTACGAAACAAACTGTCATTTCTGAACTAAAGATTACTCCTCTCTGCTATATATAATAAAGGAGGGTGACAGCAGTCAGACTGCTACAGACTGATGAGCTGAGAGAGAGAAATACCGCTGAAAATCATCTACGTGGCAGTGACACTTTAACCCTTTTTGTTTGAAAGACGGTCAGTCAGAGATGGAGACAAGTAGGTGGGAGGAGTGGCAGGACGTGGGGCTGTGTGGTCCCTTCTCAAGAGCTCCATAATTCCACCTCCTGGGAGCTGAGGATGATGAATTAAATGTCACCAACTGCAAGCAATATGCAGTCAGGAGTGCCAAAAAGAGTGGCTAAATGATCTAATCGCTCCCAGGAGGTCAAGGGAGCCTCAGCGTCAGACTACACTCTGTGCTGGACCAAGCAGAGATCACCTATGACTAAATGTTAAGGAGAGAAGATTGAATTTCTTAGTTGGTTAGATATTTTGCTTGCACCCTTCAGGGAGCAGTAGCATTTCCAAATAGCCCAGTCTGGACCAGGATTTTTTTCAGGTTGCTGTGCTTACAGGGTCATCTCCACATGCTTCACTTCCACAATAACTTCTTCCTTGTGGGGTTGAAACTTGCTCGGTTTAATGACAATGAAGCTGAAATGTTTTTTTGGTGTAACGCAAATGATAATAAACATAGAACCAGCCTCAGCAGCCTTTAGGGCAGGTGTGTTCTATCACGGCTATATAGTTTATATTAAAATCTCAGTGCTTACTGCAGGGATAGCATCCCAGGGCAACTATGGGGAAAATACCTCTCCTTGTTTCTCTCATCAGAGCAAATTGTAGTGAGAGAAGGTGTTTCTGTTTGATGGAAAAAAAAAATCTTACAAGCCAAATGTGGAGGTAAAAATGCACTACGAGCAGTCATACAACCTCCAGCTAGATTTCCTAGGAAAACAGTGTAGGTGAGAGTGCGTTGGCATGTGAAGAGCAGAGGATTCTGCATATGCCGACTCATTTACTCCGTACCGTTATAAAGCATGGACAGTTGCTGCTGGAAAGCTATAGGGAGAAAAATGTCGCTGGTATTCAATATGTTTATAAACAGTGTGGATGACTGCAGTTGATGCACCTAGCTCCTGAGAGCTTAGCCTGTGTGTTTCAGCCTAATTAAACGCTAGGTTGTCTCTTATATTTTCAGTGCAGCGTCTCCTAAGGATTCTTGTGACAACTATTGTGGCATATGGGTTAGATGTCTAGATGCTGGGGAAAATAAGTATGTAAGCCCTAGCTACATAAGCCTTGAGAAAGGTTACATTTCATTGGATTTCACATTTCATCCAGTTCCTACTGTGGAAACACTGTGTGATAGAGAAATCATTATGCAGATCAAGAAATATGAGCGTGTTGCTACCCTAGGAGGAAAAATATAAATAATTAAATCTTGTGATACCTCTTTCACAGCCCTAATCTCATTAATATAAAGCAATTTTAGAGATGGAGAAGAGCCGATAACAGCATTGGACTCGTGAGATATTTCTGTTTTCCATCCATCAGGCAGGTAATTGTGGGAGTTATGACTTTGTTAGGCAGAAATGTACAGCTCTAAAGAACCGATAACTGAGCGTCTCTGCTCAGCAGACAATGGAGCAGCATCCAGTAATTGAGTACATCAATAAGCTTTCACGTCTCGTATAACTTCAGTGCCCTGGACAGGATAGCATTAGATATAATCATATTTTGATCAGGAGAAAATAGAGGTTGGATGAAATAATACCAATTTTATTTACAGGGCAGAGAAGAAGCCATCCAGTCTGTGACAGAAAAATGATTTTTTTGATCTGGCTTTGATCTGACTCTGGGCTTTGATTTGGTGGCAAATGGGTCTATAACTCATTTACACCAACCGCCAGGCTTTTTCAAAGCACAGAACATTAAGCAGAATCATGGTTCAAGGAATAAATACACAATCAACATAATAAATGGTGACAAAACAGCACAAGCTCATTCTTTACAGTCTTAAGTCGCTACAGCCTACACGGAACGCTATAGGTACTCAGCTCAAAACCAGCATATTGATTTGTGATCCCCTCGGGGCAAAGAGCATCTTTTGTGTAAGATGTTAGAATAAGAGTTTAAGAGGGCTGGTGGGGCTGGGGGTGGTTTTGTTTGAATTTTTGTTTGCAGCAACACTCCCAGCATGTGGTAAGAGGAGGAAACGTTATTGGGGAAAAACAGGAGGGAGGGCAGAAGAAGGCTTGTTTACGCTCAAATGAAACAGGCCGCTTTTCACGGCGCGGTTGGCAGCCTGCGTGCTCTGGTTGGGACTGTCAAAGGAGCCAGGCAGTGCAGGGTGGCGTGGGGAGGAAGCCGATAGTGCCTATGTTCAAATGGGATTAGAGCTGGCACGAAGCAAGCGAAATGCTACCTGCTTGCATCGAGACAGAGTGTTTTATTTCCCTTGTGTGGGGAAGGGCAGCAAAGCAGCACAGTCTGAATCTTCCTTCCGAAGCCTGGCTCTTTCGGGGAGCTGCGCTTGCTTCCTGCGGGCCTGGAGTGCAACGGGGTGTGGGTTGCAGAAGGATTTGAACCCCCCCAGTCCATGTAGAGCCGGGTCTATATCTGTGGGTCTTTGAGCTTCATGTTGTATGGAAAACTGGGGTTTGAGGCCAGGCCGCCCTTTAGGCGGCAGCCCTATTAACGTGGCTCGCTTTCCGCCGGTCCTCTCCTCAGAGCGGTGCGTGTTCTCTTCAACACACTTATAGTCTACTTCTTACATAATGATGCACTTAACCAAGGGCTGTATTGTGCACTTCTGTGTGGGTAAAATGATGCTGCTTTGCAGGGGTTGACAGCTGTGCAGGAGTAGCAAAGCCTGCCTTGTCTGCTGGGGAGTAAATGGCTGGTGTTGAGCTGTTGAGAGCACTGAAGGCTTGAGCAATGATCTTCAGGCTGGGAGACACGTACTGAGCGAGGGCTGCTTCTGAGATTGTCAGTGGATTTACATTTACTACACAAGAGTTCACAAATTAAGGATTTTTTTTTTTTACATTTGTGCATTTTGTTCTGTGCTGAAACTAAGCAGTGGAGCCTTGCAGGAGGCAGTAGCTGAAATATCCCCGATAACAAGCTTTTGGGTAAAACAATAGGCTTTTGTGGCTTCCAGTCAGGACAGAGCCAAAAAGATTTTATCTTAGCACAGGTTGTGTCCTTAAGCCAGAGCACTTCATTAGGCTCATGAGTGGGGATTCGAAGTGAAGTTTGATGGCCCATGTTACATAGGTCAGATCAGAAGATCCTCTTAAAACGCGATTGTCTACATTAAAGCGTATTTAATGATGTAAACATATTATCATGGCTATCTGTTGCTCTGCTTTAGAGCTACTATAATTGGAGTACGTAAATTTTTCCCTCTTTTTGCTTTCATGTGGGTTTCGTTCCAGTCTGAGATGTGGATCATTATCTTATGATACACACTATTTGCCTTGGCAGATTCTAGGGAGGAAATAGTTCAATTACTTGAGCTGTTTTGGATAGGCAGTATAAGTTTCTATGAAATCTTTTCCACAGTTCCTGAATATTTTTTTTCCAGTAAGGAGCTCTGAAGTAGTTGGCAAGAGACAAATCAGGGTTTAAATTTGGGAGCAATAATGGAGGTGCTTCTGTATCAAATCAAAGTGTTATACAAGGGCTGAATTTTTTTAATGTGGCTAGGCCTCTTATTTCTACGAATTAGCAGTCTGGTGGGTGACAGACTTTGGAAGTGGAGTTTGCTGTCCCCACCAGCAGCTTTGCCGCTTCAGGGATAAGGCTCATCCAGCATATAAAAGGCCAGAAAACAGAATATAAAGCTCCTCTGGGTTCCTGGATGGGAGGACAATTACTTTTCGATTGAGATTTCTTGTCTTTTTTTGGTCTTCTGTTATGTAAGGGGCGGCAAATGAAGTTTTCAAATCTGTATTTAAAAGAAAATGACTCAAACCTGTTTTTCTGAAACCCTGAAGACAATTACCAAAACTAAGCAAGCACTCGGTTTCAGTGAGCACCAGCAGAGTCTGGGAGAGCATCTTGGCTGCCACCACATGATCTGTAAAAACATTCATTCAAGCAGATAAAATGCATCAAGTTCATTGAGATCATTGTGTCTGAGGTACAGTTCCTGCTGCTGTGGTGGGTGTTGCAATGTAAGAATAATTGATTACAGCACTGATCTGGCACATCCCTGCTTAAATCGTAGCCTATTAACTACCATAAACTCCTTAGGTCCCACCAACAGAGGTGGTATTGCGAAACAATGAATCAGATTTCTGCAAGCACAGTGCCAGCGGGTGATAAAAACTTGACTTTTAAGAGTCTTATTAGCAGGAGTGCGTTTTAACTGTATGTGCTCCAAAGCAATGCGCTCCCACCCCAGGGCTTCTGGATTCATTCATTGTCCCATCTACAACTCTGCTTTTATCAATAAAAATTTTCTCAATGCTGTATGCTCACTTTTCGCATTTAATATGCGAAGGTACGTCGAACTCGTTATTTCAGGCTTTCTACCTGTCACGATATCCTTTCATCTCATTAATCCGTGCAACAGATTAATTGGCTTCAGAATATCCTGGGTTAAAAAAAAGACATGTCAGCTATGTTATCGCATGCTAGGTGAGGGATAGTTGCCTGGTAAGGGACGGCTCACAGTGATTTATGAGAAGGCTTGTGTTCCCACAGTCTCCCTTAGACTTCAGTATGCTGATGTGACATTGCTGAGTTCTGAAGCCCCTCACAAGGGAAAGCCTGTCTTGGCCATAAATTAAGCCCTATGTCTCGCTTGAAGCAATACGTTTGGCTTTGTTTTATGGATTCTTAAAAATAATCTGCCACAACATGTGTTTGAGATTGAAAAAGATGACGGTGTTTTAGGTGCTGTAAACCAGCAGAGACGAAGCAGTGTGTACGTGGTGATGAAAAGCCAGTCTTGGTTGCCAAAAGCAGAAGGAATAGGTCATCCCTAACTGTCCCATGAGGACAGAGTTTCCCCTCATTGCCATATTAGCTTCTTGCAGCAGAGAGGTGCTTGTGTGATGGGAATTCATGTTAGATGTTGGGTTAAGGTGTGAATTTGCATTTGGGGGAACAGGTCCTGAAGACTGCTGCCTCACCGACTGAATAGGAAGTAATTTTAATTTGGGTACAATAGTAAATAACACTTCTGGAGTTTGAGGCATGAGTAGAGGAGAGTGTCTACGAGAGTCTTAGACATACTGCCTGCTCGTCCTCGGGTCCTCAGCCAAGTCACGTGCAGCGGTGTCAGCCACACACCCGTGTGCCGCCCCAGAAGTGCTGCGGGGACTTAGTAGTCATCTACAGAGAGTATCTTAGAGCTTGTAATAGTCAAGATTAAATAACATCAACTTAAATAAGGCAAATAATACCTATGAATAAAATTCCCTTTAAGTAAACTTCAGAGGCTTTTTCTTTTTTTTTCCCCACATACATGCTTTTCTTAAATAATGAGGAAAATCAGCATGTGTGGTTTAAAAGCTGGATTCTAGCTCAGATAATTACAAAATTTCTGACCATTTCTGTAACATAATGAACATGCTTTCTAAACTGACAGATTTTATGCTGAGTTTAAAATGGCTTGAAATTAAAATTTTACATAGGACATTAAGCCAGGAAATAAATCTTAACAATGGTAATAGTAATACTGTATTGAAACTGGTTAAGAAATCAGAGCTGTGGGCATAATTAATAGTTTTAATAGCTACATTAATACTGTTCTCATGCTAAACGTCACACTGATGCGCACTTTCTCACACCTCTGCCAATCTGTTTTATCAAGGCACCAGCCTTTATTCTTGTTTCAGGTGGTCCAATGCATAAATCAGCACAACTTCATAAATTAATTTTGGTTGGAATGATCGTAATATGACAGGTCAATGATCAGCGTTGCTTAGAGATTTATTCTATTAGATTAGTTTCGTGTTATTGATTTCTCTGTTGTTGGTACAATTTTTTTCCAAATGAAGTGAATAATCTTGAGCAAACTGGGTGGTTTTTGAGTTTGGGGATTTTAACCTCACCTGTCTGCACTAGATGATACAAGCGCACTCATACTGGTTCAGTTTAGTCTGTATTTTGTCTACAAGTGCTGGAGGATAATCTGTAGTTAACAGAGTATTTCGGCCATTAATTTAAAGGGTTCATTTTAGTAAACCAAAGAATATAAAGAATTCTTGTAAATAAAAATCCATCTGTAATACTAGAAGTATATTGCCCTTATTGTTCATTCCCACAACTGCTTTCTTTGAGGCTTTTTCCTTTTTGTTTCAACACCTAGCAAAGTCGTGCTTCTCCTTATCCTTATTGACTGCAGAAAAACCCCCCAAACCACACAAATCCAGACTTCTTTTAGCAGAAAGTAGACAAAAAAAACTTATTTTGAAAGAGCAGGCCTTGCAGCTTTTAAAATCTCCTACAATTTGACATTCTGAAAGATATTTATACGCATTTATTTATTTATACAAGTAACAGGCAATTGGGGTGCACCTAATGACAGAGCAAAAGGGCAGGTGCTCTGTTGTCTGTAAGCAAAGGTCACTAGTCAGTTTGGGAAAATCAGGGTGAGATTGTCAAAGGAAACATTGCCTGGGATTTTTAGGAGCTTCTGAAATTTTCGGGAGTCTTAAGAATAGGAAAATTACTACAAAGAAATTTGGTTCTGTCCCAGCTCAAACCAGGACAAATAAATATGCAATTCTGTGCTTGCTTGTTAAGTATTTTCTGGGGAAGAAGAAAAACCCCAAACTTAGATAGGACTTGGATTTATAATCTTCCTGTCTATAATCCAAGTCAGTCCTCCTAAAAGATATTACTAAATTTCTATATACGTTGTCTTGTGTGACTTCAGAGGTCAAAGTGCCTTTCAGCTCTCGTGCGTGGATTTGCCTTTTGAGGTGAGAACGGTGTAACATGCTTCTGGTTTAACTGCTATTTACGCACACAACCGGGCATGCACACAGTTAAAAATTAAAGTAAGCACCTGTCTGTTATTTTTAATTACACTTTTCCAGACCTCGTACAGAAAAATAAAATATCCAACTATTTTGACCCTGTTGTTAATTGTTTCCAGTTAAAAAGCAGTACCAGCTGCCAACCGTAGCAGAAAACATATGCTCAGCACAATAGCATGCAAACCAAGGGCTGCACAGCTCATCTTCAAAAGCGAGCCCCGTATGATTAATCTTTCTCTAATGAACATATAGCAAACATTGCCACAGAGTATGGCTTTAGTTTTTTAGAAGAAGATATTTGCGATCTGGTGTGAAAAATGCATTCTCCACACATAAGCGGTCCACAAATTATTTCTGTGCGCGTGAGTCGGGAAATGAAAAGGTGTCTTGTTTTTATGATGAAAAGCCTGTTTACTGGAATTTAAATCCTTGTCTCTCTTTACATAAATGGGAACAATTGCCAAGGCTGTCTTGGATTTCATTCTTCTCCAAAAATCCCTCTAAAGTCATTCTCTTTATATACTTCTTTACCCGGAGGCTTGGAGTAAAACTTCCTTATTACGTGCTCATGACTGGATAACATTGAGAAGCATGCGTGCTAGGTCGGTCACTGGCCTCTGGAAGGAAAAAGCAGGGTTCAGTTCCCACTTGCACAGCAAGAGCGTTTTGGCCAGAGGTAAATAATTTCAGATGCTTCTTTTTCCTTCATTAGCAAGGGTGAAAACTTAACGGAGAACCCGGACTTTCCCTAAGTGTATTCAACACAAGATCATCGCTTTAAGAAATGAAACTCTCAACATAAAAACATTTTTTGTGGTCTTTGTTGTCCCAGTTTGTGAGGCGGGGTAGAGAAAGGGCAAATGGGGAGAGGTAGTAATGGAAGAAGTGGAATAGCAGGCAAAGTACATCAAAAAAAGAAAAAATACGAAAAGAAATCCTAAGTTGTCGGGTCTTAAAGTCTGTGCTAATTTAAGTGCTAGTATAGCACTGAGTGCATGGGGATTTAGGTTTGATTTAGAGGATCTTTCGATTCCAGGATGGTCTGTCGTTAACATGAGATTTGGAGTTTCTTTTGCTCCTATTACCATCACCAGCACCTTTCTTTTGAAGTGATGCTCTGAGAAAGTGCGTGTGTATTTGCAGAAGCATCCGGCCCCTATAGGTGTAACTGTGGCTGGAAAAAGGAACTTTTCCTGATCCAGAAAATGTGGGATTATGTGCACTCAGAGGTGGGCTGCAAGGGTAGCGTCTGTCTTTTCGTGAATTGTGGCCCTTATGATTGAAACCTGAATGGCATCTCGCACCAATATAAGGACAGTGTTAAAATGCCCCCTAAGAAATTCATGAAGCATATTGTCCACACTTATTAACAGATTAATGGATATTTGCCTGTAACACAGTAGAAACTCTGTATGTTATCCTTTATTTAACACATTCCCTGCAGGGAAGTTCTCTAGATGTTAATGTATGTGAGAGAAGAGGAGATGGATTCAGTTTCTGTCAAGATCAACTAATTTCCTCTTTTTTTCTTTGGTTTTTTTTTCTGTTGTTGTTGTTCCTCACAGATTTTTCCAAGAGAAAAATACTGAATTTGCAATGCCTCTTGCTCCCNATTTGCCTGTAACGCAGTAGAAACTCTGTATGTTATCCTTTATTTAACACATTCCCTGCAGGGAAGTTCTCTAGATGTTAATGTATGTGAGAGAAGAGGAGATGGATTCAGTTTCTGTCAAGATCAACTAATTTCCTCTTTTTTTCTTTGGTTTTTTTTTCTGTTGTTGTTGTTCCTCACAGATTTTTCCAAGAGAAAAATACTGAATTTGCAATGCCTCTTGCTCCCTGTTGTCCTAGCCTATCTGACTTCAGAAGCCTGAATGCATGAAGTTTATATTTCTTTAATGAGTTTGTAAAGTGAAACACTTATGGGCTCTATTAGTCCATCTCCATCTTCATTCCAAAACCCCAAAAACTCCAGTCCCGGGTAGATGTCTATTGCTGTGCATAACTGTATGATCTGTTTGACTGTGATGTTATTTGAGGCCAACTAACCCTTTCTTTTAGGATTTAACCCCAGAAAATGCTACGTGATACTAGGACAAGTTATTTATGTTCTGCTTATGGTATAGACTCAAAGGATGCCTGACTTCAGCTGTACTTGTTTGCCTCCTGAGCTTTAGAAACCTATCTGTACTTCGTGTTGGAAACCAAAGAGAAGGAACTGTAATCTCTTAATCCTGGATTAAGAATCTTCCGTATCTCTAGGGTGACATCCCATGTTAACATTGAAGCTGTGAACTTTGTGAACTTACCCCTGAGGGACAACTTGGCATTTTGTCTATTCGTGCAATTGTCCAAAACTACGTTTAAATGTCCCCTTCCTTGTATGTGTTGGCAGACTTAAAAAATCTCGTGATATCTGTGGCTTGCAAAGCTTTCTGTATTTACTGCGTAGGCTGTGGAACCGACCTTTATCCACTTAGTCCCAAGTACGAGCACCTGTAATATTTTTAATAAAATACATATTGCAACAAACAATGAGCTGGCACAACAGAAATTGTCCCACTGAGAGGTGCTGTCCCATTTCTCAGGTTTATCCCATTGTGTACCCAAATGCCTTGGAGGTGACACAAAAGGCTAAGAAAAGAGGTTTTGTTTAGGAATGGATATGGAGAGAAGTCAACTCTCTGGGCATAAATACCACAGTTGCCACAAGCCAGGAAACAGGTTCTCTGAGAAGGAAAAGTCAAAAGAGGGGAAACCGCATAGAGAAAAAAATGAGAATATGTTTATATTTCTCCTTAAAATCAATATAATGTAGCTGTGGTTTGTCCAGCTAGCAATTAAAAAAATAAAGATCTAGTAATCCTTTTTCTTTGAAGTCAACTGTGAACAGCTTTTATGACTTGTTCTTTGTGTGTTTAAATTCTCCTACTCTGCAATATTCTTCATGTCCTACATAGTGGTATTTTCTGGTGCCTGAATTGATATTTTTTCAGTGATCAAGTGCTTTTGCTATGAAAAGGCCTTTACTACTGTTACGAAGCAGTCAATAACCATGACCCTTCAAAACTTGCAGGCCTTTACTCCAGCCACTTTGAGAAAGTGAATCTATATGATGTGCTTGTGTTTCTTGATAAGTGAGCTTTAAATAAAATATGTAAACAACAGCAGAGACCTGGCCTTTTGGTGTAGCTTCTTGTATCAAACTGGCAGGTTTAGTTTGAGAGTTACATGGCTGTCCCGTGCAGAAGCCGATGTTCGTTGGCATAGGTGATGAAAGTAGGGCAAAGCCCTGCTCCTGTCACTCCTAGACCCATGCCCTCTGTCCCAAACAACGCTTTATTTTGAAAACTAAATTTGCTAAGTGGTTTTGAGATAATTTCTGACCGTTCCTGGAATGTTCTGCTTCGATTGTACATGAAGACTTCTTTAAGGCATTTGGGCGGGTTAAGTGTTTCCTTTTATCCGAGGAGCTGCTGGTGCCACATAGCAGCTGTAGAGAGTGGAATACGTGCCTGGGCTGACTTTCTACCGAGCACAGTGGCAGCCTCAGCTGGATGCTCTCCCTTTCCCCAGAAGTGGATGAGAGGAGGTGTTGGAAAGGCAGAGCAGAGCTCAGGACCTGTAGAAGAAAGGAAAGGAGACGCTGCATCTGGAAGTGGGACAGATCTACAGAATTTTTTTTTTGCCTGTGTGCCTCTGGACATCAAACGATGTAGAGAAACAAATTCCTCCAAAAGGATAGCTTCTCCCAGGCCACTGGGTCTTAATTTGTATTTTTGCTCCAGTTAGGCATACAAACTTTGCAGGACCAAATTTGGTTTCTGCTGGGCAGATGGGCAGCAAGCACAGAGGATTGCAACTGCCCAGTGCAAAAAACATCAGCAGCACTACTGATCATGCTACCAATTCCTCCAACAGGTCTTGGATGGGCTATGTTCTTTCTGCACCAGCTTTTCTACTGCCCTTATCTATCTTGTTCCCGCAAAAGGGCTCTCGGTTTATGCCTCCTCCTGTCTGCAGCCTTGGCTTTGCCATTGGTTTACAGTCTCATCAACTAGAGATTTTTTTGTTTATTAAATGGCTCACATGCAAATGCATGCTAAGAGAAGAGCTGGGAGACAGCACTATCCGCAGGCTGCTGGGGAAAACAGACCTTTCTTCACAGCAGCACGAAAAGCTTGCCAGCCTCCCAAGCAAAGAGATCAGAGTTAAAATGAGATCTCTGCCCCAAAAAAGCTTTCAAGGCTTTTCTTCATGTTCTTCACTTTACCCTCCATGCTTCTGTCTTGCTTTGAGATCTGGATAATTCTCTATCATGGACAACAGCTCTGTCTCCTGAAAAAATATTTTATGATTGCTGCTTCTTTCAGAAATAGCACATTTCTGTAAGGGGTCTTGCATAAATAAGGGTGGGTTTTTTTCCTTGCCAGTGAAATGCTGATTTACTGATGCTGAAAGCATCATGCTTGAAAACAGCTTCTTTCAGTAATATTTCACAGTGGCAGGCACACAAGTAAAAGGGAACCATCACATTAGATATGGGGAGTAGGTATTTTATTGCTTATACCCCCTGTAAAATCAGACTCATGTTTTGCTCAGCCCAGAGGAGGTGTCTCCTTGCAGAAAGCCTCTTGATTAATGGTCGGCTAGCCTGCCATTTACAAGTGGTGACTTTGCCGCAGCTATATTGGCTGGATTTGCTTTCGGGATATAATTAAAGAGAAAATAAAACGTTACTGGAGACATTACTGAAGCGATGGCATTTTGCACCCTCTCCTCTCAAAGCTGTGATAATTAATTGATACCTCATTATTAGATTATTGTGAAAGATTGACTAGAGTATGAATTGCAACTAAACCTATAGCATCATCAACGAATACGCTAGTTCAATGGTTCATAAACAAGCTGTTTAATTATCTTAACATGACAGACAGTAAATATATAGTGTGGCTCATTCCTGTCAAAAGTCATTGCACAAACAGACGTTCTCGGAAGCGAGGATTTTTTTTGGCTACTCTTTTGTGAAAAGTTATCCCTTCTACTTTCTCTTGTGTGAGTTGCTGTATATAATACTCTGAGCTTAAATGAGAGAGATGTTTTCAGAGCATATTCGGAAATAAGTTATTTGCATTCAAACTCAATGCAAACTCTTATTTTTCTGCTGCTGTTTTGTAAGTTCACGTCAAAACTTTATATCTGATTTACCTGTATAAATCTCTGAAAAGCAGAATTGCAAGAGTCAGGAAAGGCATCTTTAAAGGGCTTCCTGTGGTGACTGTTGCTAAGGAAACCTTCATATTGTACCAGGTTTTGAAATGCCGGTAGCATCTGAGATACACTGCTGAATCTCATACATTCAGACCGAAATTAAGGGTGATGGGTAAGGAGGTGTAAGTCATAGTGTGTCCCAGATATGGAGAAATAACAGATAGGAGTTGGATGCGAAAAATACACAGGGATTCGTGATTTGAGATACTAGATGCTTTATGCTCCTGAGATTTTTAGTTTCTGAGTGAAGGAAAGCTGCCTGAGTTTACCAGATGATACATCAACCTAGACATGAGTGACTAGCTAGGGGTCATATCAGCATCTGGGTATGAAGGGAGTTCCAGTGCAGATTAGTGCATGTTATTAATGAATGTTATAGTAGAATTAGGCAACAGAACTGAGGAACGTTTCTGAAGTGGGGCAATTTGCACAGATGCTACTAGTGACGTAATGTTTTGGCCGAGGGCTGACCATTTGATACTTGAAATGGTCTGTCTGTCTTTCTCCTCCCATTTATCTGCTTATCTTAGATGCATATATTGTACGGGAATGGGAGTTACAGGGTGGGCCATGTGCTACCCCTATTTTGCACACTGCTGAAAAACGAAGGGCCTCAGCTCCTAGTGACAACTCCTTTCCCTCCAGGCAACGCTTTCTCCTACCGGCTTTTTGTGGCCTTTTAAGACCTGCCTGACGGGCAGAGGCCAGCATGCCTGGCCCAGGGCTGTGGTGACACTGGCGGCCACCCAAACCCAGAGCATCCGAGCTTGGCCTATTCAAAGACAGAAAATTCTTGAAACAGGGAATTGCAATTCAAATTGTATTTCTACTGTCCTCCTGCATCCCTCCTCTGCAGAGCCTGAGCACAAGCAAGTCAAAACAGGTCCAGAAAGACAGACTGTTTTGGCAGCTGCCTAGAAAGAACGAGGCTGTTTAATTGTGTAAAGCACACCCGTTTGTCTGAGAGCACACCTGGACTTGTATTTACAAGAAATTTTTTTTAGACTAGCCTTAGCAGCTTGACAAGGAATAAAACATCTACTTGTGTATCCTCTCCACATGTAAACTCTAAGTAGAAGTTTGCACTGAGCTGGGCAATAAAACTTCTGATGGTTGGAGAGGTAACAGTTGCATCTGATTGGAAAGCATCTGTCAGAGAATCTCTCTTTTTAAAAAAGAGTTTCAGGTGTACTTCTAAATTAGACATAATCCATGAAACTGGGATGAGTACTGTTCCCGGAGTGCCTGTAGACCAAGTTTCACTATCATGGAGATCTAAATAACACCTCTTCAACAAGGGATGACAATTCAGGTTCTTCGGAAACCCTTTTTTGCCTATTGCTTCCCCCTAAAATATCTGAACTGTTTCCTTAGAGATAGCATTGTATCGACGTGCAAAATGCACTACCACAGCCTATTTATTCGAGTCTTGAGTTGCTGAACACACGTTGCTGCTCACAAGGATAAATGGCAATAAAAGCTATCTTAGAACATCGTAACTAATTGTATACGTTTTTATCTTTCCAGTTTCATTTCTTTTTTAATTTCACTTCAAGTAAACAAGCACAAAAATAGAACTCATGACAGCTGAGAAGTGTGGCAAATTCTCAAATATACTTAGTCTATGCAAATGGTGAAATACATGTAATGTGAATATAAATTTCAGGGAATGCTGAATAAATTATTATAGCTGCTTTGTAGGATGTAGCAACATATTTTGGGTTCTGTGCAGGGAAAGCACGTTTATCTCTTAGATCTATAACTATCCATTTATATGTGTAAGTACCTGACTGTCCTCATGCAAATTGGGTAAAAAAACCAGAGGGGTTTCTATGCATATTGTGACTTCTCACTTTAAAAGATTTTGTCTTTTTGCAGAAGCATAGATCACATTTTCTTTCATACTAGTGTAATCAAACTAATAGTTTTACTACTTCTAGGAACAGCACATTTTTTTGTTTGTTGCCAGCATCCTCTGCAATGGTATTTCTCTCCTTGAGAAAACCTAAAAATAAGTTGCAAGACTGATCTGCTGACTGTGAAAAAAATGTTGCCCAGGCAACCTGATCTTTTTCATAACTTCGTGGCTTCAGCCATCTGATGGTTCCAATAGGTAAAACTGTAAAATCTTCAACATTTCCATCCTACAGGAATTCATTTCGTTGTGAACAAGTTTTCATTCAGAATTCTGATGAAAATGAGCTTGGTTTTCCTTTGGGGAAAAAATGGTGCAATTTTGGTTTAGGGGTGAAAAAAGCAAAAATGTTGGTGGTTGTTTCCAAAACTAAATGGAAATGATCTTTAACTGGATGAGAGGATCAGAGTTTTCTTCTATGCAAGGGGGACCCTCAAAGCATTCGGAGCCACGAGGCTGGGCAGCACAAGCTCTGCCTCCACTTCAGAGCAGCCCGAATGGTTTGCACCAGGGATGCTGATTTTGGTACCAAACTCACAGTGATTTCTCAGGCCGTCTCTTATGAGATCCTCCCTCTGTTTTCCTTAAAAATTCCTTGCTGTAACACTTCTTGGGAAAACTCCAGTTAGATTTCCTCCCACTCCCAAAAACTTGGGTAGAAAGCAACCTTAAACGTTGCAGATTAAATTTGTTATTTCCAAAGCACTGTGGATTTATGCCATGAGAATCAGCCACAGGCTCTCAGATATCGCCACGATCAATGAGAAAATGCCCATTGACTTCACAAGAACTCTACGGGCCAAAATCCACCAGTTTCAGCTGGTGCGCAGAGCTATACTTTTAGTAAGGGAAAATACTGGCAGTTGAAGCATCAAGAATCCTGCCCCTTTTTTTCTGGAAGTAGATTAAAGAAACAAGATCAATACAGCATGTAACATGTCCTGAGAACTTACTAGCTAGTTATCCACCTTATTAACAGCAAGAATGAAATAAAGCTCAATTTAATTCTGCATAGTTTATTCAAAGTGAATAAATGAGCAGGCAAAGATTGCTGTGTTTATACATATTTCGTAGAGGCTTTTGATAAAAAGCAGAACTAACCATTTAAGTTTAATTGCATCCAAATAAAGAACTATTTCCCACGGCTACTGAATAATACAACATTGTTTTTGTTCTACTGTGTTAAAAAACAAAGACGTTTCATAGTGGCTTAGGAGGTAAGATGTAAAAGCCTTTATTTATATGTACTGGGGAGAGGGGCAGAAGGAAGGTAATTACAACGTGCCATTTCAGACAAGACTTGCTAAACCTCAGAGATACTGGGTGATAAATGTAGTTTGAAATGAGAACATCAGATAAAGGGGCTCTAAAGAGTTAACATTCCTGCCTGTACAGTAACTGCGTTAAGATTTGTGCAACCAGAGGCAGTTATGATTTTTTGTATTGATAGCTGGTACTGTGAAGGATGAAATTCCCCGAGGAATTGCTCTGTACAGAGTTACTGTGAGAGTCTACAGCGTTAGGTCCTTCCGGGAGCTGCAATTGTTGCTAACAAGGCATCAAGAAGTGAAACACTGAAAACTGGGTTACACACACCCACTTCCTATAACACCAGGAAAACAAACAGGATGTTAGAAATTTGTACTGTATCTGTGAACCTCAGCAAATCTCAGGGCGTAGTGACATGCGTTCTTATGTTGTTTATTTATGCCATTTGATCCTCAAGGATCTGAACACTAAAGCTGTTTTATGGGGGCTGTGATAATAAGATAATTTTTTAAACGGAAGGAAGAGAAAGAATATGGGAGACGACTCTTGCCAATAAACTTATGCAGCCATTCTTCTCTTGGCAAAAGAAAGTTTTCATATTTTAAGGTGACCTGTTGCACCACCTGAGCCAAGTTTTCAGCACGAGCAGCATGCGTGTTTGTTTTACGGTTGTGCCTGAGTGTCCCAATGCAGGAAATGCAGAGGGTGAGATAGTTATGGGACTGAGATATCAGTCTGAGAACAATTAGAGATACAATGAGAAGAGTGAAGGCTCTGACTTGTGTTCCCGCTTCCCTTCGATGCCTGCATGCTGGGTGTTGCCGCTCTGGCTGCAGCGGTGGCAGAGGGAACCATGTGTCTGCTGCCAGGCACTTTTGTCCGGACCCTTCTGTAGAACTAAAATATTGCTGCTTTTGGCTCCTGCTGGCAATGGAAGAGCTGAGCCTCAAAAGCAGAAGGGGTGCCCGTTTTCCTGCTCCTGCAAAGAAAGCAATTGTCTCCGGAGCCGCTGCCCCATCCAGCCACACTGCTGCCTCCAGGGGGACTGGCGGCCAGCTCTTCAGGTGTGAGCATTGGTGGTGGGCGTCACAGCCCAGTTACGGCAGGAGGGCAGGCAAAGACGGTGCTACAGCCGCTGGGGCCGGGAACTGCCGGGTTTGCTTGACATAAAGCGGAACTGACCCAGGAGCCACGTAATCGTGTTGTCGTGGTGCAGCTGTAGTGACCGAGCCTTGCTGAGAGGCTGGGATTAGCAGCCCGAGCCCAGCAAGGTGCCAAGGGGCCTGCACGCTGTCCGCTTTGGAGCTGGCTTGTGCTCTACCTGCAGGGAGTGTAGACCAACCAATTTTTCTTATGATTAGAGGTTGTATACAATCCTGTTAATCAATAACTCAGTATTGTGCCTATCTCTTCCTTTAGTTTCCTTTTTAAAACTGCACTGGAGAATATAATTGTTAGTCTCCATTTTGCAAATGTTTTTCTGATCACTCACTTGAGTAAATCAAAGCTCAATGAAATAATCGTCATTAACCATCCATTTGATTGTTCTGTTGGTCGCCAGTGTGCTGGTGTACATTGGCCTGGGGACGGCAACTAAGAACCCAAAAAAAAACCCCCAACCCAACCAGAAAGGCTTTTCTTCCTCACATCTGGTGCTTTGGGCTGATCTGTTGAGATGGAGGCAGGCTCTATTCATATAGTCTGTTGCTTCAACTGGAGATAAATTATACTCTTACAAGAAAGATTCTTAATTAAAAGGTGATGGAACATTTTACTTGCAAAGTCCAAAGTGAGTCCTATAGTATAATAAAGCATACTCACTACCAAAATGTAACAGATTGTCTGTAACAATTAAATCTATGTTTAAAAAAACCCACTAGCAGTACAACTGTTTAATCAAATGTGGTTTTTAACACTGTGTTCATTTGTGGAAATACTGATCAGCACATCGATTCTTGAAAAAGGCGGAACAGAAATGTAGAGATAAACCCTTAACATTTTGGGTTTTTCCGCAGAAGTGTGAGAAATGTGAGCTTGGCAGTTATTGTGGTGTGACTGCTGGCATTGCTTACAGCCAGAGAAGCTTAGCCCCATTGAAGCCAGTGCATTTAATTATAGGAGGTGACTTTGTTTCAGTAACTTCTGTGGTGGTGCTTTTTCTTTGCATGGCGGTGTGTTTAAAAACAATCAAGGCTAAGTGTATCGTTACTCTGATCCTGAACATAGAGAGAAAAATCTATCAGATCGGTCCTGATTTACTAGAAAAGCAGTCCTTCACACATCTACCAGAAGGCACACGGCACACTGCAGAGTATTTCTGTCCAGAAAACGTTGGTTATTTTACAATAATGTGCAAAGATGTAGGCGGACTCTACTTGGGAGCGCTATCCCCAACGTATGTAATTAAATTCCATTTCAGTCAGAACAGTTGTGTAAGTATAGGGTTTGTTAAGATCCCATCAGAAATACAGATGTGCTCAGCAAAACAGTAAAACAGCTGTGCCATCGAGGAAGTAGAAACAGACTTGGAAATAAGCACAGTTAGTTTTCAACTAATTACGTACTGCCTTTAATATTAAATAATAAAAATTGTCTTCCTCGTCTTGCTTTGAGTCTGGCTACTGTGAGGTCGGGTCTTTAAACTCAGCGCATCGCCCTACACACGCTGAGCCAAACTCTGGTAATCCCGCTGTGTGCTGATGGCTCCCAGCGAGGATGAGCTTGGGCCATTTTGCCTTCTAGAAGGCAGAGGTGGCTTTCAGACTGACCTGCATACTGGTATGCAGTGAGATCAGTCCCTTTGTGCCGGTGTAATTCCATGAATTTCAGTGGTTTCCTGGCTTGTATTGCGTTTCAATTTTCTCTAAATTAAAGTCTTGAAATTCTAGTTACTAAAAAAATGTTGTTCAAAATGGAAGTGCTTTCTTGGACAGAAGATGTCCACAGTATAGTCTGGTAAGCTGTCTAGCAGTTCAGAGAGTGCCATAATCTAGTTCTCAGCACAATTAAAATACAAAGGGGGCTTTATTCTATTTCCAGTATTTTTAATTCAGCTCTGGTGCACTCTGGGTTGGAGATTGTCTGAAGGGAAGAATACATTGGCACCAGCTTAACCTCCAGCAATTTGAGTAGCTACCCCTGTTAGCAGGTGCAAATGGGTCAAAACCAGAAGCCTCTGATCCAAATGGTTTTAAAACATAACTTATAGGTATTAATTTTTCCACAGTGTAGCAACACGTTCCCGTCTCAGAGAGAGGGATTTTACTCATTAAAAAAAAAAAAAAACCAGAAAGAAAAATAAATAAGATGGTTTTAGAGAAACTGCTCTGACCAGCCCAATGGGATGTTTTGCATCCACTGTGGTTGCTAACTCTTCATAGATGTCTGAATTACTCTAAAATGTAGAAATTAGCACTAAATAATTACAGAACCAAAAAAGAATCGTATACCTACGAGATCTGTGTTGCTCATTACAAACTGTTATCTGTTGTCTTACTGATTCTTCTTTTAGATGTGATGTATAAGCTGCCTTCCAAGGACAGGGACAGAGTGATAAAAGGAGGAGCAGTGTTTCCCTTCCTTTGGACTCTCATTTGGTTTTTCTGCAACATTACTGTGTTCGAGGTTCAGGGCTGAGTGCATAAATTTGATTTCCCATAGAAACCTTGATCCCTTTGACGATTTCCAAGTTGCACAAAAATACAGGATTGCTGTTTTGAGGAATGCATCAGAAAACTCACAGCTTTCTGTCTGTTAAGGATGCTTGTATGCCTGTAATTAGCACCTGCAAGTCTTCACGGTGCCTCATGAGCTTCAGAATGCAAATACAGGGACCATAAACTGGTGCCTTCAACAAATGGCTATAGGGTTTAATTTAAACAGCAGATCTAAAGAGGATTTCAAACCAATGAAAACTGTACATGGAGAATTGTTAGCAGTATTTTGTTGTACTTTTTCTGCTTGTCTGCCTTATCTCCACAATCCTAGTGTTTCCATTTGTTGCTCCGGAGTGGTCTTGTTTTTTTCCAGATCTCCACCATTTCCCAGGCAAAGGTCTTTTGTTTCATGTGTTGCTTCAACCCAGCTAACACAAGTTCTAGCAGCTTTGAGAGGTACCAGAGGTACAGTTCAGAGTAGCTGGATCTGAAATTTTTGCCAGGAGTATTCTTCAGGTGCTATGGTCCATATCATGACAAATCAGCGTTGGGTTAACTCCATGTACTTGCGCAGCAAACAGCTTATCCAGAAAAAAATACTCTTGTCATAAATTACCGCAGGTACATTTAAGCATTGTGCCTGTTCTTATGACTAACTGCTCGTGTGTCTCCATTTTGGACTGCACTGTGCTTATTTGAATTCTTTCGTCTCCTTTTCCACTGAAAATTAGGGCACTTTGTGCTATTTTCTTTTCTTTTGTATGCCAGCTGTAAGCTTTGGCCCAGGGCTCTGTGGCTGACAGGAGCCAGCACTCAGGTGGGCGATGTAACCCCACTGAAACGAAGATACGATAATATTCTAGCTGAAGCAGGAGGAATTTCAGTAATGTAAGAAAGGACGCTGTACGTATGAAAGCACAGCCTGGTTAGACCTACTGAATCCCTTCGGGACTCTTCAGAATAAAAGCGCTGCTCTTTACAGCTGTGCTTGCTGAAGCAGTCCAAAGGATGCTGAAGGTACAAGTAACAGCTAGCAGGACCTGAGAGTGCTAGATGTGCTCTCTTCAGGTTTATGAACACACTGAGAACATATAGTTATATTTTCCGTTAATAGTTAGGATGTTCTTTGACGGCAAAGTATGAATGCCATTAGCTTTCCTTGAAAAAGAAATGGATTCTCTCAGGCAACAAAGCTTTTTCAACATGTGCTTAGTAAGGAGGCTCCATCCAGCTCCTGACTGTTGTGTAAGTGAATCCTATTGAATATATTGGTCACTCACATGCTCCTTCAGCTTCTGGTCCTTAAACCACTCCATGTAGCAACTGCACCAAGGCTTCTAAGCATCATGGAGTATTGCAGAGGGTGTGGGCTTTTCACAGAAAGCTTCAGTAGGACAGACCCAAAGACTTTGATCTTCAGATGCCAGTGTTCATATGCCAGTGCTCCGGCTCAGATTGTTCTGAATGAAATTTTTGGATCTCACCTAAATACAAAGCACAGTGAGAAGCCTAGCTCCTCCAGCAATGACTGAACTTCCTACTGGGAAGGTATAGTTTGTTTGTACAGGAGATTTTAAAAATCTGATGTTTGAGGCAGAGTCCGGTGTCAACTTTTGTACCCTGCTGAACCTGCAAAGTTTACTACTTTCTCTTACAATTTGTTGTACATCCAGTGCACACACTTAGAAATACAAACGATCAAAATACTGTCCCTCCATGCTGCCGGTTCCCTTTCGGCAAGGTGTTCAGAGGATGAACACCTCAACAGTGAATCAGGAGTGACAGATGTTACGGGAGCTTCCAACCTTGCGGAGTAACCGGAAGGAGTTTTCAAGCCGTGGGACGGAAGATCCTTATGGGTTTAGTCTGGTGGTTCACTGAACGTAACAGAACAACTCCAAACCTAAGCAATTTGGTTTCTGTAAGGCCAGCAAAATACTGATCTTTAATTGACTTCAATGTGACTATTCACTTGTTTGATGTTAAATGTGGGATTCACCAGTTGCAGACATTAAAGCACACGGTTTGAGCTTGCTGTGCTGTCAAATGAGCTCAATGGAGTGTTTTGGTCCCTGCCTAAGTGTTTTCTGTCTAGCTGGAAACATCCTCTGCAATTGCAGACCCACTTCACTCCACAGCAGTCGTGCTGATCTCTGCCAAATTGTGTGTCTTTGCAACTGTGTCTTTTTCTACATGTACAAATACAAAACAAGATGAAACCAGTAAAGTCATTTTCATGTGTGACCTCATACAGTTTCCACAGAGGCACTAGTGCTCCTTCCTCCCACACACCATACGAGTTCCTAATGAGACATTAATGAGACGTTAATTGCTTATGCAAATTTACAGTAGTAGACAATGAGAGTTGTTGTACCAAGAGTTTAAGGGCCATATAACCACTCTGGATGTTCACATAATTCCCATTAACATTAATTGGAGTTGCATGCAGATCAGAGCCTGCTATCTTCAAAAGTTATAAAATAAACCATTGAATACTAATAGGCCAACTTGTAGCCATGTATCTTTCTTATAAGCACTTTTTTTTTTTTTTTTTTATACTGGTTGCTAGCAAGTCATCTAGTGTTAAAATGCTCCAGATGGCATTTGAAGTAGATTAAAATACAAACTAATTATTTTCACTTAATATGTCAGGAATGTGAAATTTTATCCCACATGATGATAAATAAATTACAGGGCCATATATTTTAGCCTCTTGGAAACTTCTGTGGAGTGTTTTAAACTTTGCTAAAGTAGATACAAGAAAATGTACCAAAGTTGTATTTCTAAAAGTAACTCATGGAGATGTTGAAAGGAATTAATTCGCTTACTCTAGTCAGGGTCTGCTGATGAGAAACTGTGAGAGCAGTGAGTAAAACTCCTTGACCAACAAGCTATTTGACATATAGCCTTGGAGCTACCAGCATATCTCGGTTGTCTGCCTTAATAACATCTCTGCTCTCATTTCCATCTCTCCCCTCTCTTGCTGCTCCCATGTCATTTTATTTAACACATTTCTTGCGGCCCACTTCCCATGCAGCTCAGCGCATCCTTGTCTGTAAAAGCAATAATGCCTCTGCTTGGAGCCTGTTTTTGCCGTGACAGATTGATAGACAATCCATGTTCATTCCCTACTGAGAAGCCTCATTTGGCCTGTTTAATGCCAGATCTTTTTAGGGTGAGCATTGGGAGTCCTTTGCCCTGCTCCACTGAGTACTAACTCGGTGTATATGTCCCTGTCTTGTGGAAATGCCAGGGTCGATGAATTCAGCAAGCAAGGCACAAGCTCTCATGTATTTATGAATGCTCATGTGTTGTTATAAGCCCCTAGCCACCTGGGAGATTCTGCAGTTGTCACAGGATCATTATAATGGTAGAAATCCAAAAGTGACAGCGTGCCGCTTCCCCGCCGCTTGTTGTCGGCATGTGGTGATTGGCACCTCATGCTCACTCACCTGCACACAGGGCATTTGCAAACCTCGCTGGTCCGTATGGCCTGCTACAGCCAGTCCATTCCACTTTAAACTGTTTCATCTGATTTCCAGCCGCTAGTTAGGCCCTGCAATGCTGTAATTCCAGGAACAAATGTGTCACTGGGAACCCGAGACGTTTATGAGGTCAATTAAAATGACCTGCAACACTAGGGGACTTAAATAGAAGGTTTACCAAATACGTAAGGTAATAAGCTGTAATTGTCTGCAAATAATAAAAGAATGTCTAAAATAATGTGACGTATCATTAAATTACTTGAGCAGGTTAAATTCTGAGTGAAGGAAGGTGCTTGGCAGCACAATCAAAACATCTCACCTATAGGGGTGCTTTCATTTAGAGCAGTAAAATAGTGAATGTGCCTGTTTCAATGGAGTTGAGAGTTCTTAGAGCAGGAAGATATGGCCATTAACTGTTATTTCCTTAATAATGGCATCCTATTGTTAAGCAAACTACTTACCCCAGTTGCATTCAAAGCACTAGAAATCCAAAGTTAAGGCAGCATAAAATGGGTTCTCATTGCATTCAGATGGTAATGTATGGCAATTCTTCTTTTTGCAATCCTAGCATGTACTTAGTATGTTAAATGAGGTGAAATAGAAAAGGGGAAAAATATATCTGAGGAAATATGGTACACTTTGGGTAGTATCAAGCAAAGGAGGGGTGAGAAGCTGTGATGTGATGACTAAGCTTTTCTGTGGTGTTAAGGGAGAGAAGAGCACTTTATGAACAAATATACATATAATATTAAATTAATAATAATAGCAATTTTAGGCATTTTGTCAGTATAGAACATCTTGTGAACAGTAACTGATGAAGCTGTAAAGGTTTGCACTGCTGTGCAAGGGGAAGTCTTGCTCTGAGCTCCTCAGACAGCCTGCAGCTGGTTGGTTCGGGTTTTTTTCCTCTCTTCTCCAGCAATAGAAATTAATGGGAAAGCGATAATGGCATGTTTACCTGACACGTATTTAAAAGCCCCAAAATATGTTCTATCTCCAGAACTTTCAAGTTATGTGTTTTCCTAGTTTTAAGTGAGGAAAGCTGGCAGAACATGGAAATGTTTATATTCCTAAGCACAATAAAGCAATCCTCTTGGTAAACAGCTGAGATGTCTTTTCTATCTAATGCAGTTACACAGAATGATGGGAGAAAAGTAAATTGGAGGGGAAAAAAAAACCCAACACGATTAGCATTTACTCAGAGGAGAACATTACAGCAACTTGGGTAATGACAGAACAGCTCGACAAGATGCCAGCTCCAGAGGAACTGCACAGTAGAGTTCTATTAAAAGGAAAAGAAAAATGAGGAGTTTGTCCTGGATCTATGAAAACTTATTCGTCAGGGAGAGGATTAAGCTGAACGGCTCACAAACATCACGCAAGTCCTTAGAACATGCTGCCTCCACTGACAGTAAGTAATTTCGAAGACTTCGTCTGTTCAGTCCTAGGGTTACCTTGATGCCACACAAGCTGGATGCCTCCCTGCTGTTTAATCACTGAGATTTTACACCAGGAATGACAACTCCAGGCAGGGAGGAGATAAGAAATGAGATTTGTTTAAAAGAGGAGGATCACAGTGGTTTAACTTTCCTCTTTCGCTGATGCTGGGGATCGCTCAGTTGGCATCTCAGCCTTTGAACTCGAGCAGGCAGAGAGGTGTGGTAGAAACACAGTCACAAAGGAATCGAGTGCCAGCTTCTGCCTTTCTCCTTCTTATACTCAACCCAAAGTGAAACCCTTCTTATACTCAACCCCTTCTGTGCTCCTGAGAATTCGTAATGCCTTTGTAATGTGGGTTTCCTTGCTATGGGCCATCATTTGCAGGCTCCGCAGAGGCACTTTGGTTTTTCTTAGTAAATGCTGCTTAAGGTCTACTCTCCCCTTTTCCAGATTTCAACCTGGGGGAAATAACCCCTCATGTACAGACTTTTCCTGACTCTGTGAGACTTCGGGGGCTGCGTGCTGCCATCTTACATGTCTTACCTGCCTGTTCCCGTCTCCTAAAAACATTTTACCTGTGACAGCAAGTTTCACCTTGATAGTCCCTTTTAAGTTCCCATGTTTTTAATATTTTAAGAATGAGGGAGGAAAGAAATCTTGTATTTTCAATAGAGTAAGTGTAGAAAATGGCTAAAACATGATCGATATTGAGAAGTTATTAAAACATTGAAGAGAAATTAACATACTTTGATTGACATTATGGGCAGCTTTAAAGGTCAGATTGCAACAAATATATAGGGTGAGTATTAGAATAAAAGATATTTTAATAACCCTTATGAGAATTCAGTGTGCAACTACCACTGATCACTACTGTTATTACTATTATTATGAGTTCCCTGAAAAAGAACAGTATAAGCACTTAGTCTCCAGCAAAAATAAAAAGAAGAGAGAGAGTAAAATCCAGAACAGAGAGAAGGCACGTTGCAGTTCAGTTTAATTGGTCTTCTACTCTGCATCCCAAAGTGCACAAATCCACACCCGCCTTCCAAAGAAACAAGACTTTTATTGGTACACCAACAATCATTTTCCATCTTTTCCACTCCGTGCTCTGCCTTTTCCCCTCATTTCCCTCCCTATCTGCACAAGGCACTGCAGTGTGTCGTTAGAATCTTATGTGATGCTTCATAGACAAATTGTAAATCACTCCCATGCCAGAGGAGCAGCAGAAGGTGTGGCATCTCATGCGATTTTACAAAGAACGATGGGGTTTGAGGGACAGCACAGGCTGAGGGTGAGAGAGCTTGAGACATCTCCAGGCAAAACCTCACAGTGCAGTCGTGTACTCTTCCCATCCTGACAAGAGGAGCCTCTTCCTTTCCTTTTCGTCCTTCCAAAGCATGCCATGTACGCGTCTCTCAGTGAAATCTTTTTTACTCTCATTAGGCATCAGTCTCCCCAAAATCCAGATATGTTCCTAGCTGGAACCAACTCTGTCCAAAGCACATCCCTCCTTGCAGTGGAAAAGTCTCTCAGCAGCAATGCTGGGTTATACAATTAGCAGTGCTGTACTTCAGAGTATCACAGAGAGCCACCTGCAAGTGAACTGCAATTTTTTCATCCTGCAGCCTCCTGTCTCGGCTTTATACCTCTTACAAGGCTCAGGAAATGGATTTAATTTACTTTTTGGGCAGATAAGTATTCCATTAGTGCTTACTCTGACCTTTGCACACAGCAAGGTATTTGCTTTTCCTAATTCTAGCATCATTAAGTTTTGAAATCTTCTTACACCAAAAAGCAGTCATGGTTATCTGCTATACTTGCTTAATGAGTCATAAAATGAAATAGCAGATGATTTGTTCTGCATGCAATTAATCCACTGGTTAAGTAATGGCCAAGACTGCTGAAAAGGGTCAATAAATCTGGTAACCAAGCCAACGTCTCAAAGCGTTGGCTTTACTAATCACAATCAGTTAGACCTTTTTTTGCCTAAGTTAAAAAAAAAGAAAGGAAAAAAGTTTTAGCTTTTTTGTTTCCTTTGTGAAGTTTCAATAGCAATTAGGCTTGTCTGTCATTCCGAGGAATGCTGGCTGCATTGATCTTTGTTTATTTTAATCATGTTAAAAGGGTTAAGCCAAAGACTCAAAGAGCATATAGCGGAGCGCTGAATGCAGCAGAGTGCTTTTATCCCACTAATGAAAATAAATTGTTGAACAAGATTAGGTGCAAGAAGGCGCTCAAGTCTCTTTCCATTATTTGTGTGTAATAGGGGTTCATGTAGGTAGTAAAGATGAATGAAAGTGAGAAAAATTAAATTAATCTGCTTGGGAAATTATTACTAGTAATAAGTAGTAGTTTTCTTAGTATTATTGATCCCATACTTTTTATAAGCTTCACTCCCGGGATAGAACCTGATCATTGAAGACATTGTACAAATGCAGTTATTGAATCTAACAGGTTCCTGCCTCTTAGATGGGAAAAAAGTTTAACAGCCTGAGCACATGCATAAACGTCACAATAGCTGTTCCTGTAGTGAATACGTTGTTGACCTGAATGTTGATACAACTGGCTTTCGTTGAGCCAGCTCATAGTAATGCAGTGTTCTTTGTAGCGAGTTCTAAGATACTAAGCTGGGTGTGCAAGTTGAAAAGGGGTATTTCAACAGCTAAATATTAGTATAAGTAAGGCTATAATAGAAGTGAATGAATTTGCCACAGATGGAAACTTAAGTACACCATGTTCCTGGATGAGAAAAAGCTTGTGACTCAGCCCCCTGCCCCAAAACTTTAAGTTGCCTCTCCAAAATTGTCATTAAAATGTGTGCATTTGCAAGGCTGGTGGAAATTTGTTAAGCAGATGAATACATAAATAAACAAACAGCTGGATGCAGGCAAAAATGGGTTCCTCTTGTCTCATGATACTTTATTGCCATTTCTGTTTTAACCGATTGAATTTAACGAATCCGTTGCATAACACATATAAATGACAATTTGATTCAGACTTTAATTGTGTAAGTTTCAATAGCTGTGTAAATATTTTAAGGTTTAAAAATTACATTTTTCATAACTGTGTGTCGGAAGAATTAGATTCAAGTATTGCTCAACGTTACAACAATGCAGGATATAGAGGAAAACTAATAGACTACGTTTCCTCTCTGGAGAAGAACAGCTGCTGTGAAGGTAGATGATTATTTTTGAGAAATTATTTTAAATAAATAAACAGTAGAAAATATTGCGATGTCTTTCAACATTACCTCTCCCCCATGCTGTATGTGGTTTTACTATCATAAAATTTCTGTGTTTCTCTCAGTCTCTAATCCTGCACTCTGACTTTTTGAAAGGCCCCTATCATATTGGTCTCGTCGTTCATCCTGTGCTGTACCACCCTGTCTCTCAGCAGCTTTTAAACCTTGTTCTCAAGCCACATAAAACAAAATCTTCCGCACTATTTTCTCCCATTTTGCTCTCCACTTCCCAGCCTACAAGTAAATTCTGTTCATTTTTTTGCCCTTGCACCCAGGGAGGCAGCTGGGTGTACAGGGTCCAAACTGCATCGGTTTGATTTGTCTGAATTAAACCAAACCAAACCTCAGCCCTGCCCTGCCGTATACCTTAGCAATGAAACGTGAAATCAAGGAAAATAGTGTTTTACAGGGAGTTGACACTTCATCACATCTTTGGGGTATGTAGACACTGGCTGATTTCTTCTGATCTTAGACTTTCCTAAGGTGCTGGACTAGCTCTCAAGCAATCCATTTCATGTGTGACCATGGGCAAACCACTTCATTGTTTTCAAAAATTATTTTTCATATCTGCACAATGTGTTATATGTTTCAGTGATACCACGTAAAGAATTGTTTTTCACCATGCATGTTTTAGGTCATCACAGATTTCATGGAGTCCTCTAAGGCCATGCTTTCACTTTATGGGGATTCGAGCAACGATGTGGGTTCAGGAACTATTATACAATCTACCCCAAGACAGCATTGTGAATGCACCCAAGGACTGAGTGAAAAGGCATCGACAAACCAGCAAGATCAGGAAATCTGAGGCCAGAGCTATCAATTCATGGTTTGACACTTAGTCGATACAATTTACTAAAAGGATCTTTGATTCCTAGGAATGAGTATTAGAATAACAATTGCAGTATTTTTTTCCCCGGGAGCAGCTAATAAGAATAATTGCTTTTATAGTTTTTCGTCAATTCTATTCATCTTTTTTTTGCGGTCTCTTTTGAATTCATCCAATTTTTGGCAAATTGGAATTTTTTGTTGCGGCAAATGCTGTATTTATAAGATGGGGGGATGCTCAGCCTTGATAATGAGCCAGTCTTGTAAAACCAGACAAATACGTGACCAAGAGCGGAACAAAGACTCTCGCGACTTGCTAGTGAAAGCTGCAAATACATGTCTTCATCTGAGGAATGACTCGGGCGTGGGTTGTTTCTACACAGAGATATTTAAGCTCCATTCGAAACAGATCATGAGCTCACGTGGAATTGGAATATCCCTCTTATTTCATTTATCCTTTGTGTGCTTGTATAGCAGTTTAAAGGTCCTGTGAAGTTTTCACAATGTTGTATCAGGTGTCCGAGAGCTAGAGCTGTTCTCATGCTGCTCTCTATTGTCAGCTGCAAAAGCCTTAAAAGTTAATGTCCACTGAAATCGTTCTGTTTTTACTACCACCTAAATCTCATTTGTTCTGATTTATACCCCTGTAAACCAGGTTAAGACTGATGAAAAACAAGACCGATATTTTAAATTCATATGAAACGGTTTGTGGACATAAGCATTCAAGAATGCGTGTTCCAGTGCACTGTAACGCCAGGCAGATGTTGTTTATGTAAAATGAAAAATGTAGGAACAAATGTTCACACTGAATATAAATGAAATGGGAGGTGTTTTGCGGGGAGATCGGACCAAGAGGTGCTGAGTTTTGAATGCAGGTTACTCTGTGTATTTTTATTTTAAGAGAAGAGTTATGCACAGCTGTCAGTTTTCAAATCTCGTTTGTGTCTGGGTTATGTCGGGACTCATTCTGTAGACAGGGGCCCCTAAAATTGTTGGATGGATGTGTGTCTGAGTCTTTCGTCTTTCACGCTCTACACATGCTTTCAAGCCACCAGCACTTTACATTTACTTTTGTGTATTGCATTTTAAAGGAGTCCTATAAATATTTCAATTAGGATCTGGGTAACTAACTCTTAAAAGGTTACTAGGATCTACTTCTACCTCTGGCCTTTTGAATTTCCCTCTTCCCTTCCTACTTCTTTTCCACTGACTCAAGGATAGATTATAAAGTCCATCAGTATTTTATATGTGTATTTTAATATTTCTATTTTACTTGGATTTTTTCCATTTGAACAACTGCTGTTTGGAATAGGAGGAAATTTTGCATTGAGACATCGTCAGGACAGATGCTGGCAGGAGCAGAAAGCTGATGGTTTCTCTTAGGAGGGCATAGATCACGGAACTCTCAATAATATTTGGAGTAGGCCTTGATCTCACATCCTCAGGGTGTGACGTGCTCAATTCATATGGCAAACCTGGAAGACTCATACAGAGTCTGGTGCAAACCTGGGATATGATACCTGTTTCTTTCGTCTCGGGGTTGGGATGAGAGTCTGGAAGTGCAGAGGACCTGGTGGGAGTAAAAGGTTAAGTAGAGGCCTGGAGTTGTCTCCTTTACTTAGCGGCTGCTGGGCTGCGTTCAGCGTGGGGCTGGTGCTCCCCTCAGCTGCAGCTGAAATGCTCGGTGTGTTGTTGGGTCTAATAATGCCTGCAAGACAAGGGCGAAGGCTGAGAGCGGCGTGGGAAAATGGTACGGACTTTGTTTTTGGAAGACATGGATTGCTGTGGTATAATTAATATTTTCCCACTCTAATGTATGCAAAGCCGTCGCCAAAGAGGAAGATCCACGAGCTACTGGCTCCTGTTCAGATGTCGCTCTGCAAATTCTATTGTTCTTTATACCAAGCCTCTATGTTTTCCAGTACTACATGTTGTTACATGTCCTGCCTCCCTTGCTTCTGAACTAAAATGTTTTCAGCAGCTGCTCCACCTATGCTCCTGCATGTGTTAGCACTGCGCTTGCTACTCTGAACTGCACAGTACCCCTGCCCCGCTGAGCAGGAGCCCCCCACGCCATTGCACGCTTGCCACATGCAAGAGGCAAAAAGAAGAGACAGTCTGCAGACCTGTCTGGTATCTTTCGGTAGAAATAGTCTGCAAGACGCAGTCAAGTATACCAAAGATTTTGCATGTCTGATGATTTTTGCTTCTTCATGTCCAACTCCACATTCCCCTGCTAAGGAATTCATAACATAACTGTATAAATAACTGTTTAAATCTTCTATTTATGTCTTCAATTATGTTCTCCTTGAATTACAAAGGCAGTCTCACAGATTAAACTATCCCCGTCCTCATTGACCTGGTCTGTTGGCTTTAAGTGCTTCTGAATTTGCCTTGCTGGATCTATTCAGGCAATTCCTTGAGAAATTATTTTGCAATCTGAATTTGCAAAATGGATGTGAAACATTACACATCTCCTGTAAAAGAAAGATCAGGAAGTTTGTCACAAGCCCAACTATTCCACATTTTAAAAGGTTGTAAATCTGCTAGGTGTGTGATAAATGCTAGAAGAAACACTAGCTTCGCTGCAGCATGAGGGAAATTCTTCCCTAGAGGAAGTTTATAGGGTTCTCAAAGCTATGTGGTGACTTTCCAGCAAAGATTATTGTGAAACATTTGTGTTGGGATCAGGTTGTGTTTTTTCAGCTGAGGTTCTGTCTTGTAATGCTGAACGGCAACTAGCAGCCAACACTGACAAGCAATACAGCTACTTTATGAGTCTATCATGAGACATAAGCAATCTGTATACTTCCCTTTGTTTCCCTTTAACGGTCGCTTCCTTTGCTTTTGCTCAAGCGGACTGTCATAGAACCCACCGACAAAATTGGGACAGGGAGCTCTAAATGGCTTGAGTGGGTCCTGCTGGAGGTTTCTTTCCAGGACCAGAGGTGTCTTTGGAGTCCAGAAGCAGAGACCACTGCAATTTCTTCGGAAACACTCTCTTGTGGGACAGCTAAGGATAAAAGTGCTTTTTATCACTCTGAGATTCCCGGTTAGGGTGTCTGGAGTGGGATCTAGCCTGTAGATACAAAAAGGAAGCTTTGGCTTAGCAAAGTGTAGTGGAGCTCTGACTTGGGTTAGCAAGCATTGCTCTGAGAGAGGCTGAACGTCGGAGACGTTGAACCGCTCCATCGCGATCGAGTGAATAACAGAGGCATCTTCCTTTTTGGTGATCGTTTAAGTGAGGAAGCTGAGAAAGACAGCATGTTGGCAGCCGCTGCCCAAAAGCAACCAAAAATATGTGCAAAGAGATTATTGTCTTCATTGCTCCGATGGCAGTACAGCCTCAGGATGAGTCAGTCAGAAACACTGACAGGAAAGCAGAGCTCCCTCAGATCCCAGCTAGTGAGGTTCTAGGATTTGCAATACAAGTGAGTCTCAATTGCAAGGTGATGCTGTTGTAAGATAACCATTAAAGGTATGATTGGGGGGGGGGGGGGGT
>VZSC01012645.1:0-45364 GCA_013398225.1 Steatornis caripensis | reverse complement strand
GGTTGGGGTGGTTCAGCTTTGCTGCTGGAGGTCCGTGATAGAGCAACAATGAGAAATCGAAGGGCTGCAGAAAACACTCATTATAGAGGTTATCTGTTTTTAAATGAAGTTTTGGGATCTGCATTTACCTGCAGTGCCTGTGTTGTATTCTTTGTGTGTCCACTTCAGCTGTATTCTTTGAACTGTGCAATTTTCAAATTCTTCCCTGCATAGTAATGGGGATGGCGTGGGACGGAGTTCGTGCTGTAAGTTGACGGCAGCAGACAAGTGAAATTGTAGCTTTCATTGTTTGTGCTCCTGACAGTGTTTGTAGGGTCCTTTTTGAGGAGAACAGAAGCACTGACATTCAGACAAATACTCCTCTCTAAGAGAGGCCCTGGTAACGTGTTGAAAATTTAACGGTGTTCTTCCAAGCTCCTCCTGTTTAGAGAGCTACACATTATCATTTTCTTCGCTGTCTGTTCCTTCCGAGCATTTTCAGTTAAGCAACTTGAATATTTAAAGATTTGGACGCACAAAAAAGAAACTTGTTTCTTTCCATGTGAAAATGAAAGGGAAAGTTCAAACACACTTTCCATGCTGCTAGTACACATTTCAATAAAGACATCAATGGCATAGATGCCTGGTTACTTTCCTGCATAATAATTTTCATGAAATTGTTGGTATTAAAATTCAACATACTGTTTTGACTAAGCGTCGCTGGGGATAGCACAATCTCTCCTTATTCCCTTTTCAGCGTACACATAGCTTATAGTATGGATATGCAGATTTTTAATGCAGCAATGAAATTGTAAAATGGAGCTATTTATCAGCTATCACTGAATTTAGCAGGCCCACTTTGCTTTCTCGCTATTTTGTTAAAGGCATTTCCTGTGCCGACTCATATCTTTTATGTCAAATATGAGACAAAGGGAAGCATTCCCATGAAAAGTTGTGTCCACCAGCCTAAAGTGTTGATTTCCAAATTTAATCTTTAAAGCCACCTCAGCTATGGGGCAAATGCTGTGCATTGTATGCGCTACCGGGCGGTACGCTGGGCAGGAAGCAAGGGGAAGCTGCAGCGGATAAATACGGAACAGCGGCGCTTCACCTCCCCTTCTTTTTGGTGAAGATACAGAAAAGGAGAGAAAGAAACAGATGCTCCCAGTGCTCTGCAGCTCGCCCACCAGCCGGTGTTGACGTTGCAGGCCAGTGTGCAGGCTGTCCTGGAGAGCGGTGCTGCGCGCAGAGAAAATTGTGAATCCACACACAACTGGAAGCTGTGAATTTTCCCAGTGAGTAATCACTAAATACCTTTACCAAATAGCTTTGTGCTAAGCTGGGAAGGTTCACTGTTGTTGGTTAATTACCAGAAGTCTCCGTTTCCTACGTGGAAAATGGTCTCCAGCTACTGACTGCAGCCCATATACAGATAATTTCAGTTGTTGTGTTCTGAGGGAAATTGTGCAGCCTTTAAAATCACCTTCGCTCATGGAGCGTTGCAGTTCTGTCTATCTCACGAGGCTCCACGTAGACTTGCCGGTACAAAATCTGAGCAAGTTTCGTTCATTTTTTGTGCCCTTTCTGCCTTTGTGGCTGATGGATTCGGGGACGAGAAGCCCCTCCATTGCCCGGAATGACTCCCAGCACGTCAGAAAGCTGGTCTGGGAGTTGAGGTTTCAGTTATTGTCCTAGACTTTCCTATGTGGAAATCACAGGGCACAGCTATGATCAACCTCTCCTGCATCGCTCCAAAGGGTCCTGGATCAGAGGTGCAGCAACTCGGCACTGCTGGAAGGGTGCAGCCAAGGGGAAGCAACGCAGCGAAGCATCCAGCCCTCGCCGTGTGTCCTAAGGGGACTGTCACTACGGAGGAAGACAGGTAGCAGAGCCGAATTTCTGATTTCAAGGATTTGGTCTGTCAGAGTAAATATCTAGCAATTCATAGGAATGAACATTAGATACTTTTCTTTCTGGATCAAATGTTGCATAATATCACCACGTATTTGAAGCACCCGCTTCCAAAAGCTTAAGTTTTGAAAACAAATAGCTTAAAGAACCCCAACCGTTTGTCCCATGTCAATTGTATGGATTTTGCAAAGGTTTGGGAAAACAAAACCTTCCCTAATATAACAAAAAGTAGTATGTAGTTACTACGCAGATCTCATGGATGCTTACTGTGGCTTTCAGTGACAAGGGTTAACCAACTTAGTAAGCTGGGTCTGACAGAGCTTTGCAGAATAAGTGTCTCGGTGCTTTAGGACTAAATGCTTTGCTTGGATTCCGGGAACCCAGAAGATTGATTTTGTTTGCCTTTTGATTAAGAGAACAGGATTTGGACACGAAAATCCAATTAGATGATTGCTGGGGGTGGGAGGGAGGCAGGGAGACACAGAGATGAACAGCATACAAATCTCCTGCAAACAGACCTTATTCTGAAATCTGGACTACATCTCCACTGGCTTTCAATTAATTGTAAAACAGCTGTTCTCTCTCTGTGCACTGAAACTAAAATCACAAAGTTTTAGGATTGCTAGGTGGTAATACTGAACACTCACAAAAAGAAAGCTTGAAACCCATTGAAAATAAATAACAGGAGTCTTAAAAAGTGAGAGAAAGAAATATTTTGTTATCTCCTGTATTTCTTGCAGTTAAGTATCTTGAACGATCTTATGTGCTTTACTATCAATAAGCCTTGCAGCAAACCCCATCTGTCTGTCATTCATAAAATGAGATGTTACTGTTTTGCAGAACCATAAAGCACATTGGGAGTTTATCCAAAAAACAGATTATAAAAGTCAAAGTATAGTGATCCGAACACTTTCTAAGTGAAAGACTATTTGAAGCAGCTGTTTTCCTTTATTATTAGAGATAATGATACTGTCACAACAGCAGAACATCGACATTTCACGTCTCTGGTTCACCTGTTTATAGAGTGCTATCCAACTGCAGCCGCCCCAGACGCGCGATGCCAAGAGGGGTGGTGAACAATAAGGCTCTGTAGGAGTCGGGAGACTGCTCTGTTCGTGCAGAGCAATCAACCGTCTAATCCACCTGAAAGCTAGCAAAGGCCTGGGGGAAATGTTTCAAAAGAGGAAAAAGCTTGCAGTGGACCCTTATGACTTCGTCCTCGCTTCACAATTTCCGTCTAAGTCCCAACCATATGGTGCTGTCTTGGTGTGAAGTATGCCGGCTTTTTTTCTCCAGCAAAATTTTTTTCTGTGTTTATCTCTGCAAATTCTTGTCCACCGAACAAAACACTTGCCTGTTTGACTACTGCTAAGCTCTTCAGTCTAATGAGGTCTACAGCTGCATAAGTTGCCTGTGGAATAAGTTGCATAGACTTGTCAGTGTCTTCATAGGGTAATTTGTAACAGCTATACAGTAATTGCTGTTTCTATATCCGTAATCTAGATTTAGTACAAATTGGGAAAGACACTTCCATTTCTGTCGAGAACTTTGTGACTGCATGCAAAAAATGACTCGCTGGTGGAATTTCAGGGATTATTTTACAGTGATAGATAAAATGGCAGCTGAACTACAGTTTTAGTAGATGAAAGACAAATGCATATATGAAAGAACCATTTCAATTTTTCATCTATCTAGTTAGGATATAAATAAGGTAGAATTTTTCAGTGAGTGAGACCTAAGTATTCCTGTGCAGTGCTCAACTGAAATCCACCGAGTTTCAAAATCTACTGAGTTTTACGCTAGTTTCCTTTAGAACCATGTTTTAGGAAAATAGCTGTTTCTCTTTAAGTGTGTCTTCTTTCCGTGGTTATTGAGCTTGCAACATTATCTCTTATCTGGGGAATGCTAACCATGATAAACAAGGAAATAATTAGGGCCAAATGTGAGTTTTGGCAGTTGTTTTGGATTTTCAACATTTGGTGCGTTAGGGACGTGCACGGATCAAAATCCTGGAGGCTCTATAAACACTGTAGTCTAGAAACTAATCTGTATTCTGAAGCTTTTATTTTCCTTTGTGAACATAACAACCACTAATCACAGGCAATGAGGTTATGATTTTGTACAGAAACCACCAACTGCAGCTAAAAAAAAGGTATTAAATTCACATATAGCAAAGTATGTTAACAAAACCAGTAATTGTTTAAAGGTAGCCCTTCTCTTTTGTGGCTCTGACTGAAATTGTCCTCTTATATATCCACGTAAATGTGTGTGTACATCAATAGGAATATGCGTACGGGGTCCTCAGCTGGTTGGGTCATCTGAGTCACGTTACTGGGGTCTAAGCCTGGCACAGGGATGCTGTCGGGCCATTCTGTGTGACAACAGAGCAGGTCACTGATGAACTGCCTGGCAAAATTCATTTGCTGAAATCAATGGTTTTGTTTTATCCTGTTTTGAAAAGGGTTGAAGATATCTGGACCCTACTGGAAAGGAACAGGCCAGAAAAGAGCTGCTTTTAACACAGAGAAAAATTACACAGTTCTTGGCTCAAGCACATAATTTGTCTGGTGTGACTTGAAGAAGTCTCTGAAACTCTTCTCTGTCCTCCTTTATAAAATGAGGATTGAAAGTTGGACTGTGCTAGCAAATGGCTTCCTCTGTGACCTATGCAATACTTAGTGGTGATACTTACAATACTGTTTCAGGTAAACTGAAGCCAGTTATGACCAAGTGAGATAAAATGTTTGTTTTCTTAGACTACGTAGTTTCTTGAATGAAGAATGTTAAAACAAAATATAAAAAGCAAATTCTCTTCTAAATGATAATGCCATTATGAACCAAAAATTAAAAAAAAAAAATCCCAAATGTAAGCTGTTTTCAAAATAGCGAACTTGAAGTTGTTGGTGAGGTGTTATGACACCGAGAGCACCCAGATTACGCGCTTTGTTTTCCTACGTTTCTGAGCAGGGGTAAGAGCCAGTTTACCTTGGGCTTTTCATGAAGAACGTGAGAGCATCAGACCATCCAGGTTTTATTCCCTCAGCAGCACCAAGTGAAAGGCTATGTGTGCTATGGGTGCTTATGACTGCGACATCTTCTAGGTGGCATCTGGATCCCAATAAGAGCTAGTCTCCTTTTTGACTTGTCTGGTAGACTATTCTGTAAAGAGAAAAAAAAAAGTAACATGTAAGTGTTATATGAAAAAGAGTTGTATTTACACAAAGGCAGCATTGGAATTAACTTTTTAAAATTGTCAGTTGAATGCGGCGAGGAGGCTAACTTATCTACAAGAAGTGAGCATTATTTCACTAAATCAGCTCTTAACTGATCATGTCTTGCCGTATTAGGTTCACTTATGTCTTTTTCCCTTGTCATCTCTTATGTAAGTCAATAATCTGTCCTCTGACTTTTAAAAGCCTGCACATCACTACGCTTCTGTTATTTACCAGTCATCTGAAACTCCCACCCTCTGCTTATTCCCTTCTGTGTGTTTAACTCGCAATTACCCAGCATATATGTCAAAATAGTTTTTCACGTTTTCTTTAGACAGCAGCCATTAATTGCTATAATTCTACACAGTCCAAAACAGCCTAGAAGGTATAAACTGAGACTTACTTACGTGTGCCATGTGTACGTAGCAGATTTTACTGACACCTGAGCAACAAAATTAATTGAATCTATTTCTTAAGTGTTTTTCACTGTAGAAGGAATATCTGGATTAGAGGAATGCCTGCCGGTTAATACAATGTACTTGGTATTTTCTGTGCTCAGTATTGCTATTATTGAAAAAATAATATCCAAGACAATATGATCCTGATATAAGTGAAATGGGCACCTTCATAGTGCTGTTATATCAGTATAATTAAGGTCTATTGAAAAAAATTAACTAACCTGGTGCAAAACAATATTCAGATCAATATTCCACTGTGTGACTTTTGCCAATCAAGGTTTCTAAGATATTCAAGTGCATGAATTTAATAGGTAACAGGTTGGGGAAATAATTCTATATGTTTACTGTCATTCAGGCTTACAAATTTCCCATGAGAGTGAATGGCTTGTATATGAACTAAACATGCCGACCAGCAGCACATACACCCGAGTCCTGGAAGTTGTGTGATTTCCAGGCTCCGGGAGGGTTTTCTAGCCATTTGCTTTGATTTCAGCCAGCTGCTGGAGTCGCCAGCTCTCTCAGAGCGTGAACTCCAGTTGCTGAAACTACTCCACAACTTGAGGTTTTTTTCTGTCTGTAATTGCTGGAACGCTGTACACAGGAAAGACATTTAGATGATGAAAGGATCCTGTCTTTTGAATTGGCAGTACATTTAAATAGAAAGAAAGCAGAAAATTAGGTTTTTTTCTGGTCTGTTTGTTCTGTATTTTCTAAGAGATAGTTACATTAAAGGAGCATATGCCTTAAGGCCTCGGATGAGATCAGGGCTCCATTGTGCTAGCCTCTGCAGGTGCCCACACAAGAGAAATAGGCATTTTTAATTTTTATTAACCAACCCCCACCCCCCAAATAAATAGTCACACCAAAAGGGCAAGAGAAAAAAGAACATCTAGAGACGGGAAAACCTTCCTGTGGGGATGGTGGCAGGATTAGGAACGGAGATCATGGCATGGGTGCTCTTGGCCACGAGCACACCACAGGATTTTCAGGACCAAAAGAGCTGGAGAAACTTGTGAGCATGGCCGAGCTGGGCTTCACTGGCAGCTCTGCCGGCTCCTCGGCTCTGCACCATGGAAGATAATCTGGAGCTCTGCTCTGAGCCAATACTGTTAGCAAATTTAGGTTTTCCCATGTCCTTAACTCCACTTAGGATTCACACAATTGCTGTTTCCCTTTTGCAAAACCCAAAAGATGAGCCCTTGTGGGCTCCCAGAAGGAACCTGGTAGCTCCAAGGGTTGTGGTTTCAGTGAGGGTGTGCTGAGGTTTGATGAGGTCTCACAAGGAATGCTACGGGGACAAGAACTAAACGGGGACGTCCCTCTTCATCTAAGCTTGCGACTGGGTGGCGCTGAGGTGGTACCACAGGTCTTGCAGCCATCAGTCCTCAGAGTCCTTCAGACCCAGAAGCCATGGAGGCAGCAGTTATGGTTATGTGGGAGGACATTTCTCATTAAAAAATGCTCATTACCAATATGTATCTAGAAAAAAAGACTTTGACGGCCAACTGGCATTTTCTAGCAATAAACTGTTCATCAGAAAAGTCCTGCTACACTCTGTTTGTGGGATTTAGCTTTCTTAATCAGAATGTCTTGTTGTTCTATGTGATACTGCAAAATGCTAAACTACTGTTTAATTTTGTTTTTATAATTCCACTATAAACCTTTCAAAAAATCCTAAACAACAAAAAGCCAACAAAGCAAATCAGCTCTTTGCTGTTTTCGTTTAAATATTTCTTAACCAAGCAGATTTCCAGTAAGTAGAATCCAGAATTATTTTGTTTTAGGAAAGCCAAACAAATCCGTGAGCTAGATAATCTCTCATTTTTCTCCTCCATTTATTTTTTAAGTGACTGGGAGAAGTCTTAAATCTTGCACTTTCCCTACAATGGAAGAGAGTTCAACCATTTGGAGGAAGTGTGTCTGGTGGCAATGGATTGTACCGGCATTTGCATAAAATAATTGATGTACGTGCATCTCAGGGTAAAAGCAGAGCCAAAACATAAAAAAAAAAAAAAGAAATCCAAACTGCTCATTAGATGTTTCTGAGACATAGATATCTTTGATTATCCAGGCCATTTATCAGTGAGTTGAGTTTGTGTATTTTATTTGTATTGAGCTGGGGATGCATGAGACAGAGCAAAAGAATCTGTTTTCAGCAAGGAATTTGTTTCCTGATGTAAGAGTTCAAATCCTGTCACCCTACTGACCAGCAGACACAATCCAATTAATGTTATGTTTATTCAATGTTCAGAATGTGTTTAAAAAAAAAAAGATGACAAAAGGAATCTTCTGGTTTTTTCAACATGTGAACCGTATCTTCCACTCTGGTATTCAAATAAAATAACAGCGGATGTTTAAAAACTGCAATTTCAGTCCCAAACGCTCCTTGCCTGCTTGTTTAATTACATGTCTGGAAGGTTACAGCTCTCCAGCAAATCTGGACTCTGGTTTTATAGGCTTCTTGAATTCTCTGCTTTCTTTGACCCTGCAATCTTTGACTCAATTCAATTACTCGATAGAGAATAAACCCAGTTACATCTGCTGAAGCCAGTGCCCGGTTTGCTCATGAATTCACCAGGGACTGAGTGGTACGTCAAGATTTCCCTCTTTATTTTCGCATTCTGAACTTTGCAGCTCACAGCAGTTCTTAAACACACCCGCTGATGTCTGGAAGGTGCTACTCATCACTGAATGCCGTGCAATATATAGCAAGTGCTTCCGTTTGTGACCTTACCTGATCTCAGCTCTGCTCAATGCCCTGCCTGCTCTCATATATAGTGGGGGCAGGTCTGCATGTACAGAACCTCCCGCCCCATTTCGATCACAGCTGTGCCCTAATTTCTTTTATTATTCTTTGTTTCTCCAGTTATGGGAAAAATACCACCACCACCTGATCAGTCCCTCAGTGCAGAATAATTTGGAGGGCTGGCCTGCAGAATTATCCAGAAGCAAATGTAAAAAAAAAAAAAAAGAAAAAAAAGAAAAAAAGAAAAAGTAAAGTCAAACTTGGCTGTCTTTAGGTTAAAATTTCTGTCAGGATGAAATATATTGTGAGAGTATCTATGGTGTTTCTCAGCAGTACTTCATTTGACTCATTTTCTTCTGTCTTTAATGTCCTAAAAGGTTGTTATCACAGTATAGGCATATAATTCTTTCTCACAATTGTGTCTGTATTTCAACATAATTAAACTCACCAGCCCACCATATATTTTTCTTCTTTCTTCGTTTGAACAGGGCTTATCATAATATTCTGGCTCTCTTCTAAAAGTTCTTACAGACCCATGGAAAGGGAAAACTCTTTCATGTTAAAAACATATATCTAGATCTTCGTAGATTGTATATATGTTTCCTGCTGAGGCCTGAGTAAACTTTCTCAACTACAGTCTATTAGCATTTTAATAGCATGCTCACTCTAAGAAGTCTTTTTGTTTAACTGGCCAAATATGAAAACATTCTGTATTTGCAAAACACTGATTCAGTGCTATTTACCCATTAGATATGATCCATATCACTTGGAAAGTCAGGGTGTCATAAACATTAACAAGAAATAAACAGCTACCAAATGATATACAAACCTCTGGTTACAAATCCATGCGCTGACGCCTTTAAGTAGCTTCACAGTTCTCCACTTTATGCTAATATTTGAATTGCAAACGTTGCTAAACGTTGATGTCTCAATACTTATAATGCAATTTAACACCTCACTGTAGGAGCATACATGCATTTTCAATGCTAGTTGCATTTTATTTTTTTATCCCCTGGGCAGATGTTCTCCCCCAGATTGTCTTGCTATCAAATGTTTTATACTCATGAGATCATTTTGATTCCCCTTTGCCCATATAGAGAAATATTGTGTTCAGTGAAAGATCACCTGGGGAATTGCCTCTATCTGATTCCTTCTGGAAATGGATATGAAAAGGGAAATTCTTCAGTTTTGCAGATATACTTGTCCCATTTATCAGTATCAGGGCAGACATTTCTTTTGCCCAGACGGCTACAGCCCTGCTGTAGCAGAAAGCCAATAAAAAGAGTGGTATTTTTGCATCCAAAGATAAAAAAGAACACATCGTTGGGTTTGTTGATTCTGTTTTTGGTATAAAACACATTTATTTCTTGGGGGTTCTTTGTTTCAGACCTATCCAGTTAATTAACCATTTTGTTTCTAGTCTGAGCAAGATAAGCGAATATGGTAGAGCTAGAAATCCCATTTGCTTTCCTGTGACCTGATGATACAGAGCCCTACACATCATATATGGTTTAGAAGAGGAATCAAAACTTTGTTTTCTTGTGTCTTTAAATTGTATGAAAAGATACAATTTATATAGAAAAATACATTGCGCTCCAACTCCCCAACTCAGCTCTGCTGTAGGCTACGCTCAACCTTGAATTCATAGTTGAAGTAGAAGGATCCTAAAAACCATCAAAGTAACAAGTTATCCTTTGCAAAAATGACAAACAACTTTGTCCTAGCAGAACATGGAAACAACTTTACAAGCGAAGCAATAAAAAAATGCATTGTTATTGCCTGAATATATTATAAACCTCATTTGAAAAGAAACTCAGTCTGGGTTGAAATCACTCTGTGCATATGTTACAGAAAGTCTACAGACATTTTATTCGTTATTAATGAAGCATGAAGAAAATGGTACTGAGCGTATTTTGTTAGAAGTTTCAGCTTCCTTATATATGCTATACATTAAGTCTTCCCTAATTAGACTTTTGCAAATGACAGGGCTCAAGGGGGGCAAATATTTCTATAAACACATTGTTTCACCAAAATATTCTCTGTTGTTGGCACACTCTATCCTAAGACATCATCCTTCTGGCAGCTGAATGGAGACAGAAGAAGGGTTGTGATCCAAATCGATCTGTTTGCTTGCAAGCACAGAAAAAATACTGGAAAGCATGCATGTTCTGGGGCTAAAAAAGACGGTTTCTTGCATAGCCCTATTTATTAAATGTGTGATGTGAAGAGGAGTCTAGGACCTCAGTGAGTGCAAATTTGGCCAATGATGTGTGTCAGCAAAGATGCTCGAGAAGCTCTCCTCCACCCTCATGCAAGCCAACATGGCTCCTGAGTGACGGTGGGGAGCTCTCTCACCATGTTGGTGGGTGTCTGTTGCCGTCCTTTCTTCTTTCTTCCCCAGACTATCAGGTCTTCAAGGAGCTGATCATATCTGTATTCTTTGACAGTGCCCGGGTCCCTTGAGACTTGTCCTTTGCTGAAAGGACCCACAAGTCAAATATTGAGGGATTGACCTTAAGACAGGAACCTAACCCATGGGAAAGCTAGTGGCTTTGCCCCTGAAGAAGCCAGCGCATTTCTACTGTTACTCCTAATGTTTTTTTGTGATGTAATACTAAACCAATGAGAGCTTTGACATAATGCAGATCAGACCTAGTATTGTAGCCAGCAGTGATAATTTGGCAAAAAAAAAAAAAACTCTATAGTGTTGCAGCCTGGGGTCCAGTTTCAATTCTTAAGAAACGTTTGGGGGTGAAAAGGTCTAATTTAATCTCCTCAAAAAAAAAGAGTTTTTTCTACTGCACAAGCACCAGGATTGTGAACTTGATGCAACGAAAGAAACCAGAGCGTTGCATGGGCAAGTTTCCAGCTTTCAGAGTTGGAGGCACTGGATAAACATCAGATAGCTCATACGGGCAGAACTCTGCAAAGGAATGCTAGTGGCAGCGTTATCTGGAAGAAGAAAAAGTCGCTTGTTTTCCAGTTTGAGAATTATAAATGGAGGATTTGCGGAGTCCAGTGAGCCAAGAGGCAGGAGAGGAGGTGGCCGGCCGTTTCGGGGCTGCTGGCTGACCTCCGTACCAGCAGCGCTGTCCCCTCTCTCTGTGCATTAACAAACTTCGGAATTGCCACATATGGTTTGTGTGCTTTTCTGTTTAACATGTAATCCCCAGAAGCTTATGTCTGTGTTTATAATTCAAACTATAATGAAAAAGGAAATTAAAGTCTTTCTAATTTATCAAAAGAATGAAAATTGCATTGAGAAAGGGGGAAAAAGGAATTTTCGATCTTTGGGGATTTGAGAAAATTAGTCCTGCAGTATTTTTTCCTGAAGAAAAGCAATATTAGATATATTAACTTAATTATTTTGTCCTTTCTTCTTCAATGTTCTAAATTCTTTGTATTTAGGAAAAAAAGGTGCTATCCAACTCTTAAACTGATAGTGTATTTTCTCATTTTATAGTATTTTAATGCATATTTTATTTGTTCTGCAGAATATTTTTCTCAATAAGCAAAGCTGGATCCTTATAGATAAAAATAGTTGTTCTATAAAAAGTAACAGAAGTGACACACAACTGACCTGTGTGTGAGAGGTGGAGGTATGCATGTGTATATATTTTCATATGATATGTTTTAACACTCTAATTAAACTAGTACTTAACGTTTGTGACTATAAACTTATTTCAAAGTATTGTTTGCTGACAAAAAATGAAAATTATTCATTGAAAAGGGTGGAAGTTTAGGTTCTTGAGTGTTTGGTTGTCGAACACACAAGAGAATTTTAGGGCTGTGGGGTTTAAAATTTGTTATTCCTATTCCTTGTGTGTGTTTTGTAGGTCTTTAATTCAGACAACTGTTACTGCGTATTGTATAGAGAATATGGGAGTGCTGTGTCCAGTTCTGGGCTCCCCAGTTCAAGAGAGACAGGGAGCCACTGGAGAGAGTCCAGCAGAGGGCTACGAAGATGATGAGGGGGCTGGAGCATCTCTCTTATGAGGAAAGGCTGAGAGAGCTGGGTCTGTTCAGCCTGGAGAAGAGAAGGCTGAGAGGGGAGCTCATCAATGCTGATCGATATCTAAAGGGTGGATGTCGAGAGGACGGGGCCAGACTCTTTCCGTGGTGCCCAGCGACAGGACAAGGGGCAATGGGCACAAACTGGAGCACGGGCAGTTCCACCTGAACATGAGGAGGAACTTCTTTACTGTGAGGGTGACAGAGCCCTGGCCCAGGCTGCCCGGAGAGGCTGTGGAGTCTCCTTCTCTGGAGAGATTCAAAAACTGCTCTGGGGGCACCTGCTTTAGCAGGGGGATGGACTGAATGATCTCCAGAAGGCCCTTCCAACCCCTACCGTTCTGTGATTCTGTGTAATACGGCATTTGGCTTTACACGAGTGGGATGCCGATGCACCTGAAGCATGAGGACTGCTGTGCCTCTGGCTCGGGCACTTCTGTCTGCAATGGTCCCGGGGAGCTGAAATCTGCATGTCCAAGGGAGTGGGAAAAGCAATTGTTATCCCTACTCACCTGTCAGCAAACTGAAACGCTGACAAATTTAAGGACTTACCAAAAGGAAATTTGTAGGGAAACTGAAGCTAGAAGCCAGTTTTCCTGAGGCCAGAACTGATGTCTCTGCTACAGGGGCTATCAGTGACCACAAGGGACCAGTACAATGTGTAAATAATTCTTGGTATTTACTTCCTCAGCAAAAAGAATCTGAGGAAGGAGAGACCTTGCTCCCCAAGTACCCTAATCTGCTTTATTTTGTTGTGCTGGGATTTTTGGAAGGTGAGGAAGAGGGAGGAATGGCAGTTAAGTGGCTGCATCATCCATTAGTACAGGTGTTAAGGGGTCTGGGAGAAACACTGACCTTAACAGAACAACAGAAAACCTCTTCAGGCTGAACACAACGATGGTGACGTGTATCTTAGTAGTCCCATAGTCAAACTTGACGAGTTTTTTGTGCATGACCTCCATATTATGACCGCTGAAGGAAATGATAGTGGCTGCTAGTACCCTCAGCAACAGAGGGGATGTTACTGGAGGAGAACTGGGCACTAAATAAAAAGGGCATGACCTGATAGAGAAGAGCTTGGCTGTTTGATATGACAGTGGAGTGATTCGAGGCAGGATGGGGCCAGGGCATTAGCCTAGGTGTTGCTGCAGTCCTGTCACCAGGAAGGTACGGGGCCAAATCATCATGTCTTGGAGACAATCCACTAGTCTTGATAGGGCCACTATTTTTATGAGGCTGTTTTCAGGAAACAGAGCCCACTGATAGGAAAGAGATGCAAAATATCGTAGAAATTTAGTGCATATAATCAAAACTTTCATTTCCTCATTTGTGAGCTCTGGATTTACGACCAGAGCTGCCAGGAGGAGGACAGCAGCTCTGCACATGAAGTGACCTTTGCAAACCTAGCTTTGAAAGTTTGGCTTCAGAGTCTATGGAAGAAATTCCCCTTTTTCCACTCCTTGGAAGGAGGGCAGGATGTTCTCTGATGAGTAGTATTTTGACAAGAGGCTCCTCTCCTTAGTGCCAGACTAGTATTTAGCACCTTGGTGCTCTGGCCTGGCTTACCACACGGCAGCAGGAAAGGGACCAAACGGTGGGACTGGCACCACTTGGTCAGCAAGAGCAGAATTGTTACCGGTTCTCTGATCACTGCCCACAACACTTACCGAGGTTTGGTTTCCTGCAGATTTGAGTTCCTTCTTTCTGTTGGGCTAAAGTTGCACATGATTCAAAGCTACAGCCAAGCAACAAACTTATTTTCCTCCAAAACGTAATTTCTGAGTGAGCCAAAGTTATACTCAGATTTGTGCTGAACTAAGCAGAAACCTTGAGCCAGAAGAAAATGCGAATGAAGGCATGACCGCTCATTTCAAAGTGAAGCACTCTGAACTTTCCTTTGGAGGAAATATCGAGAGCAAAGTAAAACAAGACCAAATAAAAAATGCCACAAAAAAAAAATTGAGCTTCATTTTGGTTTAAACATGAAAGTATTTTTAAGATCTTGTGGGGAAACATGATTTGCTTTAGGTGAGCCCAAAATCTACAGCGATCCTCCCCCACTGTCTTGGCTCAGCCACTGCACCAAGATACCAGCTAGCAACATTGCTCAACTCTTAGCAAATTTCCTTAGGTTATTTCCTTTCAAGTCCACTTGTGCACATGCAAAAAAACCCTAAAAATAGCTATTTCAGACGAACACCCAGACTTGCTTCAAAGGATCATAAACCAGGCCTTTTGCAAGAGTCTCTGTGACACTGTAGATAAATGCTGGGTCTTTCCTTCATGTTTCAGGGGCTGTTTGCAATGTGCTGAGGGCAGCCTTTGGCTACCTGCCTTCTGCTAACTGCCATTAGCAAAACCCCATGGAGGTTTAAACGCACAGGATTACCTGAAGCTGTCCTAATCTCAAGGGCGAAATCCCAGGTTAAGGCCAACTGCTCCAACATGCCTGGCTCTGAGATGTCAGAAGGGGCTAGAGCTTTTAATAGACATCTCTGAAAATTAGGCTTGAGATTCAAAACTTGGGATTGAGATCCCTGATCCGTTTGAACCAACCGAGATTTGTCCCTAATTTCCTCAAGTTTAGGCTCTTGCTCTCCTTCTTTGCATTTATGTTGTGCTCTTTTCCACAGGCCAATAATCCATCAGGTTGTGAGGCATTTTAAGCGCAAGTTTAAGTTTGAGAGTATTAGTTCTCCGGTTGAAATAATTCTGTTCTGATGGCAGGAACCTGTCTTCTGAGCAAAGAAGAATGAACAGGGATGAAAGAATAATACTTTTTATGACTTGAAACATTTTAGCACTAATGCTGTTTTTTAGACCAGCTTCTAAGATGTACGCATCCCCATTGTCTTTGTGCCTCTCTGCCAGTCCTTCAATAATACATTGAAACCTGATAGCCGATTTCAGCTACGTTTGGCAAAGGAGTTGTGTAAAGTTCCTACACCTTTTGTGAAAATAGGCAGCTGGCCTTAGGGAAGAAACTCTATTAGTGTCCCAGAGAAGACATGGTTAATAAGTTCCCTTTTTCCAGATACCACAGGATCCACACATGGAAACCAGGTTACTTCAGCTTCGTTGCTATCAGAACTATTTCATCTCTTAAACAATGCTAGTGAAGGCCTGGACTCACTATTCCTGAATTTTCTCTTCCACAGCTTGTGTAAATTGACCAGTCTCCTTTGCTTCCACTGAAACGACATTGATATCCACTAGCCCAGGATTCAGCCATACTGTTGTAGTGATCAGCAAATGTTACAGTTTCCCTTCTGCTTCCACCCAGCCAGTGTTGGGGGAAAACACTGGGAGTCTCTCCCCATTTGGGCACCTCCAGGCTATATAGTGGTGCGACTTGCCCAGCAGCCTTTTGCATCAGTACTTTTTCCTTTTGGCTGGAACTCTTTCCATTTTGGCTTTGCAGAGAGCTCATGTGTCCTTGAGGCGCTGCCCAAGTCTGCAGCAGTGGTATCTGCAGACGGAGGGTTTGGACAGTGCAAATCTCCTGAAGGCATCGTGAGCCAGAGCAGGCGGCTGAAGTAGATCTGCAAGACGATGGGCATCATCTGCCCTGGACAGACTCAGTCTCAGTGCTGGTAATCTGCTTTTAAATGCTTGCTGCTTCTGTACAGAGTTTAAAAGAAAAAAACACCACCAACAAAAAAGCACAAACTGTGGAAATACTTGCATCTGTATTTGAAAACCTCTGTCTCAGTGCTCGCAGGCAGAAACCACTGCAAACACGCTCGGTGTGGCTGAGCTGTAGGATGCCAGCTGAATGCTGAGAACAGGGCACAGCACGGCTGGTGTTACCTGCGTCCTTGTGGGAGATGCACGTGAGCGTAGCCGAGAGTGTGCGCACAGAGCGAAAATGTGCCTGGAGGGATAAAAATATCTGAATAAACCTGTTAACTTACAAACAAATGGAACATTGAACTCACTTAGAAGTGACATAATAAAGAAACAGTCAGGGATCATATAGGCATTCAAGGGGCCATTTTTAGCTTGTGTTTACTAATTGCATAGGAGTAAGAAAAGTAAGTAATTACGAAGACAAATGTTTTTGGTAAGTGGAATAAGCTTTTTCTGCACAGTGCCTCCTTCAGAGGAACCCATACATTTATATCTAGCGTTTTTGTAAGAACACAAGGGTGAGCTTGCTAAATAGGTAGTAATTGGTATGAAATGGGCAGCCAGTTGAAGCTGAAAGCACTCGTACCTGCTTCCCTCTTCATTATATTTTTTGCATAATGTAGGCTGCAGAAGCGCAATAGCCTGACAATTTACTTGATTAAAAGTGACATTGTGAATGTAGTCAAAGGCAATTTGTATTAGAAACTATTTTTGATAAGAAGGTTGTCATCTGTAATGTTATTAGCCTTTATGAGATGAAAGACAATGAAAGCCTAATTTGCATATAATTCAGCTTAGTATTTTTTAATAAGGTTTTGTGTATTATCCAGCCATGGGGTTTGATTTGCACAGATGGAACCAAGAGCTGGAACGTTTTCAAAAAATGTAAGTGTAAGATTTGTATTTTGGGCTGGTTTCACTTTTCATTTCAACAGCATCCTTGCAGGTAGGGGAGAAGTAAAACAGAGGTCAAAAAAGTGTATATCCATGGGCTCTATAATGCCCTCAGATCTCCCCCTGATTTCACTGTCTCTCTCCTGGCGCAGGAGTTATTGAGCCAAGATGCAGAATTATATTGCTGTCCCCAAGGATGTGTTCATATCAACCTTTTTTGTTGTGGGTTTTTTTTTCCTAAAAGAAGCAAACCAAAACACACTCTACCCTCAAAAAAAACCCCAAACTGAACAACCCAAAACAAATTCGTATGCATGCTTCAAGAGACTCAGCTATTCCAGCAACAGTCCAGGTCCTCAGCATCATCATGAGCAACTAAATATCAATCATATTCCACGTACTATTATAGAGACTGTGAAACAAGCAATATCATAATCTCTCAAAGTGGTACTTGTGAGGCTGTGCAGCAAGTGTCTTTCTGCTGCTCCCTTATCTAATTTGCTGTGTTTATTAGTCCAAGGACATTTTTTTCCCAACTGCCAGCACTTCTAATCAAATTGGGAAATATTAAAATCCAGCTAATGGACCTGACATTCATACTCATGGCTGAGAAATGCACTGCAAAATCCCTCTCTTTCTGCTGGGTTGATTTGGCAGAGGCATAAGGCATAAAACCTTCCTCCCACCAGGAATATCAGATAATTCTGTTCTGGTTTTATACTCTGGAAGTGCACAGCATTGGTATATATACTCAAGACTTCAGACTTCCACATCAGTAAGGAAAGAACAAATCCAATTTTCCATGGCATAGCAGGTTACTGACTCTGGAACAATTTATCGAATTGACTCACATTGTTTCTCCAGCCCCTGCAAAACCAGTCCAGGAAATTCATTGTATATAAATACACAACAAAAACACAAGAAAAACCATGCAAACAAAAGAGCTCCATTCTTTATGTTTAATAAGTAAGCCAACATCTAAAAGGTAGTCAAGGAACAGGTCTACGAAGTGAGGACCACTGTTACAAGTTTTCCCGGCTTTAATCACACTGCAGAAGAGGCTGTTGCTATTCCCTTTGTTGTTTTCTTTAAGGGATGCCTGTCGCTCACAACAGGCAGTGTGAGATGGGTATCCCACTTAGGCACAACCACAGGAGACGATTGAATGTTCTATCAGCCGTATCAACTCTTTTGACCTGTGTAGGCACTCAAATCAAGACCTTCACACGATTCCTAGTGTGCACAGGATTTGCACGGGCTGCTCTTCCAGTGTTCAGGAAAAACGTTTGGTTTCTCAGCAGGGCTGCAGCCCAGAGAAGCTGTTTTGGAGAGGGACACGGAAGGGGGAGGACTCCAACCTTTTAACAGAGGAACAAACTATTATTCCTGGAGCATGTAAGTACTCAAATTAAGATCTCTTAGCGAAATACGTCTATAGAAATTGCTTTGGAAAGATCTCCCATGACACAGGTTTGTCATTAGAGGCCATTCTCATTTCTTTTGTTCCTCTGTTCTTTCACTCTTCATAAACCTGGCCAGCAGCTTCTGCAATCCAGCTGAACCTGTGACCCATCAGCACCTGCCTGCTTCGAAGCAAAAAATAAACGAGACACAGAAACTTTCTCCTCATTTTCCTTGTCCCTACCCTCTCCAAGCACTCATCTCACGCTAACATTCTTCTATGCAACTGGCGGTGGTTGGAGGGGGAAGTATGTGTGAACTTAGGTATGAGTTTGGTAGCACGTAGGGGAATGGCAAATTCAGCAATGCAGGATTAAGCAAATAAAAAACCCGAGCAAATGCGGAAGACAGACTGAAAGGGAAGCAATGCCTCCTGTTAAATACACACTTAAATCGAGTAGGAAAAAATATAACTATTACTAAACAGCTGCTGCTGGACTACAAATACAATGTCCTATGAGAACAGCAATGGGCACCTCTTCAGTACACAATTCCAACATCACCACCTGTTGTGGTCAGGGAGGTTGAATTAAAACCTGAACAAGAGGAAAAATGACTACTTAGTATGCCCAGATTTCAAGGCACTAAGTAAGGATAATATCCAAGTCATGTCTGGGGGGCAGAGACCAGGAGAGAGAGTCTGTTGGCAAGACAGCATTAGTTCCTCAATTACCATCCCAGGGGAGATGCCTCCAGCCTTTTCGTTAAGCAGAGCAGCCTCAAAACGTCATTGCCCGTGATTGCTAAAAGCTGCATGCTTCACAAGCCATCCCCTGAATTTCTGCGCTATTTTTATCTTGGGCTTGTTGCTTCCTACCCTTGATATGAATACTGGAACAGAGTGATAACAGTCTGAGCTGCAATATATGGTGGGAATGCTGAAAGGGATAAAGGTGGGCTAGGAGCTTGGCTGGGGGGCAAAAACTGTGAGAAGCAAGGTGACGCTTGTGAAGATGGTGGTGCAAAGGAAACAGAAGAGGAAATTCAGGCTGTTCACACCCAGAAAAGCTGATTGACAGCAAGGAAGATGGCACAGGGTGAATTGATAATGGGAGACAACTGAGAGACTGGATTAATGGCTGAGCAAGGCAGCTCATTTTGGGGTTGTCACAAACACAAGATGGATAGAGCATGGAAATATTTATCAGTCAATGCATTATTTTGGGAAATTGTGAGGGAAGATGACAGACTATGGGAAGATAACTGATTAGAGAGGACTGGAGAAGAGGAGGAATTGGAGTGGAAGGTGCTGAGTGTCAGAACCCACCCGAGGAGCGAAAGTAGAAATTAAATTAAATTAAAAGAGTTGGAAGGAGCTGGAGAAAGAGGGAGGGAGGTATCAGAAACATGGGAGCAGCACAGTCAGACAACCAACAGAAAAAGAGTGTTTGGGAGCAAAACCAGTAATGGGTAGGATGACTGTAGCTGGAAGAAGAAAAATGGTAAATGCATGAATTGGCATAAAACGTGGAAGGTAGAAAATGGAGGATGAAGCTTGGAGAATATAGTAGGAGAAGATTTTATCAAAAGAAGGTGCACTTGGAAAAGGAGACAAAAAACTCACTACAGAAAACTTTTTTCATATCTGTTTTTATTTTTTAAAAAAAACAACACAGCAAAATGGAAAAAAATAAGCTTTTAAGTGTCATGGCTGTTTAGCATAACGGTTGGGACAGCATGTTAAGAAAATGTCATGCCCTTGTTAAGGGTATTTGGAGAAATCTCAAAGGGACTTACTTTGTATAGGACAGTACCTTGACAGTCCTCGTAGAGGACCTCTTCATTTTAAAATATGAAATTTGAAAATAAGAAGCTGGCCCAGATTTCTAAGAGTACCTCCACACTGCAGTGTAGTATCTGCTTTAAGTAGAGCTAAAAAGGTTTATTCAAGGATTATGAAAATTATGTTCCCTTTAAAATTATTTATATTTAACACTCAAAAATCATTAGTCACTCTAAAAAATGTTGGCTACTTCTTCTATACGACACATTTCTTTGAGTACTTGTGTATTATGCAAAATACACAGTGTTTCTGAGCCAAGGGCTTTTAGTATAAATTGCGTGGATTCTAAACTAAAGCAGAATTATAAATAAATGTAATTTATTGCACATCTTACATTTTCTCTCTTCCCTTCCAATCTTTAGTCAAAAAAACCTGAAACACTGACAATTGTGTGCTCCAGAGTTTGGCAGAAGAGAACTCGTGACTCCTGCATGAAAGGATTTCTTGCATTTCCACAATTCCCAGTTTGTATTTGCAGGCAGTGGTACTGGGCATCTGGATCTTTGATCTTTATGGAGCCAGAAAATTTGAAGGCAGTGAATTACTTCCAATCTGCTGGAAAATCGTGCCCATTCTCACTTCATGAATCTACAGCAGACAGTGAGTTCCTTCATGGTGTTTCTGTTTATTCCATATATAATAAGGCTCTGTTGATTTTTGAAGCTCCCGTTTATGAAGCCAGAGCATAAAAAGATCTTTCTTGTAGCTTAGTTCCTTCCTCTCAAAAAAAGCGTGCCATTTGCACAGGAAACTCTGCAAAAGGGAAATAAGTGTCTCCCAAATTAGTACCTGTCGAGGGAGAAATGCTAATCCTCTCCATTACCTCTGCAGCCTCCAGCCAAACTCTTAAGTGCGTGTGATGCGGGCACGAGGGCGGTTTGGGTTGATGGGGGGGGTTGTAGTTTGTTTTTTTTTTTTTTTTTTCTGTCAGCTGAACTATCCTTCCATTCCACAGGCTATGAAGTGGCATAGAGTAAATATTATCCAGTAGTACTAGACAAGAAATAGAACAAGATGAAAAATCAAGAAACACACCCATTTATAAAACATACCAGGGTGAACACACACTTGTAGCATTACTGCGTGACGGAGCTGTGCCTTTAGACCTTCTCAGCCATTAAAAACATCCTCTTTCTGCTCATAATGAAGGCTCAGTTTTGAGTTAATATACAGCTCATGCATACACCCAGACGGAAATGCAATACGTTTAGATAACCATATGGCGTAACATGAAAGACAGTCAAGGATGAAGACTAGAACAACCTAGAAATTAATTTAGTGTTGAGCTTGATCTAGATCCCACTAAAACCCAGCATAAGCTTTTTCAGTGATGTTTGGGTCGGGCCTTTCTGTGCTCTTTGTGTGTGATTTATGATTATTTTTCAAAGGTCAGCATAGCTAAGCATAAATAATAGATAGCCTTGAAGCATTGTCTCCCTTTAAATCTGTCTCCAGATCACCTTTTGGGATTTCGAGGGTGTGTTTTACTGGTTTACTCTCTGTAAAACAATAATTAGATAATGCTCCACTTGCAATTGTAGTCTGTGCTGGGAGGTAATGAATGGTGAAATGTTCCTCTGCGAATGACCAGGCGATACCGATGATATATCTGCTGAAGTGAAAATACAGCATTTAAATATAAGATAAAGTACAGCAGATTATAGACTGGCTGTGATTCTAGGGCAGTCTGTATTCTTTGCGACCAGGAAAATAGCATTGGTAACCTAGAAAGCAGGTAATTTTTCCCTAGGTTTTGGAATACCAGTCATTTTCAGATGGCTTTGGATCTTTCCTAAGAGCAAGATGTAGCGATAAAAACACAGGCCTTAAAAGACAGGAGTATTGCATGAGTGAAAGCCATTGCCAATAAAGAGGCATTAGCCGAGTAAATATTACCACCCAGCTCCGCTTAATTAAATGCTTTGCTAAACACATGTGAGTACTTTTATAGACATTAAATATGCAGAGGAATGCCAACTGGCTTACTGGATTTTTATTTAGTATTTCCTGTTTTCGGAGCTGAAGTGTCTTAACAGAGCTGCTTTGTTGCCCTGCCTCGAGATCTGTTGGAAGTTAATGTGCACGGACCACAGCGTGGCTGCCAAGCAGGCGTGTGAAAAGCATCGCAAGCGTTGAGAGAAATGTGGTTTTGCACTCCACGAGGCTCTCAGCAACACCTTCTGTGGACTTGTACAGATGGAATCACGCATTCTGTGGTTCTGCATTAGTCTGGGGTCAAAGCTATGGGCGTCTGCCGATTCCTCTGTCTCTAACGCAAGAGCTTCTGTGAATAGTCTGTATCTCTCCACTTACCAGTTCATCCCCTCTGAGCGTTGTAGGGCAGCAGCCTTTTCCTTGGAAAGGAACATCCGGACGGTTAGTTTTTGGTCCTGCCATGCTGTGCCTGGGGACCGCAGTGCCTGTGTTGGTTGCAATGATCGTGGCACTGCCTTTTACCTGGGGTATTTCTTGGACACAGCTTCCCTCTTTGGTTTTGCCTCCCGAGTGTTTTCAGCTCGTTGCGCCCCGTCTGCCCAGTCTCCTCTGACCAGTGCAGCAGGTCGAGCATTCAGAAACGGTTGCCTTGGACAGAAGCCAACTCTTTGACTAAGAAAGATCGATTTAAATGGATGTTCATCAGAGTTTAATGATCCTTGTTAGCTCTGCGCCAGGGGCGAGATCGTCTCCTGACACCTCTGCGGGTGTTATCAGTATGTGGAGGTAAAAGACAGCAGGAGAGATCCTCATCCAAAATGGAGTTTGCAGTCTGACACAGAGTCCCTGTTATTAATCACAGTTCACCCGTCTGCATGCAGACAGATTGCCACCTTTCACATATTTTTAACATGAGGTGTTCAGAAGGTCATTGGTTATTCTTCTCTCTAAAGGGGATTCATGTTTTATTATGGTCATTTATTGTTCCTGAGGATTTCTTGTTCTTATTACGGATGCTTGTTATCAACGTGCACGCTACCTTCTAGCTCAGTAACTAGAAGAATTTGCTCAGGCTGCCTATTTTCAGAGAGCAGACAGTGTACCTACCACCCGAAACACACGAACAAACTCACTCCCAGTAGGATCATAACCTGCAGATGGGAGAGTAATTTTTTCTGCAGTAACTTCAATTTTCCATGGAGTCTCATTAATGCACAGTTTGAAGATCCGCACAGATACCTGAACAGACTTTAGGAACCTCAGAAAATCCAACCTTTAGTTTTGTACTTGGTGTTACTTGACTTTTAGTAGCATATGATAAGGTGGTGAGACTAATTGCTGTCAGATTTGAATTCATCAGACTTCTGCAAAACATACAGGTTTGTGTGTATGTGGCAGTGGAAAATGTTATGCTCTGCAGGCAAGCACTTGCAGGTTCAAGTCTCATCAAATTCAGAATTAGTGGTCCTCTGGAACCTGTAAACTTTTCAAAGCTGTGATTTTTTTCTAATTTACATATCCGTACACCAGGGTCATGATCGCCAGCGCTCGCCTTCCTGCGTCGGGGGTTTATTCAAAAAGGCCTAAGTATAGAGATGGTCCGTAGGATTTGAGCACTGGAATGATTTTCTTTGGAATCTCTACCTCCCACCTCCTCTGGGTTTTTTCATACATCTTGCTAAAAGAAGGAAGGTATAACAGTCGTTTTGCTCCTATCCAGTATTTTCTTTGCCTTTTTTTTAAACCAACAGTTGAAAGTGATTTGCTGTGATCAGGCTCTCAAGAGTGCTTTATATTACAAGATTGCTGGATTTAAAACAGTGGATGAATTTTCTGTGCCGCTTCATCCCAGCAGAGTTCACATTTTGCTTTCTAATCCTGAAAGACCCTTTCTCCCTCCCGAATCTCTGCTGTCATTCCTGCTGCTGTGATGGTGATCTAAGCACCGGGTGGGAACCACAGGGGCTTTGCAGGACCACAGGTGGTATTTTTGGAAAGTTAAGTCAAGCTGTCGTTCTTCTGAGGTAAATACGTCCAAGTTCTTCATAATTAATGGTGGATGGGATTTTCAACTCTGCTCTTAAAAGCTGAGAGGCTCAGGGAGGACCCGCGTGGTGCAGCACTGCGCATCAGCTGCACGCTGGCTTTCTTGCGAGGGCTGGCGTGAGGCATGCCTGTGTGAAGGGCAGAGGAGACAACACAAGTCCCCAGAGCCAGCTGCCTGTAACAGGGCAATCAGGAAGCAAAAGGAAGTTTCCTCTGGGGTTTGCAGATTTATGGTGGGGGTCGTTTTAGTCCTGAGACAGTCTTGAAGTACTCAGTACTTTTGTATCCTGCCCTCCACTGGGCTCGGATAAAGCCCGCGGGCTCTGTGCGGTCTTTAGTTCAAAGGCAAAGCCGTACCTCAGCCTTGCAGCCTGTAAAGTCCTTTAAGATGCGACAGCGTACGACTACATGCGTTGTTGTCCTGAAGGTTGGCAGCGCTGTCCTTTGCACCCACACTGCTCCAGGGAGGTTTAATTTCTTCTGATAAATGAAAGGCAATAGGAAACGTCTCCTGCCCTTTGAAGATACAACCAAGAAATTTCACTTGTCTTAAGCACGGTATGACGGGGTTGTTATTCCCAGAGATTACCCTCAAAATATGCCTTTTAAATGGTTTGAAAGTGCACTGCAGAAAGTCACCAAAATGGCTTGGTAATAAACAGACATTCCTCATCATACGCCAGAACAGAAAGGCTTCGTTTCTTGGTGGTTAAACAGTAGCATTAGAGATGAGCTATTCTGTGATTTTGTTTGCGGGGTGAATGAATTTCCAAATATATTTTTACTGAGGAAGAGCTATCTCACCATTACTGATAAATAAATGCAAATGTTAGAGTCATAATCTTCTTTAACCAAATAATGCACAACAATTAAGTTTTAAATTATTGATGTTATAAAAGGCAAAACAGCCGCTAGGCACAGGAGTTTCCATGACTTCAGTACTGAATAATGAAAACTCTTTTTTCCCCATTTTTATCGAGTGCATTATTAAAACGCAATTCTTCTTTTTTTTTTCATCTTTTGAACTTTGAAGTCTATTTAAGCAAGGCCATTGGGGAAAAGTTAATTAAATTGGGAAAGTTAGCTGGCATATTTAACATTTCAGGGGACATACTGTATTTTTGCAGTGAGAGGTGAACTGAGTTTACATTCAGAAGAGTAACTATACAGAGGCAGCCCTGAATAGCAGCAAAGCAGAGAGGCAGAATTTGGCTATTGAAAAATAGGAACACGGCTAGAGAGGTTTATATTTTAAATTCATTTTTAAGACTAGTTGGTTGTTTTGTATATTGATAAATAGCTATGAGAAGCCCACTTGGATTGTGTCTGTGGGATAGCATTTTCTGTACAACGAAAAAGTTTGGGGTACAGTGGCTTTTTCATTTAGTATAGAAAAACTGCAGCAAGGCTCAGGAACTGGAAGCTGAAAGCACACAACTTCAAACCAAATTCGACGCTTTAGTTACACAACTGAGTACAGAGGAGAGGTCTGAACTCTCCATCCCTACATGTCTCAGGTCTGTAACACGGGAGTTCAGACTGGGCAATCAAATGGTCCCTAGGGACGCATCCTGTGGGGTGGGAGGGATGCAGGGATTCCAAGAGGAATAATATTTTAAGATTTATGGTGCAAAGCTAGAGTTTGTGGCAGCTTGAGAAGGTGGGATCTGGGACAAAGCACGGTGGCAGGGCTGTGCCAGGGTCTCGCTACCTGCTTTTTCATAAACCTGTAAACGTGCTGTTGCACATCGCATAAGCATGACCTTGCCTTTGGCAGGATCAGGCCATCAGTATTTACTGCTGGCTTTTGGATGGCAAAAAGGTTCAATGCCTGGAGGTAGTGGGCACAGCTATAAATCTCTCACGAGAAATAAGTAACGTGTTGGGAATCTTTGACAAGTTCAATTTAGTAACTGCGCCACAACCTCAATGGGGGTTTTGTTTGTTGGAGACTTGTTTATTTTTCGTTATTTTTTTTCATAAGTCTGCTAAATTATTTAGGTGCTGAATTTTAAAATTAGAAGATGCGGCATTAAAAACGCGATGAATATTTTATGAAGGTTTCTGGGATTTAGTGGTATTAGAATACACGTTGCAGCCTTGGCGGCTCCCGTACAGAGCCACATGAGACAGCCGCTCCCCTCTGTTGACCCACGTTGCCCATCGCAGCCGCAACGGAGAGCAGAGGGGTCCCATCATCTCCCAGCACAGGACAAACTGCCGATCCATCTTGGATGAAGTTTCAGTAGTTTTCCTTTTTGGCGGTAACTGGGAAAACAGTGTTTTGTGCCACTGGAGTTCCTGAGTATTTTGAGAGAGTGATTTTTAGGTGGCAAATGTGGGGCTTGTTTATAGACACAACGGGAGAGGCGAGGGGAGTTGCAAAAGCATTTGAGACTGTTCCCAGCAGCACCACGGAATCAGCAAAGCCGCTGGAGGGTTCAGGGGGTGCTGGAGGAGCAGGAGCCTGTGCAGAAAATGCAGAAATGGGAAGCACGTGCTGGTAGGGACAGAGTCTTAGGAGATTTCTCTGCAAAGAGAGGAGCAGCAGGAATAAAATACACGAGTCTTTCTCGAGGATGACTGGCAGGTACCCTAGAGGGCTCTGTTTGAGCAGGCTGCTGCACACTGGGGTCCATCTGTACCTTGGTGGATCCCTTAGCAACCTTTCAAGGCAGTCAAGAACTGCAGCAAGTACTAATGGCTACAGTCAGTCTCTCCAGCATAGTTTACCTGTGTCTAAGTGTGTGTAAAAGAAGTTCAGATGACACTTTTTCTTATGAATTAGCAGATCTTGCTGACGCAAATCAGGAACTCAATACAATGTTCAGTAAGCACATTAAATCTCTTTCTAACATGCTGCATGCTGAGACACTCTTCGTTATTACCTTAAAGCACTAGAAGCTGGAGAAACGCCAGCTTCTCCCCTCTGATGGCAACAACAATGACATAGGCAGAAATAATTAGCTCGCTGCTACACGACTGGCATGGATGATGCTGTTCTTCAAAGCATGTTTTTCTCCCTTTAGCTGCCATGCAGAAATCCTTGATAATTAATCAGCTCTTGGTGACACTGCAACACTAATAAATCCTCAAGAGTTGCGTTTAATGTGTTACGCAGATACGCAGACCTCAGTATTGTTAAGAAGGCTGTGCTGCAGATTGAGGCTGAGCTGGACTAATGGCATAGCCCCACCGAGGTGTAAGGAGCTCGGGGGATTTACCCACACCGACAATCTGACTTTGCGCGCAATGTCAGAGCAAGTCCTTGTCCTTAAACCTGAGAAAGCAAGAGTCCTTTGGGTTTCCTACAGTCTTTGGTTACAACAGTCAGGAAGAAAATATTTTTTGGCAAAGAGAGCCCATTCTGATTCAGTGGACTTTTAAAGAAGCTAAATTATCAACCCAAAGTTCAGGCTGAAACGTCTTCTCTTGAAGTTTACAAAAGTCTGACTTTTTTATTTAATTGCCCATTTCATTATTATGCACATCTATCTTTTCTACTTTGTTTTCCAAAGCAGGAGACCCTCAGCTCTGTGGCTGATCTTGGTGGGATGCTATGGCACAAAGCTCTGGCAGTTTTCTGGGGGTCTCACCTGCAAGAGTGTGTCACACTGCTATTAAACAGGCACTGAGGGCTGACTGCACATCTTCTCTTCTTTTCTTTCTTTTTTTTTTTTTTTCAGCAATTGGTCCTTAAGAAAACACTAATGAAATTTCTGGTCTGAAGGTTTGATTCCAGAAAGAGAGAACAATTTTTTGCCGAGAGATGACTTCATTGAGTGCATGTCCTAAGACAGGCAAGCCTGTAAACTTAGAAGCTTGGGGTGAGAGAGCACCTTAAGCTTACCCAAGCATGTCTTTATGATAGCTAAGGCTGTTCACGGAAATCCTTCGTTACTTAACACCACAAATCAAAGTGTTGTTTCAGTACACCACAAAACAATTCCCTTGACTATATCAGAAGAAGGGGTTAACTTTTTCTCACCAAATTATGCTGCAATTATAATCTGCACCAGAGAACAATTTATTCCTCCGTTGCGATGCTGGAGATGCTTTCTCACTTTTACAGCATCAATTTCTCCTGCTATTGGCAAATACCGTAGCAAAGAGCAGCAAATGGTTTCAAATGTGTCCGTCCTACTGACGTGGATTGTAATGAGAGTAGAAAGTGGGCCAATATTAGCTCTCATAGTGTCAGTAGCATAAGCCTAAGTGCCAAGCCATTTTAATTAATTATGTGCTAATAGTCTCTGGGCTGATGCAGCGTTCAGCATAGTCTATGTGTGCAAGTTATATTCATCAGTTCTATTTTTCCTTTCTGAATAAAAAATAGCAGTAATCCTTCAATTCTGTGGAAGCAAAATCCAAAAGTCAGTGCAGCATTCAGGCTTCGTATGTACTTTACCATTCCCTTAGGCTATTGTGTAGATGGCATTTTTAGGAAAGTTAAACACCATTAGCACCCTGTGTCCTGCTTTGGCACAGCAAAGTCACTGTAGAGCTGCTGTGGGTTAGGTTTACAACTATTTTGGGGCACCAGGCAGCCAAAACAGCAGAAGCACAATGGCAAATAGGATCCTAATACCCAGAAATTCGTAAGAAAGATTTTTATTTTGGCAGATAATTTTGAGGGGTTTTTTAATGTCATCTCTTTCTCTATGGAATGGCTGTTTTGGTCTCTTGGCCACAGGCTAAAGGAAAGTGACTCGTTTCAGTGAATGAAGGGATGTCCTCTCTGGACGTTTTTCATTGTGAAACCAAATATTTCAGAAGTGCCTGGACTGATGTGGAGGACTCTTGATATGATTAAAGATAGAATTGGAGGGAAAGCAAAATCTACACATGGTGCTGTGGCGAAGTCCCTGGAATTGATGTTGGTTTCTCGGGTAGAAAACAGTCCTGGAGAAAGGCAGCTCACAACTCAAGGCTGATTTGGAAGGATTTGGGAATTTGATGTCTGGCTTCTGTTTTAATTGTTGTTTAGCTGTAAACACTCCCTCAACCCGGAGTGGATGGCAAATATCAAAATCAGAATAATTAAATGATTGCAAGTACTAACGAAGTTCCTAAATAAGCAAAGACGTTCAAATGCAATAGAACCGCATCAGGTCTTTATGAGATTGCATCTTAAAAATGAGGTACGCTTTTCTCCTAGCTCAGCAAAGCACAGCTTTTTTCAGACTAAGATATCTCTTCTGTTCAGGTAGGAGAGCACTGTAATACTCAGTATTTAGTAATATAATAAATGCACAATAGTCATGGTTATTTTGACTGTTCTCTCTCTTAATTAGTATTTTGAAAAGACAGATAGTAGCTTTCTGTGCAGGTGCCATAAGATAATGTGTGCTATAACCCTGTGCTAGAATATCTTCATACCTTTCTCATGGCAAGACCACATACCTACAAGCCAAGAATAAATTCAAGCGCTTTTCTTTTGGTGGGCCGATTTTTGGCTGTGAATAACAGAAAAAGGGCTCCGGTTAAAAATCTGCCTTCCTGATCCGCATATTTGTTGCATATAAAATAAAGTCTCTTGGATTTTAACTCACACTCCTACTTCAAAGACCACACTTTGTCCTCCAGGTACACAACCCCCCCAGTACTTACGTTTTCTCGTGAGCGCATGGACCTTTCCATAAAGGTAGGCACAGTATGTGCCGATGAGACCATGAGAAAATCATTGCCTTGCTCATCGAGGTAGAGCTGTAATTTCAGTTAAGGCTGCTCTCTTTGCTGCTTGAAATGAAGATGAGTAGAGCAGGAGGCTGACTTTGGAAGTTTCTGGTGGTAAATATCCGGAGACTACTATCCCTGTCAAAAGGGATGGATGTTTCAACACCTAGTCAGCCAATTTCACGCTAAAATTAAAGTTGTCAGTCATCAGGTAGCCTGCTTGGTAGATAAGTGATATTACAGTTTCACATACCCAGCCTTTTTCCGTTGGTCAGAATTTGATGCAGGATCCTTGCTGGCATGCCATTGACACATAAAATGTAGCAATTATTGCTAGCATTTTTATTCTCAAGGTTTTTTGGCACATTGAGCTCAGATTCCCATTTGCTTGGTTTAATACATGTAAACAATCCAATTTTTCATCAGTTCTGCTCAAGAGCTCATCAGTGACTGCACATGGGTGTAATCAAGTAAGCATCGTTTACTAAATTCAAAGCTTAGTTCTTCCGTTTCCATCAGTTCCCACTTCTTTTTAAATTTCCTAGAACAGCTCCACATTTTAAAATAGCACTAGTCAGAATGCTTTTTTGTTTGTTTGTTTTACACTTACTGATATAATTTCCGTTCTTTTTTTACTGCCTGAAGTATAATTCTACTTTCCCCACGTAATTTCTTTGCAAAGCCAGATGGACAGACATGGTCCCATGCCATGCTGAAATACTCTGTCTTATTTATACAAGATAAATCTTGCTCCTAAACGATTCTGAAGAAGGTGTTCGTTACATACCTACTGAATTTGTCATTCAACTCGTTCTTATTTCATCTTTCATCATTGTACTGTTCTTCTTTGTATACACGTACTGGAAAACGGGAAAAAAATAAAAGCTGTAGGGAAGATGATGACAGGAATCTTGTGAGATGGATGAATTTGTCTACCACGGTTTTGCCCATATGATGACAAACAGATTTTTTTTTCCTCACCCTTTTTTCTTCTTGTCCCTGAAATACACAGAGCTCCCCTGGGTTAAGCAGAAAAGCTGCTTGGTGTCACCGCTGGGGAGCAGAGTACAACGCCTGGTGCTCAGTGTCAGATCTCCCAACCGACTTGCTGATTTTCTGTGCTCAGGGTTTCATGTGTCTAAACACTCCTAATGTGCATCTCTAGAAATCCATCCACGGTAAAAAATACATGTATTTCATCAGAGGAGTACACTAGACTTTTGGGGAACATGTATTCATAACAAGTTATCTGTGGTACATACCTGATATCTTTACTTTAGGTATAGCTCTTCAAAGCAACATTTGAAAGGGCAGAAAACCCCAGTGTGGTGCTCAAAGACTGAGACTTCAAGGCAGAGGGAGTAAAAACACTCTGTGCAGTTAGACATCTCAGTGGACATCAGGATTTCTTCCTTCTTCATGCAGTGCCTATTGCTACGCCGTTTTGCTAGTCACACCTGTGAGGACAGACTGTACTTTTCATTTAGCATGATGGCAAGCAGCCATTGGTAGGGTGGCTGATTTTTTGACCCCTTTGCCTCCTTTGTCTTTCAAAGCTTTTTAGCTTGGCCTCTTGTATTCTCCATACCATCACCAATCTCAAAGACCAACAGAAAGACCATTTGGGCTGTGCAGCACTAACAAAGCAGCACGGTCTTTCTGCTCGTGCTTTCATCCCAGCCCACGTGCCCAGGAGTGAGGTTGTACACCAGAGCCTGTGCCCAGCAGGAGGAGGTGTGCTGGGGAATTTCCAAGAATTTTACTCTGTCACAGATATTGCTCGCCTGGATCAACATTGTCCGTAACTGAAATCATCCTGTCCTCTCCATGCTAGTCTTATCTTTTGTGGGAGTTCAATCCCCTCCCCTTGCTTTCTGCTTGCATCTTTGCAGCGGAGTGTCACCATCATAGGAAGTGCCATGTGGTCTTCCAGTTTCTTCTACCTCTTTGAATTGAAATGTTAAACCTTTTCCCACAGGCCTTCCTATTTCTCCCACTTACTGCACAAATGCTGCATAAAATACTGGGATCTCCCCCATCCGCACCCAAGTGCTTTGTGATGACTACTAAGAGATACCTTACAAGTTATCTGTTCTATTGCAATGGTAAAGACTTCTGCAGTTTCACTTTTTTCCCTTGCCTGGGACGGTGTCTCCCCGTTTTTCCTATTCTTCTTTACTTTAAGGTGCTTGAAATCCTGCTTCCAACAACAGAAGTTTAAAATTGAATTAGAAAAAGAACACCAGTTCCTCCTGTCCCATAGGATCAGACTCCAGCTTACTTTGATCATTGTTTATTTGCTTCACCATAATTCCTCATTTGGTCTTACTATTAGCATGTTTTATTTGCCGGGCTATTGCCCAGGAGTGCTGTTTCAAGGTTCACTTACAGTAGCAGGCAGGAAATTACGTTCTCTCCACAACATTCAGAGTTTCCAACTCCAAAAGGTCATCTGTAGGAAAAGTCTGTGTGAGGAAGTACAACAAAAGTGTGGAAATGATTATCTAAATTAGTATCAGCGGTTCATAGAGGGCACACAAGAATAGCCATCCCTGTTTGTTTTAAGATGGAAGAGGAAAGACACCCTCTAGCTCATGAGTTTCCGTATTAAGCAAGAGCAGTGTTGTGTCAATTAGCAGAAGTACAAAATGAGATTGTACTTTGCAAATTACTCATTTTCACCAGTCAGTCCTAAGGCCCTGATTCAGCAAAGCAATAAAGCTGAAATCACGCTGTCCCAGCAAGCCTCACCACGCCAGTTACAACACAGGCATCTCGAGCTCTAACGCATCCCTTCATTTGCTATCATGATTAAAGAAAATAGCCTGATGCCTTTCACTGCTTCTTGAAATAACTTCAAAGGGCTTTTTACATGGAGAATTTCCTGTGAGGGCACACTACGACCAAACAGCAATGTGTTTTAAGGGTCCTCGTCCCAGACATGTGCCCGTGTTGCGGCATTATAACCATGGCAGAGCCTTTACTGTAATGATCTAGAGGTCAGGTTGAAAATCCTGGTTTGCCTCTTAAATCCTATATTTATAACCTGATAACAAAGCATTTTTGGGCAATTTGTCATCGCAGTGATTTGTTACCTAAGTGATTGTACACATAGTTAAATCAGTTTGAATGCTAAAGGAAAAGAATCATGTAGTCTACAGAGCAATATGGTTGAAAATCCTTTTGCGGTAAGACACTAACATAGCATTTATAATATCGGATGAGCTAGTCATGTAAAAATTGTAATGCAAACGTAGAAAACTGCCGTGCTTTTATGCTGTTTCCTTCACAGTCGTTTTTTAGGCACCTTTTGTCTTAGACTCCAGTTATTTGTTTAGTAACTGTATATATTAGTAACTGTAGTTGTAAAGGTACTTTTACATTTACAGGTTGTTAGGCTTGGATCCAGTACAGAGTGAAAATAGAGCTTTATCTATTTTTACCACCTTATATCAATAGGCTAAGGCAGACTTTTTTTTTTTTTTTTTGCCCCTCCTGATCTTTATCTGTGGAAAAACGTTAATCAGTCAGAAGAGGTGGTGAATAGCACAGTGGAAAGTTCTTATGAATAAACTCTTTGGAAAAAAATGTGACCTTAACAAAACAGAAGTTGGAAGCATTAGGCACTCTGTAAATAGTTTGGTTTTACAGCTGCTAAAAGGGTGGAAGAATAGATTGCAGTCCCTGAGCTAAAGCACTGCCATGGCCAAAATTGCTCAGGAATCTAATAAGTGAAAGACTTTCCCTTAAACACCCTAAACAGCTTCTCAGGGGTAATAGGAGCAGGCAGGATAGCGATACAGTTGCTTCCACATACGGCTGAAAGCGTCTGTAAGCTGTGAGACCAGTGTCCTGTGGGAACGTCTACAAGCAAAGTCTGTTAAAGTGCTCAGGACCAGAAGATGTTCTTGCAGCATGGGCGACGATTAAGCGACAAAAAATAGTTACCACATTAATACAGTGCAGGTTTCTTTGAGTTTCAAATATGACAGTGTAAGGTGGACCCCATAGAGCTGTGGTAAGTAACACAAAGCAGTGGTGGCTGAGGTCTCTGAATGGGTAGGTCAAAATCCAACAGCTAAGGGGTAAGAACTGTGGCACTTCTGGTCTTACCAGGTGCCTGTAAAACCCCAAGGTCTTGCTGTGCAACCGTTTGCATTGTTCGTAGTCAAGCAGGTGAGGAGGAGAGAGGGTATTTAGTCAATGGAGTTGAAAACCAGGATTGTTGTTAGTGCTTTGTTTAACAAAAAGTACAGACAACGTTTCCTAAGACAGTGTTAGAGCTGTGGTTTGATCGGGCTGATAGTTGGTGCTTTAAAAGGCATTAGAATCAGCAGTTACTCATAGCTGCTAGGATTTTTTTAAAAACTTTTTGCCTCACACAATTTGTTGAGAAAGAAGGCTGCTCTCTGCTGAATATCTCCACCTGAAAAGATCTCCTCCTTTCAAGTTTTCTGTTTCAGATGCATGAAGCAAAAATAAGCAAAAAGGGGCAGCGATTTGGTTTTTTTAAAAAAAGTTTAAATTCAAGCACCTTTTAATGTACAAAAAACTTCTTGATAGATATGGACCAAGTTTTTTTAATTCTTTTTCAGATTTTTTTCTTATTTGCAAACTTGAATTGCCATTATAAAACTGCATCTTGACTTTGACAGAAAAACTGTCTTCTGCCCAAACTTGGCTATTATCTCAATATGACGATGAGATTTTCACGTCATTCCATTTGTTGAGAAACAAGTAAGTCACTGTGATTCACCACCAAGTCAAAATACCAGTTCCCTTTTAAAAAAGAAAACTGGACAGAGTGGCAGACACGGACACTGTGAGTTAAGCACAGTGACCCTGCTGTGCTCAGTCAAGCCGTGATTTTACAACAGCAATGACATGCCCACGTTAGCGGAGAACAGATAATTCCTGAGCATCTGATCTGTGTATGTCTCTCTCTAAGATCTCGTGCTATATCATTTAAGAAATTAATTAATTTTCATGAGCAAAAGATATTAAACATGAATTCGGAGTTTTGTGAATTTTAAACACTTTGTTAAAAAAGAATCAAAACAACCCCAACAAAAAAATCCCTGCCCAAACCCAGTTTTCTTCATGATTCTAATTAAGAGCTCAAGTAACTCTCTGGAACAGGAATTTCCTGGGTCAGTGTTTCTGTCTCAAGTGAATTCCCTCATTTGTATCTCCTCACCCTTACCGACCTTTTGCAGAGGATGGTGCTGATGTAGTGTAGCGCTGCTTCGCCTGGAAGCCATCTCGCAAGTCACCAAATCGCTTGCGTGCTGCTTGACCTCCACCCCACCATGAGCACGCACAACAGCGCGCCTGCCTATCGGTATGGTCAGCGTCTTGCGTGCGATGACACAAAGGGAACGTAACTGCACTGAGTCGGGACTGCGTTTTACACGTCTCCCTCTCTCACCAGCACTGCCCGGTTCCACTTGCGAGCAAATTAGATCAAATAAAAGTTCAATTGTTTTGCAATGAATTGCAGCGAGGCAGCGCTGTCAGTTTAATTAGCTCTTAACTCCAAACTCGAAGCCTCTAATAAAGGTGCTTGGGAGCACATGGTTAGTGGCTATAAAACAAATGATGGCAGAGTTGTTTCTAACAGGGCCGAGGTGGAGTTCTTCAAAGGGAACTTGTATGGAAAAACTCACCAAGCCCAAAACTGGCCATGCAAGCCAGAGCAGAGGGAGCGGGGAAATCAGCTGGAAAAGGTTACACGCATTGAGTTGGGCCTTGTACAAATTACTTCAGGGGCAGCTTCCTTCCGTACAAGAGCTCTTCTTAGGCTGGAACACAACATAAGTCTTATTTTTCATTATTTTTAGTGGATTTTGGCAACAGAGTCCTGTGCTGACCTGTTAAACCGTGTCAGATATAATCTTTAAGGATTTTAAAGGAAAGGTTCCTGGGGGCATGTCCTGTATAATAAGAAATCTCTCAAGAAGGTTTGAAACTGCAGAAGAGGAATCGACTAAACCCACAAAATTCATGGTTGCTTACTTATTGACTGCAGCTTGTGGGCTGTTTCAGCCCCTGCTGTAGCCTGGGAAGGTGGGAACGAAGGCGGGAATTTATTTTGTCTGACAATTGTGCTGCTGTCACAGTTTTCTCATAGCTGATGCAAATCCGAACTACAGGCAGTGCGACGGTGAGCGTGACTGAGCACTGGCACGGGTTGCCCAGGGAGGTTATGGGCTCTCTGTTCCTGGAGATATTCCAAAGCCATCGGGACACAGTCCTGGGCAGCTGGCTCTAGGCCGCTCTGCTTGAGCAGTGGGGGTGGACCAGGTGACCTCTAGAGGTCCCTTCCAACCTCAACCATTCTGTGATTCTGTGGACTGGAGCAGCATTCAGCATAGAACAGGCTCAGAAATCCCTGTTCACTCCTGCAGTAACGAGCTGCTCTGTCCAGTCCCATTTCCTGAGGCGGATCTGCTTTTACCTGGAAAGCCTTGGACATAAGTGACCTATCCCGACGTCATGCTGGCAGGTGGATTGTTTGGGGAAGTACAAATAAATGTTGCTTCGAAGGAACAGATAAGTCTTATTCTATGATTCTATGATACTTTTTCCACTCTTCTTTCTCCCCGTAGGGAATGAGTGAGGTGTATCCAGCCATCTGGGTCACTTCTGTGGATGTCAGAAGAGGGTGAAGAATTAGTAATTTTTATTTGATTCGTTTTGCACCTTTTCTCCCTTCTGGCCACCTGAGATTCTACTGAGCAGATGATAGCTTCCCTGGAAAAGGATCACCTAGCAAACCCTTCTGCTAACAGTTTCTGGGCTGTAGCTTATGGTACGTAGATCATTTACAACATTTCTGGTTCAAGATTATAACTGTTTTTATTGGGCTTTTCAGTCTGGGGCAATACTAAGATGCCCTCACTGGAGGGACAGTAAATGCATAAATCAGATGTTTACCATGACGAATCAACCATTATGACTTTTAAAAACTTTGTTTTCTGAAAGTATTTGCTCTCTCTGCTTGAAACATATTGTTCATGCCAACATGTTTGCTAAGAAGTTTTCAAAAAAAAACGACGACAAAACAGATAAAAGGAGGAAACACATATGTTTTAAAATGGGAGACTCATATTTTTAAAACATTTGTATATTTGTCTGTCTCCAAAATGAGCAGTTTTTTTCATTTTACTGAGACAGACTTGCAGCCCAATTAGACTTGACATGAATTAGTAAGAAAGACCCTCCAAAATCTGCTGCTACAAGAGAAACAACATGTTTCTGTATCCAAAACATCCAGAGGGGAATTATGCAAAGAGATTACTCATCACCAGAGCAAAGTCTTAATTTCACGTTCCCAGCACTGATTTATGTCTGGGCCACAGCACCAACTTCTCTTCCCGTGCGTGTTCCCTTGTGCAACAGGAAAAGGCTTTTGCCTCCCCTGCAACTGCTGTTGGCTGGGACTTGGATCTGATTCAATGAATACGTGTGTATCTGTGAACCGCAACAGCACGGAGCTGATATGAGGGATCAGCCCAGGCTGGTGACCAGCAAGAAATTGGGCGCTGGCTCAAGAACTGAACTATACGCTCACCTTTCAGCTGTGGCTTTGGTTGGCCGTACTCACTGCAACACCTCTTTTGCTCTGTGCTGGGAGGGTGGGAGGCTAGGGGCACCCTGGGGCAAGAACAGCAGCAGGGAAAAAAGAGAAAGGAAGCTCAGGGGGGGAGAAACGATGGCAGCACTGTCAGGAGCCAGCAATCCAAAGACATCCATCTTCCCCATGCACGTTATAGAGGATCTGATAACACACAACGTGGTTAAAAGCAATCTCTTTGCATTCTGTTCTGTGCCCTCTAATAGGTGTAGGAGAGTTCTGCAACTCCACAGTTCGAGTTTGGGCTTGTCAGCCCAAAGAGCTTTCACTTCCCATTCATTACCGCCTAAGTGAGCTGCTGGGAAGCCACGGAGCACAAAGCAATGCCACTCATGCTGCCATCGCTCCTATTTTCAGCTCCACAAGCTCCAGAGGAGCGAAGCAATGCAGATGGGGAACAGGGGAAGCAGGCTGCCTGGACACCTTATCACAGCTGTGATTTACCCTCCCCTGAGGTAGCTGATGGAAGAGGTTATGGCTGGGTTGCTCTGCACGAGTCGCATTTGGATCTGGAGAATTCACTGGTTTGGACTTGTGTCTTTTATTGAGAGCAAAACAGAAGAAGAAAATCTTTGATTTTCTGCTGTGCTGTACAAGCATTTCTGAGAAAAGGTGTGGGGCTGCTAACAGACTGCAGAGCGAGCGAGAGACTCTCTGCACGTACTCCATACGGGGCTGGGGCGGCACGTGCCCTTCTCTCCTGCATTGTTGCAATGGGCCGTTTTGCCTGCTTTTTGGGAAAGAGCAGGGGCCTTCTTTTCCCCAATTGTGTGGATAATTACATCTGTTTCAGTATTTCAGAGAGTTTGCTAAACACTTTAACATTAAGAAAACCAGGAGAGCCAGCTCACTTGGGGTGATGCTTTGAGCGGGTTGCAGCCTTATGGGTGGAAGAGAAGGACCTGGCTCAAGTCTGTACCAGGGCCTTTCTCAGGCTTCTTGAGGGGAATTAATCAGGCTCTTAAATGTGCTCAGGCGGCCTCTGGCATGCTCAAAGCTCAGGTCTAGCTGCCTGAGGTCCTCTGTTTGCAAAGGTATCTGGTTTCTGAAACCGCCTTTTAGCTGCTCGCTGTATTCTTCTGCCTCTGTTTATCAGCCAACCTGAGTGCACTGCAGGATCAGGACCTGGTACCTTCTCGAAATTGTGTCTTTGTTTTCCACCTGTAAATTAGGAGCTCCAGCACCTCCCTGCTTCAGGGGCGTGCTGCAAACTGAGTGGTGGTGAAGGTTGTGAAGTGTCATAGTGTGTAAGGTAAGAGAGATATGGCCAGTATATTTGAGTTTATTTTGTTGCAGACTGCTCTGCTCCGTGCATTGCTGGAGGATGAGCTAAGGAACAAAAAATTAAATTATAATTTAAAAAAATATTTCTGTGGAATTTAACATGTGTTTATTGGTTTTATGCTGCTTTTTCTTGGCCCTGCACTTCCGAGGTTTTGTTCTGTGGCATGGGCCCCTTGTCCCACCTTGTGAGACTGAGCTCCACGGTTGTGCTTACAGACTTGTTGATGCAATGTGACCTCCGGGGCTTAATTTTGAAGAGCTTTTATTGATTTGTCACTTAGCGATAAGCTATCCTTCTTACTAGTCGAGGTCTTTCTGACTCTCAAGCCTCAGCACAGCATCTGCTGCAGTCACGTCTTCTGCAGGACCGCGAAAGTTAAACGTCTTCTTGGAGAAGAGTCTCAGGGTTTCCAGGCCAAAGCTCATTAGCTCCTTTCAACAAGCCGTGAAAACAAAATGTGAGCTCCTTAGGACTGGGGTTTCTTTTGTTACTTGTTCGTGACTCTGGGCGCGGCAAGACCTCACTCTGCGCTTGGGGACCTGAAGCATCACTTGAATAACCAAGGGTTCATGGGGCTGCAAGACATATCCAGAGGTCAGCGGAATCATGCCTAGAGGCCTGCTCAGCTGTGTCTGTGCTGCTCCTGAGTGTTGCTCCTGTTCTCTGTCCTCAGGAACATCCTCCAGCAGAGGCACTTAAGCTCACCTTGGCTGAGGACACAATGCTCCGGTCCCAGGTGCAGGGAGTGCTAAGCCAAACTGAGCAGCTTTTCCATATCAGCGCCTGCTTCACCGAAAGTGAAGTGTCTGATGGAAATGCAGTCCTTATGATGTATTTACGCTGTGATGCCAAAGAAAAAAAAAATTGAGTGAGAGCAAGAGATGGTGTGATTGTATTTTTTTTTTCTTGGACAAAAACTGTTTAAGGCAAATTTGAAAACAGTTTCACACAAGAAAGCTGGTCAAAACTTGGAAAAGAAAACAAAGTATTTTAGTCCTTTTTTTTCCAGTCCAAAATACCCAATTTTTAAATGTGTCCACGATAGTTTTATTTATTTTTTTTCCAGATGATCAAACAAACCAAAAGTGTTTCAGCTTGGGGCAGAGCAAGAAATCTTTGATTGGCCCCAAATGATGATGTTTTGTTGTTCAGTGTTTCATTTTCCTGAGGCCAGCAACACAATCATTTGGCATCCATCAAAAAAATGCTTTCAATTCTTTGCTCATTTGCGGTCTGATAGATCCTCCCTGCTTTCCTACCAGTTTGGTCTGTCACACTGCAGGACCTCCACATTTTCAGGGCTTGTGCCTTCAAGGCTACAACTGCTCCAGGATTAGAGAAGACGGTGTTTCTGGACACCCGAGGCAGTGGCTGCCCATGCTGTCTGATTCCATCACCTAATGTGCTCCGACCATAGTTCCTCGTGCCCCCATCATCCAGCGTGAAGGAATCTCACCTACTAATAGGGTAAGAATATTTCTCTGTTCCTCACTGCAGGAAAAAGTAACTTTAAAAACAAAAAAAAAATCCGAGAAGGAATTTGTTCCATTGTTATTTAGAATAGTAGTAGTAATAATAATAATGATGAAAACAAATATTAATAACCAGATAGGGCGAGCGCTAGGAGCAGGCAAAATTACTGCAACTGCTGGGAGCAGCAAAACAGCTGTGACCCAGCTGCTTTCTGCCCTAATTAGCAGATGTCTGCTTTGCCTGTGGAAGAGCCCTGGAAAGCCAATGCTGCTGTAGCTGCTACTTCAGAGAGAAAGAGAAAAGGCTGAGGGGCACCAGTGGCTGCCAGAGGTGTGATCCCTCTTAGCCCCCTCATGTTAGGGAGATAAGAAACTTTGGTGGCTACTTGGCCATGAAGGCTCGAGCTGCTTCCACTTCCGCAGTGTTTTGCACTGAGTTTTATAGACTCACGTGATAATCCCTCGGCCTGAAAACAATAAAACAGACGTACGTCTCAGAGCATTTTGCAAATACTTCTTTTTTAATCATTTCCTTTAACATAGGAAGTCAGGTGAGGAAGGGTTAATTGGGTGAACCAAATGAATCTAGCAGAGATGTGGCAAAGCTGATGATGGCATTAGACTTCATTTATAGAGCCGTGAGAGCATCTATGGGTCAATAGCAGTGTATCTATTCCCATCCTACAGATAAGAAACGAGACAGTCTATCAATGTTTTTCTTTCTTTGTATATATATTTGTTTGTATAGCAAACTAGGGCTATTACTTATTTTGGGGTGTTGTTTTCAGGGCGGAGGTGGGGAAGAGTTCGTTTATAATACATCATCCAAATATCAGCGTGCTCCGTGCAGAAGTAACTGGTCAACACTCAAATACCTCAGTGTGTAACCTAGAGCAGGAGTGAAGAACATTGTTATGCTACATGGTGGGGTGGAAGGGAAAGGGATTTGCACAATTAAGTGCAGTATGTGATGCATAAGGGTTTTATTCTTTTTTCTTTTTTTTTTTCCTTTTTTTTCCATTCCCCTGGACATAGCAAAATCTCAATAGGTGTCAGGCATGGGCAGGGCAAACAGCTGATCTCTGTTTGAATCTTGGGCACAGGGTTTTTCAAAATTAGTTTATATTTGCAGAGGAACACAAGTGCAGAAAGCTCCTGGGAGTTCAGCTGGACCATTTCCCTCAGCTGGACAGACTTAAGACCAAATACACGTGGACATGAAGAGAAGTCGTAGGCTTAAACTGCCTCTCAGGAAATTTAGGCTAAACATTAGGGAAAACTTTCTAACAGTGAGGACAGTTGAATACTAACGGAAATTGCCATTAGAGGTTGTGCACCTAGTGCACCTCCAGTGTCACTGGAGGTTTTTGAGAATATTCTAGAAAAATATCTGTCAGGAGTGATGTAGGCAGAGTTGGTCCTGAACTGGGGAAGAAGTATGAATTAAATGACCTCCCAAGGTCCCTTTCAGCCCAATTTCCTCTGCTTCTGCAATGTTGCATAGGAGTGGTTGGCAGATAATTTATAATATTATAAATTATAATATTGCAATATGTCTTTTTTTTTCCTAAAGTAGATGTTTTGAGTTCTCTCTCCAGTGTAGCATGAATATAGGTTTCAGTCAGGAAACATCCATGAGCAAACAAACCTCAGAACTATTAAACAGGCAAGCAAGAGGAGCACACCCCCCCCTTTTTTTTTTTTAAAGGGAATGAATTTTCAAGAGGAGAAAAAGAGGAAAAAATCAGTCTCCAAAGAAGATGCATCAGCTTGGGGATGTTCATTGTTAAATTAAGAAAAGAAATCTAGAGTGAATCAGAAGTTCATGTCTTTGGGGAGAAAAGAGAGTGAAAGAAGAGGAGGAAAAGGACAGATATCATTGGAACAAATCCTAAAAGAGGAAAAAGTCCTAAACAAATTAAATTATACATCTAACAAGCACAAACAGACATCTACTTTCCAAAGAGATTTAACCCAATTCTTCCAAGAAACAAAGCCCAGCAGTAATTAGTAAGTGCTTTTATCTCTTCTGGATTAGAGTATCCAATAAAGCTGAATTCCTAGAGGTGATGTTCCTCCTCCGCAAAATATAAATCGCTAGAAGATGTTGTGCAAGCCTTTTTCTGCTTCAGCCCAATAGGATGCCACCGAAGTCAGGCTGCTTGGGCTGTGCTTATTTTGCTTATCAGCAAATCAGCTGTGACCAGATCCCAAATGCAAAGATGAGAAAACTGGGGCTTCACCTTTGATGTTCCTACCAGTTATGAATCGGGCCATAAAATCCTGCTGGTCTCCAGTGGTTAGAGACAATACTAAATTTTTGTAACTTCTTAAATTTTGTAACTTCTCCAGGAGAATGAAGTGGGAGCATAATGTGGGAAGGAAATACGATAAGCGGTAACATTTTCTGTCTCTCTGCTGGGGCGCCTGTGCCCTGGCCACCTAGAGTGAAACCGGTCCCTTGCTTGCAAAGCGCACTGAGTGCTACGGCCACGACAGGCAAAACCACGCGGCTGCAGAGTGCAGACCTTTATTTCAAATCAGTTTAAAATCCGAGTTCAGCGCTCTCAGGCAGAGCAGAACGCAGATCCCTGCTGTAACCCCAAGACCTGGGGAAACCCTCATTTACTTTTTCCAGGAAGTTTCATGGCAGGGCTGACCCACGAGTGACTTCTGCCTGCCACTCAGGAGCTCTTTTTTATGACATGAATAAATACGCCGTAAATCCCTGAGGGAAAACACAGCACATCTCACGCTCACGTGCACTCACGCCACGAGTATTTCAATGTGTATTTGTCTTTTCTTCATGCCTTTGAAATTTCCAGAGCATCCCCTGACCCTGTAAGCAAAACAGGAGGCTGGCAGTCCAGGAGCAATTTGTCTCCAGGGTGCAATCGTGGCACGTGATGCTGCTTTCTTGCCATGCGGCGACAGGCAGCGCGGGTGGGAAAACCCAGCCGAGGGCTGGGAGCGTGCAAAGCTTTTGCAGTCTGCCTTCCTTTGAGGAAAAAAAGAAAAGAAAAGAAAATGAATCATCACCAGAAATATAGGTCGGGGTGGAAAAATACAACTCAGGACACGTTTCCAAACTACTCGGGAAAAAATGAAGATTAATTCATGTGCTGCTGCCTTTGACTTTTCAGCCAATAGATGGGATGCCGACAGCCCAAAATCTGCACGCTGAGACGAGAGGATGTTAAGCGCCCTGATAAAGAGTGGCGAACACTGCCAGACATTTTGTCCAGCCAATTCCTCCAGCCCAAACATGCTCATCACTCTTCTACGGATTTAGACATTTCCCAGTGGGCAGCTTTTTCTCTAGTTCCCGTGTTTCAGGAGACTAAGTCAATCTGTTTCAGCAGAGGTGCCCGGGCTCTGAGCTGTCAGCGAGGTTCATATTGGTAGCATTAATCATCTGGTAGTTACTGTTTCTTCATTTCCTTTTGCTAACTTATGTTCTCAGCTGTCTTTCTGTGCTCCGAAGGCTGATCTCTCTCTAACTGACCTGTAGGAACCGGAGGGATACAAGGTAGCTTCAGACCGAGTGCAGGAAGGGAGACCTGGCACCACTGCAAGGGGCCACGCTGGTCACGTGGGGGTTTTCGCTGCCCTCGAAATACGGGAGGACTCCAGCCATCATAAAATCCTCACTAGTTAATCCATTTCTGCAAATTTTGGTGACTCCCATGCCTCTGCAGCGCAGGACTTTGCTGGGGGTGGGGTGCCGTTTCTCAACTGGAAACTTGTCACTTGCCCCACGTGCAGACATGTAACCTTGCTGCTGTTCAGAGTGTTGCAGCCTCCGGTGCCACCAGGCGGGTACCTCACAGTTCATGTAAAGCCAAAGAATACCCTCGCTTTTCTAGCTTTTTTTTTTTGCTTGTATAAATGCATCACGTATAAGGTGGGGGTTTGGAGTTGTTGTTTTTTCAGACACATACCTGAGCAAGAAGGCACATTCGTTTGGTTCACCACGGTTATCAAACAGAAGGGACACAGTTCTTCCACGATCCTTAGACACATCCGTCTTTTTTCTAGTTCTACTTCTAATATCTTTTTTCTTATTATTGAGATAAATTCTTGCGATTAAATGAGCTAAAGTAATCTTGGAAAAGATTATTATTAATAATATTGACAGTAATATTATGAATATTAACATTAATATTATTAATATTAGCAGCAAGATAAGTTCCTGTCATTAGTAACAGGAATAATTATTAGTGATAGTGTCATTTACTGTTTATACAGTGGTGTGTGTGTGCACACACACTTTCCAGACAGGTAAAAGTTATTACTGTTATTTTATTGACATAAAATTCACGAACTCAGCAGCTGTGATCACTGCCCCCTGTTTGAGAATGAAATAACATCTTTGTAAAACAATAACCTGTTCCAAACTAAAATGAACCATCGTGACGCTTGCCAAGCCAAAGGCACTTGCAAAGTTAGTTACGAATCTGGACCGTCCTGGAAGCACACTTGGTCGCATGGAGTATGAGAAGCGTGAAGGAGGGAGAACAAACGAGTGAGAAAACGTTACAGGAGGAGACAGAAGGAGGAGCAGGTTNAACAATAACCTGTTCCAAACTAAAATGAACCATCGTGACGCTTGCCAAGCCAAAGGCACTTGCAAAGTTAGTTACGAATCTGGACCGTCCTGGAAGCACACTTGGTCGCATGGAGTATGAGAAGCGTGAAGGAGGGAGAACAAACGAGTGAGAAAACGTTACAGGAGGAGATAGAAGGAGGAGCAGGTTAGAGCCCAGCACTGAGCCTGGACACGCAACGGGAACGGCTGCGCATTTTTTCTTTCCAAGTCAAAACATGTAGCAGAACTGTCAGTAAATAATTTTTCATTTCTTTCTGTTCTTTCAACTTCATGGCCAAAGTAGCGAAAGGCACTGAAGGGCCAGGTGTGAGTGCTGTCCTGATGAAGCATAGGGTTGTCTTCATCAGAAATTCAGAGACGTATCGCAGCCCAGCTGCACCCGGGTGCAATGAGTGGAGCCTGAAGCCGTGGGTTGCTGATCCACGTTTGGTGTGCTGGCACTGCTCCTTGCTCTCCTCCTCTTTCTTCTTTTAGGAGGTGTGGCCCCATCATGCTGTGCCAGAGGTGACAGCAGCCTGAGGAAAGGTGCGGTGAGGATATCCTGGTGACAAGCTGAGCAGCAAACGGGAAGAAACAGTGAAAACTCCTGTTGGTTCACCACAGCATGTGTAGAACTAATG
>VZSC01012642.1:183124-206121 GCA_013398225.1 Steatornis caripensis | reverse complement strand
CACCATGTCAAAAGCCTTACAGAAATCCAGATAGATGATGACATTTGTAGCTTCACTTGTCCACTGAGGTAGTCACTCCATCATAGAAGGCCACTAGGTTGGTGAGGCAAGGCTTNACCACCCTCTGGATGTGACCATTCAGCCAATTCCTCATCTACCAAACAAAACCCCATCAAAGCCATATCTCTCCAACTTAGAGAGAAGGATGTTGTGGGGCACCATGTCAAAAGCCTTACAGAAATCCAGATAGATGATGACATTTGTAGCTTCACTTGTCCACTGAGGTAGTCACTCCATCATAGAAGGCCACTAGGTTGGTGAGGCAAGGCTTGCCCTTGGTGAAACCATGCTGGCTGTCTCAAACCACGTCCCCGTCCTCCACGTATCTAAGCATATCTAAGCACCCTCAATGCCTTCATCCTTTGCCATAGTCGTGTTCCCTTCAGCGTGATCCTTGTTACCATCCTCTGGCTTCCTCCTCCAAAAAACCCACTTGGCACGCCCTGCAGTCAAAGAGAAGATAACCTCCAGATAGTCCAGCCTTTAAATACATGTTTCCCAGGCTGCATTAAAACAGAAGCTTTTCCCTTCACATGGAGTCAGTGCTCAGTGTCCGTTGCATCCAGTCTGGCTGCGTTTTTAACGTTCAAGCAACAAACTAAGCTTTGGTTGAAAGCATTTCCCTAATACTTTGGTTTCCTTTTCAGTTCCTGTCCCCCTGTTTTGTTTTGTTTAATTTAGAATCTCAGGATGATTCAGGAAATCACAGGAACCCAAGGAGATTGCAGCCACCAGGATTTGTCTGCTGCAGCAGCCCTGGAAGAGGAGCAAAACATCAAGCTGTGTATTGTGCTGTGTTTCAGATCTTGCCATCTCTTCCTGCCTGTTGCTCTGTTTCCACCAGATATTCCTGTCTAGGGAGCGGAGTTGGCAGCATGAATGACAACACTGGTCCTGATTCTGTGAAATCAGTCCTCTGCACTTCTTTAAAGTATTCCAGCAATTTCTGTAGTGAAAGTCACTGGTCATTTGTGGGGGAGGGTGGTAAAACCAGCCAGAAGTTAAATTCTGAAACGTTTATAATTCAGATCCACAGACCTAAATTTTGTCAACATGTGGATGCCACTAGGATGCTGTTGACAGTGCAAAGCAGAATCAACAGAGTAAAACTAATATAAATTTTCAAACAGGCAGTCTTATTTTGATGCAGGTAATTTCTCTTGTAGAGTAAGTCCCTGAAAGCAGGTTAAATACAAAAATATATCAGTCTGTCAATGAAAGAAATCCATCTTGCCAACAATTCGTATTGAGATGTCTGTATTAGGTTAATTAGCTTGGTAGTCAATAGCACTGTACATATTTTAACTGTTGCATTGAGTTTCTCAGTCATGTTCTTTTCTCTCTTAGAAAAGAAAAAGCAATGTTGGGGAAAGATGACAAATCTTGTATGACTCCAGATAACAGTTGGAACATGGATAAGTTTCTACGTACTAAAACCTTTCTCCAGAAGACTTTTAAGCCAAGCTTCTATGTCCACAGCTTGGTAATGTTTTTTCCTCCCTAAATCTATCCATTGCTCTAACAAAAACATTACCTTTGTCTACAAACTTTGCATTACTTGTATCCTCAGGACAGCAGAGCTGCAGAAACACTCCTACTAAAAATTCAAATGAATAATACATTAAGGAAGATTCTCTGTAAAGATGTCTTTCATGTCTTGTGTTTACTTACTTGTAAAAAAACACGAAAGAGAGAGCTTTGCTTTACAGCTCAAGAGAAAGGTGCAGAGAAGGATGACAAAGACGATAAAAAAGTGTGGAATAGCAGCCTGAGGAGGAACAATTAAATAATCTTGGACTCCTTTCCCGGCTGAAGAGGTGGCTGAGGGAGTACGAGAAAGGTCTATCACACCTCTATCCCTCTCCTAAATGGTTTTCTGTTGTTTGACATCAAACCAACAGACTGCAAGGGGCATTCCCATAGCTGCTCTCCTGGCTCTGCAGATGCTGTAAAATGAAAGAGAGACAGGGAATAAACTCAATGGCTGGGCTGCTGCCTTCAGGCTTCATGCTCACCGATGTATCCTCATGCCACATCTCAAGGTATTAAACACTTGCTGTCAGGTTCTTGCTGTGAAGCACAACTCTAGCAGGCTTCGCTGCAGCCTTATTGTTGTGACCTTGACATGACAACAAGATAATAAATGTATAGACATAATAAAGAAAATGCAGGTAACAATGTGTCTCAGGACCATCAGAACACAAGACATAGCACGGAAGAGAGCCAAGGCCAAGTGCAATCCAGCATGGACACAGCCAGAAACTGGTCCCAGGACAGGCAATTGGTGCCTATTTTGATTTGGCAGTCTAGATATAGTCACTGGTGCAGGATCAGGGATTAATAAATACATTTAGGTGTTTCCCCACACAGCAACATCCTCGGAGAGACCAAAGGCCAAAAGGGACTGGATTCTGGTCAAGAAAGAATCTTAATGGAGGCTCAAGCAGGAGCAGTCTACAGTGGAAAACCATGTTTTATTGCTTGCCCCGCTAATGGTCTGAAGACTCCATTTAGATGCTGAAGTAGACTCCCAGTTCCTTCTCCCAAGACACTATTTTTCAAACATTATTCTCCTGTGTTTCTAGCCACCTCTGGCTGTGCTAACACACTTTGGCTGTGCAAACACTCTGGTTTCCCAAAGCAGGCCAAGGGACCTGTGTAGCAGATTTTTCTTTCAGTCCCAAGCACAATGTGCCCAGTGCCATAAGGGGACCTGTAGCCCTGCAGCAATGGAAACAATTCATTACAATAATTAAATCGGTGTTTCATTTCCCACTCTGATCTTATTTTGCCTGGCTGTTGACCTGCAAGAGCAGCTCTGGTGTTTAATGCAGTGTGGCACATTACTGAGGGAGGTATCTTTGCTGTCTCCCAGCCTTGCAGCACAATATTTCCTCTGGAGCACATGCTTAGTGCCATGCTTCAGCCTCATTTCACGCAGCAATAAAGCTCTTAGAGCTATGCCCCACATCTGTCAGTTGCTCCATACCTTTGGGACAGTTTCAAGAAGATCAGACTGAGGGCTCCAAGTGTTTCACATTTTATAGAAAGAGGTAGGATGGTAGAAGATGGAGACCCATCCCCACCTACAAAGGCTGCACTTGTAAACACAACCCTTATTAGACATTGGAGAATCCACACAGAAGAAACGTCTCTGATGCTGCTTGGGCCCTGCAAGTGGGTGAAAGAAACTAGTCCCCTGCAGCAATGTCACAGGGAATTCATGGAATGACTTCTTTCTTCCATAAACTATCAGCTTGGAAATAACCCATGCCAGCGCTGCATTCTCATTCTGTAGTGAAGGGGGAAACTGAGCCAGAGAACTTGCTCTGTGCTGTCAAAGGGAAGAAGATCCCAGATTTCCTAAGCTGGGTGTTTTATCTTCCACATTGCACCGCCATGCAACAATTTAAGCCATACAATTGACAGTTCTGCTTACGTGGTACAGTGGCTGCAGGGGGTGGTTACAGAGAAGGAGCCCCAAAAACCCCTTTCAGCAGCTCTTGTGCCAGCATCTGGACAGCCCACAGTTTCCCAGTCTAAAACAATTTTCCCACCAACATCAAATATTCATTTCCTTGAGGGGAAGGGAGACCAGTGGATGTTTTGGGGAGAGGAGGAAACCAGTGTGCTTGACTAGAACGTGGGAGGTGGCTAGTCATGAAAGATCATGGTAGAAATCATCAGTGAAAGCACAAAAGAAGACAGGATGTTACCTCCATCAGGCACGATTAAGAACATTCTGTGGATGTCAGAGAATCAGTCAATGGATTTTTTGCCTTCCAGGAGAATTATGCTGCAAGAGTTTATATCTGAGAAAACAATCTTATTTCTAACTGCAAGTTTGATTGGCAAGTGAGAGGCACAAATGAACCCAGGCCATATCCTGTGTTTTCAATGAGCATCAGACAGCCTTTGAGTGAGGGAGTTTCTATGATTCCTTTCCACAGACTGTCGACTCTGAAAAGTGATGATTATAGGGTACTGCAGGCTAGAGTTCAAAAGCGTGGCGAAACACCTTCAGATGAACATTTCAATGAAGAACATGGATCATGTTCTAACTGCCTTCTTTATTTCTGTGTTTCAGTGGAGTGCTCCTAAATCAATCATTAATCCATTGCATTCCCGTGAGAAAGAGTCTGGGCTTGCTTCACTTATCTAAACATGGATACCTGGGGCCATCTGAGATGCTTGGGCCATCTGAGATACCCAGGGCATCTCAGGCATTCATGTAAGACTGGCTACGTAGGACCTGTGCCTTTCTGGATGTGTAGTTAGAAGCTGAGTGCGATAACATGATACTCAGGCACATGTAAAATGGCACTAGACCCCTACGACAGAGCAACCGTCTGGCACTCTTAAAGTCTAGCCACTGTGCTACAAAGTCAGCTCCACTTTTGGCCAAGAATGTGACATTTAAGTGCAATCCAGCAAGTGATAAGCCTGTAAATGCTGAGAAAAGTTAAGGAGCAATCTGGCATTTCATATCCCACCAGCTAACCCCCAAAGTAAAGTATTTTACTAACTCTTATTTTAGGCTTTATTTTTTTAGCAAACATAGCATGTCTGAATACAAATTATCACAAAGATCGAGATGTTCAGATCTGAAAATACCTCACAACAACTGTCTGCTTTAACCTTTGAATATTTTACATATTTTTTCCTTATAATCATATTCCACCCACTAAAGGATTTCAGAAGCACCGGAAGGCAATTCTTCTATAGAAGGTATTTGTTAGAACGTAATATCTGCTATAAAGCGTAGCTGGGAATTATTAGAAAGTGTCCTGAAATAAATGTTCTTCATTAGACCTATGCTAATTCACAGGATCATACCATTTCGAAGCAAGAAAGTATATGCAAATAACATCTGTCTCATAACTGGAAAACGGCCCCAAGCCTAAATTTTTGAGTGTGGATCTAGATCTTATACCTCATGAAGTGTCAAGAGCTCCAGGCTTGGGAACTTGCTGAATAAAACATCAGAAACAAATTAGAAATAAGACTAACAGCAGCACAGAGAGGTTCCAGCATCCAGGGTCTCTGACAAGCCCAACAGACAACTCAGGTGTGGAGGCACAGGTGTCAGATAAATTCAGCGATCAGGAGCGGGTGATCATACATCAAGTCTCTAACAGCTACGTGAATTAAATGCAGATGTGTTATAACCATCCACTCGTCCTTTAGCCATATAACTGACATTTCTGTCACAGATTTTCAGTGTACCAGCTATATTTACCAGGGACAGAGCAGAATACGGTGAGGACAACCAGAGGTGGATAGCCACATCTTCACAGGAATGGGTTTACCTGGAAAGGTCCCAGGACTTTAAATCCTTCCCTTTCTTTCCCCCACTAGCGTACTGGCAGAGCAGGTGTTCTTATATCACACTGACTTGCNCAAATTAGAAATAAGACTAACAGCAGCACAGAGAGGTTCCAGCATCCAGGGTCTCTGACAAGCCCAACAGACAACTCAGGTGTGGAGGCACAGGTGTCAGATAAATTCAGCGATCAGGAGCGGGTGATCATACATCAAGTCTCTAACAGCTACGTGAATTAAATGCAGATGTGTTATAACCATCCACTCGTCCTTTAGCCATATAACTGACATTTCTGTCACAGATTTTCAGTGTACCAGCTATATTTACCAGGGACAGAGCAGAATACGGTGAGGACAACCAGAGGTGGATAGCCACATCTTCACAGGAATGGGTTTACCTGGAAAGGTCCCAGGACTTTAAATCCTTCCCTTTCTTTCCCCCACTAGCGTACTGGCAGAGCAGGTGTTCTTATATCACACTGATTTGCATACCATAGATTTATACCAGCCTGTGTCTGTTCACGAGAGATATTTGTATCAGAAGGAAAGAACACTTTGGGGATTAGAAATGACAGCACAGACTTAAAAAGAAACCCCAAACAGGTGAGGTAAACCTGTTGTGTGTGGCATCAGCTCGGTACCCGTGGAGGATGAGGTCCAGCCTGGAGCCTGCTTTTCAGGAAAGGTGTGGAACTGAAGAAAGAGGCAAGAACGACCTCAGAGGCTAAGAAAACATCATCTACAAGGACAAATAGACTGAATTGGAACAATGAATCGTTAAGACAGACAAAATTATTGCAGGCAGCTGGGCACCCAGTCTCTGGAATTTACTAATGGCAGATGAACTAAGGAAAACCACAACAGCCCAAACACACAGTAATACTTCCTTTGATCTTCCCAGACTCCAGCAACTTGTGTTTCCAGGACTTCCTAAGACAGAAAGGGTCTACTGGAATTTTATAACTCTCAAAGAATTTTTATCTCTGTATTTACCTAAATGCTTTTTGAACCTGCCTAAGCTTTCACTGATCACAACATCCTCCAGTGAGAGGTTTCATAACTTAATTACAGGTCTTGGCATGCTGCATGAAGAACTACATCTGCATATTTCCTTCAACATATTTCTTCTATATAATTCGATGATAATTTGATGTTCTTGTATGAGAAAAGACTGTGGGCAATCATCTCTCACATATTGTCTCAATGGCACTCATGACCTTATAGGTCTGTGCCATATCACAAGATAAGAAGTGGGAGGCTTCAGCTGCATTGTGGTGAATTTGGATGTTAAGCAAAAATCATCTTTCTAGTGGTAAAGAGAACGAGATGTTGAAACAGACTGTATGGTAAGAGAACTGAGCTTGATTGCGTAAGTGTCAAGAAGGTAGACAACCAGTGATGTTCATCGTACAGTTTATCCCAGTCTGAAATATATGTCCACATTCAGTCAACAATTAAACTCCACAATTAAACTCCACTGACTACTGATGAAATCTCCAATGATAACCATAGAGACTCAGCAGCCTCCTCACAGGGAGATAACTAAAATTAGAGGAGAAGAATTACACCCATTTGAGTCAACCCAGGCAAAGCAGGACTGTCAAACTTCCATCTTTAGTGAAACTGTACCAGTCATTAAAAGCTACTGAAATGCTGTGACAATTATTTGAGTTAACGCCTTTAAATACTTGCTTCTCCTATTTGTTCTTTGATGTCAAGCACACATAATGCCAGTTCAACTCCCATACATTCTTCTGACTTTACAAATTGTGTAGTGAAACTGCGAACGGCGGCTGTGCTCTGCCAGGTCATGAAGTATAAGCAAAGCCAAGACACTGAACTATGGTAGGAAAGAATAGCATCATTTGAGTTTCCTTGTCCTCAGCAGAGCCATGTAACAGATATTTTCCCCATTGACGGTCTGATACTGTGACTCTGCCCACCAGAATGCTTCTTCCTATCCCACACCTACAGGAACTTGAGGGATCCACAGGCTGGCCTCCTCTCCCAGTTGCCTTCAATAATTTTTCTGTTTGAGTTTTGCCCTTCAGACCTTCCTTAAGCCCTAAGCCAGAAACCCTCGAAGTCCATGAAGGGACAGCCACTGACTTTAGGAGGGCTTGGCTCACCCAGGATTACTTCCACAGTGGAAATGGCTAAAAGAGGACCTTGGCTTTGACAGGCATCACCAGCTCAGCCAAGACACAACCATCCTCAGCGCCAAAGACCTATCTGGTTTCCACAGCCCAGATCCACATGGGTATTTGGGCTGCTAAATCATAGCTACCTTAAAAGAAGTAGAAAGATGAAACATCAACCATGTCCAAGGTCCCTCATAAAGTTTATTCCTCAGTCGTGCAACCACTATGGCTAATTCCATGTCAAATGGCTAATTCACCATCTCTCCATTCCTTCCAGGCACCTTTCATTACCCCTACATCTAATTAGCTAGATCTAAAGGAAGCTAAAATAATTTTTTTTTGTGAATAATGGCCCCTCTTAAATCTATGTACCATAATAATGGCAACTAATTTGAAAAGGCGGTTTAAAAGCTATTTTATTGAGCTCAGCACAAGCCCAATTGACGTGCAAAAGCATTTTATAACCTGTACTCTCTGTACTATCATTAATTATTTCCTAATTAAACAACAAAGTTCTCTTGCAATGCCCCAGTTAGACATCATTACTAAACACTTTGCCATCACTTAGTGGATTAATGTGGCTAATTAAACAACTTGCAGCATGGAGTCAAGATCGTGGCATGGCACTCGAAATGAGGTGTGCAAATCTCTATAAATTGTTTGAAGTCAAAGCCTCCTTCGCCTGTATTGACAGAAATGATTACTTTAAAAGTCAATAGCTTTATTCTATTATTTTTTCCCATCCTGGGGGAATAAAAACAAAAAACTGCCCACAAACTCTAATAGCAAGTTGCCATTGGAAATGTTGGCTTTTATGAGCTCAAGGAAGAGACTGCTCATTTGCTCAAAGTTTTCAGGGGCTGCGAGTGTGAGGATTTTACAACAAGGATTTGATCAAAAATCTCACAATAAATTTTCCATCAGTGATGAAATCCAAATCCTTCAGCTTCATCTATGGGAGGACCGCTCTTGATACTGGGTCTCAACTCCACCTGTAACTGGGAACTCCTGCTGGAACCGTTCGTAAGCTGCTATATACAGAAGAAAGAGTTTAAGGATGATTTCTTTCCTTCAGCAGGCTAAGCTGCTGCTGAGTGACCAAGTCCAGGTTACTAGAGCTGTGATTCCATGAATACTTCCAGATTCAGTCTACTTGCAGGAAACTTGTGGGTTTGCAGGCTCAGACTCAGCAGCTGCCAGCTTTCCATTTCATCATGCAGCAGCCACTTTCCAGCTGTCGTTCAGGTAACATCCACCTTGCAGCATCTCTATTCTGAGTTATAGTCTTCAGATCAACAGCTATGGAAAGATGTGAAGGTCTATTTAACCTAAAGAGAGACGATTTTGAGTTGCAAACCCATAATATATGTGAGGTCACTCATAGTGCACCTGTCTGTCTCCACTGACCCCAGGTGACTAGCTGGAGTCAGACACCTGACATTCAAATTTTGGACTCAGAAGTTTCTCATAGCTCACAGCACAATGGGTTCCTAACCCACAATGAGGAGCACATCACTAATGAAATGCTAATAGTCTTTAAACAAAGAGCCGCACCCAGAACAAAGTATAGCATTTCTATTTTCTGTTTTCAGGGGCTGAGAGTGTGAAAAAAGCTCTTTTAGGATGTCTGAGACTCCTCCCTGAAGCCATACCAGGGACTGTTCACATGTCCCAGTGAGTCTGATGACTATGTTGACACTCAAATCCACGACAGCAAAGGGCAAACCCAGATCACTGTTCTTCAATCCTAGGAAGCAGTAAACCAACAACCTACCAGTGAAAAAATATCTTATAAAGATATGTTTAGGTTGCAGGCAATAAACAACACGCTAGGTATTTTTGTATCCTAACGATGTGCGGAGGGTTCAGATTTGTACTCAGATAAGGCGATCACAGTGAAACTGAAACTCCCTGCATGATAACTAGTTCCTACTAATGTCAAGGACATCGCCTGAATTATTATGAAATCTGAGGCACCTACCAGAAGCAAGCATGTCCAGTATTATTTTGTTCAGTGATACTCCAAAAATACCCATGAAACAGTTGGTTTATACACTTTCCACCAGGAGGCAGTCATTAAATCAATTTTACTTTGCAGGTGAAGACCTTGACTTTTCACTTCACCTGCCCCGCTGGACTGAGCAGTGGCTGCTGTGTTCTTCTCTTTGTGTCAAATTGAGCACGGAAGGATTCAAAGCAAAAGTCGCATACACACACATATGAGAATGACCCCTTTGGTTTTTCTGTGGTCTACATTTTGCTCACTGAACTGCCTTGGATGACTGATTGACTCCTGACTGCATCTCTGGCAGGTTGGATGGAATATCCTGGTTACCATCTCTATTCTGCTGTGGCCTTCAGTGTGTCCACTGCTCTAGGATGCCATCGCCTGACCCAACACTGATGTGGCCATATGTCACATGAATTAGAATAAAACCTACTCATGTACGAAGGAGCACTTCCTGCCTTCCTTTCAGCCTCACATTTATCGTCATCCTCTGCTTATTATAGTGCCCAGTGCCCTGTCACAAGTGATCGCTTCCCCTTTCTCCTTTTATGCTGCAGAGTATTGCACAAACAGAGAAAACCAGCCCCGACCCAAATCAAACGAACTGGTCACAGGGAGGGAAAGCTTGTTATTTGAGCAGGGGATACAAACGCTAGCTAAAAGGCTCAGCAGAGCAGCCTGATGAACAACAGGCAAACAGATAATAAAATAATAAAAGTGATACCTCAAAGCTTAGGTTGTAGGAGGAAGGCCAGATCCAGGACGTGGTTAGTGAGTGGATTGGCAGTGTAAGATGGACAGTGGTGCAACTCCTTCAGCACGTAGGTGACAGCCCTGTGCTTGGTCAGCTGGAGAGCTAGAGCTATCTCCGCTGCAAAGAACCTGGAGAACAAGACGTGACGTTTGGAGCTGTCTCTTTGACTTTACCACCTTGACAAGTAGGATCTTGAATTAGACTGGCAGTTCTTCCTGAAAGCAAAATTGAACATGAATCTCAGAAGCCAAATATGTAATTCCTAAAGGGAATATATACTGCCTTATGATCACAGTAGCATTCATATTTCACTAGCATCTTGATATCAGCTATGGTGAAAACTATCATGCTGGAACTTGTCCAGACCTGTAGAACTAACAATGGCTGTCCCAAAGAGCCTGAACATTCAAATCAAACTAGAATGAAATTACAAAACCAGCTGCATAGTCTTCAATGCTAAGTGTACTGCATTGCAAAAAGTCAGGGCCCTGAGAACCGCAAGAGCTTCCAATTGCAATATGGAGCTGATTCCTCATTACTGAACATGCAATCGCCTAGGAAATAACATGAGTTGAGGGTTTGTGCAGTGACATTTTTAAACATGCACTGACTTTTAGGGAAAGCCCTCAATGAATATTAAAAAAGCCCCTGCATTTCCTAGAGTTGGTGTGTAGGACCTGGCTTTCCTTTCCTGGTTATGTGTGGTGACCTTTTAAAATAATTTGTGGCACTGCATGATTCCTCTGGTTCTTCAGCCTTATTTGTTCTGAGACTTCAAGAGAATTAAGCCTCTTGTATTGCTAATAAACAGAGCCCTGAATTGCCTCACCTGGAAGAGTATTTTCTGCTAATGCTACTATGCATGGAAGAGTGCTCAGCAATTAAAAGAGCATTTGAGTACAAACCAGAGGCAGAAATGAAAATAATTGCTGGTTCCAATTGTCACTTTCGAGAGATTTAGTGTTATAGCATCTTGATGCCTTGCGCAACACCCAGACGAAGTCCAAATCTGCAAGGCTGTACTGAAAGATAAAATGCAAAACCTACTTATTACATAAATGCCTCTTAAGCCTTCAAAATAGACTTGGAGTACAACCAGAGTGCTCCACTTGTCTCCTGCATGGGGGACCTTCTACGACACAGTCGTTTAATTTCAGGGTTTATCTGAGCTTTTTCTTACACATCCTGAAAGAAATCACAGGCCTGGATAAAACACTTTGGATCAGACAGCAGAAAGGTGATTGTGGTTTTGGTTTTCCTTTCCGTCTTTTGTTTTTCCTCTCATTTGCAGGCACTACTGAGCAGGCTTCCAGTCATCTAACCCTTTCTAAGAGCTCTCTCTAAGAAACAAATGAAGCCAGAGGTAAAAAATGATCCATATACAGTCATGTTTATTGTTGTCTGGATTGTAAAGTGTTCAAACCAAATTCGCCAGAGACAAAATAGCCTGAGCTGCAACCATGATGACCTACTTTTAATAGACTTCAGAAATGGGTGGGTGGGGTAAATGTGTAAGGCCCCTGGAGCACGGCTAGGAGATATCCTACAGGAAAGGATGCTCCGGAGCCTTTTCACCCTTCAGATCCTGACCTTCTCTAAGCAGAGATGTGACTAGATCATGAAGCAGTGTCATGGTTTTCATCTGTTTTCCAACACACAACAAGAGCACTGAAGACGCAGAAGTCCAGGCTTTATCTCATGCCAGGCGCCCAGAGGACTTGCAGACAACTGTTAGGTTATCCCTAAGTTACATTTTTGCTGATGTAGTAACAAGGACAATCTATAAATACAACTGTGATCTAATGCACAGATACCAACTTCTTGATATGATCAATCAGCCCTTCCTCCCCCACATCTGTACTGTCACAGAGCAGCTCCTTGAAATAGCTACAAGAGCTTTTTCAAATGAGCTCAGGTATTTCCGCACTGTACTGCAAGGCAGGCAGCAGCACCGGCATCCCTGAAACAAACCCAAGTGAGGCAACATCCTCTGTGTTCACACCTACATAACACAAGTGTCCTCGCTGTGTGCTGCCCTGAACCACCACCACGCTGCACGTGTGCTCTTCCTGTCCCTCCATCACAGCCCTCTCATGTTCCCACACTTCATGGCTCGGACAGGGTACTGAAGGTCACCTACAGCACTAACCTGTCCTTAATTTATTCCTCTTTTTTTCTCCTCTGTTTTCCTAAATTGAGTGTGGAGTTTTCAGTGCTTCTCTCTAACCTGCCAGACCCCTTGACCACAGCGGACATGGGGACCACACAAAGTGGAGAATTATGTTTCTGATGGGCTGATGGACTGGCCTTCAGCTATTCGTAGGAAAGTAGCAATGAGCAGTGAGCACACAGCCAAGCGACAGCCATGAAATGCTTGGGGATCTCCCTTTTACTTCTTCCCTCACTGAAATCCCGTTTCTGCTCCTGCTGGCAGTGCTATAGACACCTAAGTGGGTTATAGCCCGTTGACTGTGGCCAGTGACAGAAAGAGAGGATCACTGCTTACCTTACCTTCAGGCACCTTCCTAATGTTGCAATTGCTCAAACATTGCTCCAAGTATCTTCTCCTGATCCTAGCTGAGATGTCTGTAGCATCTACCTCTGAGCCTCTCCTGGATGCCAGAGCTGGCCTGAGGGCACTTGGTTTTCAGCAGGAAGCTGACACATTTATCACCGTCTAATCCTCTTCTCTTCNGTAGGAAAGTAGCAATGAGCAGTGAGCACACAGCCAAGCGACAGCCATGAAATGCTTGGGGATCTCCCTTTTACTTCTTCCCTCACTGAAATACCGTTTCTGCTCCTGCTAGCAGTGCTATAGACACCTAAGTGGGTTATAGCCCATTGACTGTGGCCAGTGACAGAAAGAGAGGATCATTGCTTACCTTACCTTCAGGCACCTTCCTAATGTTGCAATTGCTCAAACATTGCTCCAAGTATCTTCTCCTGATCCTAGCTGAGATGTCTGTAGCATCTACCTCTGAGCCTCTCCTGGATGCCAGAGCTGGCCTGAGGGCACTTGGTTTTCAGCAGGAAGCTGACACATTTATCACCGTCTAATCCTCTTCTCTTCCATGCTGCTGAAAACTGAGTCCATCGTGTCTCTTGCTGGGGGTCCCAAAGCTGAGGTCATTGATGGAAAAACTATCCTGGACACTCAGCATCCTCCAGTGAACAGAGGCTATTGTGGAAAGCCATCATTTTGAGAATTTTGTGGCCATAATAGAAAGGATGTGACAGAGCCTGTTCTGTTTCCATCAGCCAGCCCTGATGGTAAATGCTCTCACATCAGACATTTTCATAGCACCGAGAATAAAAAGTTTTGACCTTTCACCTTAACCACTAAAAGAAAGTAAGCCAGCAAACCCACTCCTCACCCAAGACATTCACCACAAGGAGGTCAGGTCTGAAACGTTACCGTCAGCAGCGTCTGCTCACCCCAGCTTACGTTAACTCTGCAGCAGAGAAGACAGATTTCTGGGAAATTTAGGAGGAGGGTGCACACCACCGTACCCAACTGAATAACTAATTATTAGCAAAATTTCACTGGGAAACAACACAGTCTGCCAACATCCTTGTTTCTTGTGAATAGGCCAATTCAAAATAATTAGCAGGCGAGCTCATGTGAGAAACACAGAGAGAATTCAGAGAAATAAAACACAGAACTTCACGGGTCGTCTTTGGCTCACTTCTGCTCATGGATAGGTTGCAGAGGAGAGGTAAAAAGTACAGAAAGGGTTGGGTTTTGGCTGGCTGTTCCTAGCTAGGAGGTGACACTGGTGCAAACCAAGTGCAGGCGGTAGATCAGTGCTCATTTTGCAGCACCAAGAAGGTGTCAGCGTGGCCTCAGCACACAGTGGAGTAGCGGGATGGCAGCGGAGCGAGAGGCTGCTCAGCATCCCTGTGTTGGGTTGGGAGGGAGGCAGAGTGGGCTGAGTCAGGGTATGGCAGGCTTAGCCCACCACACCTTTCGAGCTCTGTCTCAGTTTCACAGCCCCGTTTGCTAAACCACTGATGACTTGTCTCAAAGCCTTACTTGGAAAAAGCACTGAGACCGTGAAGACTGCTAACGAGCACCTGCATATGCCTTTGGTGAAAGAGTCTGCTCGGTGCTTACATCTCCACCAGCAGCTGTGTGCACATCTACCAGATACTGCAGCTCCTGGAGTCTTTCCCATGATAAATCAGCTCTTCTTTTGGCTCAGTCTTCATCACCTGGAGCTGCTTCCGGCAATAATTCGTGCCATGCCTCAGGAAAGACTCTCCAATGGCACAAGTCTCCATCTTCTCCCCTGCCACGCCTGACCTGTCACTTCTCACCGCATGCCTTCCAGACAGGTCCAAGTGCAAAAGACAACTCGAGATAAGATGTCTGGGCACTCATAGTGTGGGGATATGTGACTGGTTACCCAAGAGCTAGACGTTGCCCTTCTGCGTCCCCAAGCTTCAGTTTCTGTCCATAAAAGAGGGAAAGCTGTTCCTTTTCAGGGCACAATAAGGATAAATACATTAAAAAGTATGAGGTGTTAAAATATTGGATGTGGGAGACTTTGGCCTTAGACAACCTGTTGAGCTTTCCTCCCCTAGACTGCTCTGCGTAAAGGGGACTATTTGCTGCTAGGAGTTGGTTCCTTTTAGGAGTTTCTACAGCACCCAGCACAAGCGGTTTCTGTGTCAGACACTCAGCGCTTCTGAAATACTAGTGATAAACTGCTTTGAGTTACTGCTGTGTATAACCCAGAACCAAGGTTACCAGGCAAAACCTCTCAACATCTCACCATTACATGAGATGATAGCATTCATTTAAGATCTGAATTTGTGTTGACATCACGGCATCTTACTGCTCTTTCTGACAAGTTATTTTATTTGAAAAATAGGAGTCAGACTGTCTGTCTGCTGAAACTGCACAAATAATTCAAAAAAAAATAAAATTTCTGGTTTCCTGGGAGGAGAGTTCAAACCTTTTATGAGTGCACGATCACTAGAACGACTGCAAGAGCCCTCACCAGCTGTGCTGCTAGCGTCAAATAGTTTGAAAGAGGTGACTAAGTCTCCAAGGAGAACATCCATCCCACCTCAGCAAGCATCATAAACATCTTCCAGCCATCATGCTTACTTCAGATTTCAGTCATGCTGCAGCTTAAATCTTGGTACAGACATCAGCCATGGGAGGACACTATGGTGTGTGCTGTCAGCAGCAAGGCTCAAAACCCAGACATCCAGATCTAAAACTGAAAAAATGTCTCATGTTCAAAACAAAAAGCCCTATACTGTTAGCACAGTGGAAGCAGAATATTGATCAACGTCCCACTCATCTTGTCTTCAGTGTACCCTGTAGAGGGGTGCACATTTCTGTACTGAATACCAATGCAAGTTACAAAGATAAATGTGCACACATTTGAAATCCTGCTGATCTCTTAACATCCGTGACCTCCCTGGGCAATGATTTCTGCTAATCCCAACTGAATTTAAACTAAAGTTCTTTTAGCTAGGAACACAGTAAATACAAAGGGTTTACAAATATGTCACAAAAAGAGCCCAGTGTAATTAGACTGCCCAAAGAGGTCATGGAGTCTTCATCCTTGAAGATACTCACAAGCTGTCTGGACATGGTTGTGGGCAACCAGCTCTCTGTGCTCTTGCTTGAGCAAGGAGGTTGGACAAGATGACCTACAGAGATCCCTTCCAACCTCAACCGTTCCGTGACTCTCTGATTTCAAATATGACTACTGTTGATTTTGCTTCAGGTTTCCCCATGCAATTAATTAATGGTATCAAAAGGAGCTAGGAATGGCAGAACATGCGTGGCAGCAGTCCCACAACCCCCAGGCTGGACAGTTTGTCTCCAAGGGTGGTCAACAGGTAATGTCCAGGCATAAGAACAGACCAAGCTTGGAGCCAGCTTTCAGTGATCCCCATTTCAGGGGGAAGTTGCTAGAGATGGTGTCTTTGTGCAGGAATCAGTGAAGGGGTATTGCTTTCACACAAGCAACCGGGGACCGGTCTCCAGGAAGGGAGAGGACCTTGCGCTCACAACTGACTCTGTATTTTTCTAGCAGTCTCAAAACACCACAACTCTCACGCAGCGTCAACTCGAGTGTGTGGTCACACACCATGAATCTTTTAGCTATGGAGTTGCCTGGGGAGGTTTTCACCTGCTCCCACCCACCTACCACACACCCCACATCTTCCCCACCTCCGCTGTGTTCACTCAGCCACGGTGTGTCCATGCCCTGTGAAAATGATGCACGTTACAAGCAAAGAGCAATCCTATTTTTTCTTTTTTTTTTTTTTTTCAGTTTTGCTTTGCTTGTTTTTCTTAAATCCAGACCGTTTTGCTGCTCTGGCTGAGAGCAGGGTGAGGCGATCGTTGAGTCAGCAAAGCAAGGAAGCCGTAACCTGGGGTGGGGAGGCAGGACACAGGCAGGAGGGAGGCAGAGTGTGGGAACCAGCAGATGAGGGCAGGCAGCGGCTTTGCCTCCCGCAGCCTATGCCCTAAAACGCATTTTTATGCATCTGCTTAAACTGATTATTTGAATGCCACCAGCTCATAGCTGCTGACAAACTGTAGTATCGAGCCCAAAATTAATGAATAAGGACTGAGAAAAAGCTTTGAACCTTTAAAGAATCACAGTCGAGCAAACTGGGATTGCCAATACATTTTGCTTTGTATGTTCGGTTGGTCCTTTGTATGAGAGTAACAGCTCTTGGAGGGTACTGCAACAACACCGGTGATAAGACCAGCATCCCAGCTGATTTATTTCTCTTTATAGCTTGAAAGGAACAATACGTGTCCCCAGTCAAGGAGTTCCAAAGAAGTAAAATCGGACTGGACCCTGTAGAAAGATTCTCCCATAATTACTCAACCTTTTCTGGTGAAGCCTGGGAGACATGCACCGTCACACAGTATTTTGCAAGTGGTTTGATTTGCTCACTGCGTTTCCTGTCCTCTTCTGTGGAGGCCAAGGAGCTCCCAAGCTGGAAGTGTGTAACAGCCGGGTGGACAGACCGCTCCTGGGAATGAATGGTTTGGGGAGTGTTGGACCTGCTGTGTAGTAGAAGGAATGAAGTGACCTCTCTGGTCCTTTCCAAGACCTTTTTAATGACTGCTAGAAGAGACTGAAATGTAAACCTCATGTTAACATGCAGTGAACACTTTGAGCATAAATGAAAATCTTTAGGGAGGAAAAGGAAAAAAAAAAACAAAACCCAGTTTTAGTGTTATTTTAACATTGGAAATGACCTAACCTGCTATATTTTCTTTATTTTTCAAGCGCATTGAGTCATTAACTGAGTTTCAATTAATTCAAAGCACAAAGAGGAATATTTTACCTTCTTTTGCAGCAGTTAGTAGATGTATTCCCTTGTTATTTTTCCCCCACATCTCCTTTAAATTCACAATAATTTTTAAATCATCCTTAAAAACCAAACAACACAGACCAAATATTTCAAGAACGAAACTCCTCAGAAAGGCCCATTGCCCAGGCAAAATGCTCAATCAGTTTGATTTTTTTTTTTTCTTACTGAAAATGTGGGTGGTTTTCAAATACAGGAAAGAAAACACGATGGCTTGTGGTGATATTTTCCACCAGAAAGATGCAGCTTTAAGGGCTTTTGGTTTCCAAATACCTACACCCACAGGAGTGGCCTCGTCTGTTGTAGAAGACAATGCCTGATTAGTTGGTTGTGCGAGTCAAGTTAAATGACAATAATAATACACAGCAGTTGGTGTGTGTTTCAGTGGAAGCACTGTGTCTGCTGGGTAATTCATATGGCAGCTGCCTCCCGGACAGCAGCGTTGTTGGTTCTACATGTGTAAAAAGGCTGCTCCAAAAAAGAAGGGGAAAACCTGTTCTTCGTGTCCCTGGTGGGTAGGATCCAGTTGAAGATGTCCCTGCTCGTTGCAGGGGGGTTGGACTAGATGAGCTTTAAAGATGCCTTCAAACCCAAACCATTCTACGTTTCTGTAACAGGAAGTGGGCTTAAATCACAGCAAGGAAGGTTTAGGTTACACGTTCAGGGAATGCTTTCCGGCAGTGAAGGACAGCTTTGGGACAGGCTGCGGCGGGCAGGTGTGGAGCTGTTGCCAAACGTCTGGATGGACAAGATGGATGAACGCCCGCTTAGAAAGGGCTCCTGTGGATTGTTCCCTGGGGCATAGTCTGGAAGATGTCCTGCCAAGGATTTTTCCTGCTCTGAGACCTTGTCGCTGGACAGCCAAATGTTTTGCTGGGAGAGGGCATGGACTGAAGCCTTTTTCTGCCCACGGGTTGGAGCTAAGTGGCCCAATGCACTGTTTTGTTTCCGATACACAGAAACTAATCCTGAGCCTAAATATCCACAGATCTGCAACATTTCCTGCAGGCAAGGTGATCCTCATGTAACTGGCTGCTACGTCATGCTCTGACACCCAGGTGGGATCTGGTGTACGTGTGGGGCCAATATCAATGGGGTCAGGGAATGGGGGAGAGACCATGGGGCTGCATCACAGCTGGGTATACGCTGCCACGATGCCCGAAGCTTGCACTCATCCAGTATAAGTGCAGGTGGATACGATGGTTCTCCAGCCATCACATTCCTGTGCAAATTGTGGCAATAGCATCAGCAACCAGTGGAGCTGAAATCTTAAGCTTGGGATGGGAATACATGGGATTTTAATTATCCACGCCTCACCTTCACTTGGGGTGAAAGAACTTCTTCTGCATGCTTGCACTGTCAACTCTACACCCCATGCCTCTCCAGTATAACACTGTGATGCAGACAGGAAGGATGGATACGTAAGTTAATGGTGTGTGAGCAATTAACATGCAGAATCATCTGCCTCATGAACTGTCCTTTTCTCTCCTGCTGGTAACAGGAAAAGGTATTGTTGCAGAAAATAGAGGAGAACCACTCTTTTAAAGCAATTCATTTCCCCTGATTTCCAAAATCCCAGCAGCCTTTCCCTTTGCCTTGCCTTGCCTCCCCTTTATTTTAATGCATACTTCGCATTTTAGGGACTAGCAGCAAGGCCAAAATAATCACAACGGTATCCGAAGAACCATCCCAGTCTGTGCAAAGTGAACAGTTAAACGTCCTAAAATTTCTAAACACCTCATTTGGATGATCTCAAACAAAACATCTCTTTTACAGTTCTGGCAGGTGGCATGTGCCGCACCTCTAATGGTGCATCGACCCTTTAGGAAAACACCATCTGAGATTCTTCACCAGAGCGTTAGGACCAGGACCCACAGAGGGCAGCTGAACACGGCCTCATGTCTTCTGTGGGTGCATCAGGGGTGTGATGGACATCTGTGGGTCTCCTTGCTATAGCTGTAATCCTATTTATTTGACTGTTAGCGGCAGCAAAGCCCACTAGTCTCACAGGGCTGGTGTGCTCCTGCAGGACACGGGGATTCTGCATGATCTTCTCCAAAACACTTTATCTCCCGAATTTCTGGCGTTCCCTTTCCTTCTTGTTGCTCCTCTCTGGGGTTCCCAAGCCAATGTCCCCCTCCAGCTCCACCTATCCACAACTCCCAGCACCACACCTAGTCTTACAGCACAGGAGGAAGCCACAGGACCGGCGCAGCCTAGAAGGTCTCCCAGGGGATGTCCTGGGCAAACCCCACCTCTGACACCCTCAAGCCCTGAAAGGGGTGCACCAAACAGGTACCACCCGGCCTTCTTTCATACAACAGCCAGTTCCAAGGTTGAGTCCGACTGGAAGGGAGATGTTTCAAACACCCATGGCCAAGAACGTAACACAATGGTACATATGAAGGAGGAAAGACTTCCCTGTCGACCTCCGCTCTGCACCCCTCAGCAAGCTTCCCCTTCTAGCCACAACAACAAGGCTCTGCATCCTGAAAAAATTAAGGTTGTCCTAATTTCAGTCTTTTTGGTGAGCATTTCTTTGCAGCCATGGTTTCCCTGTCTGCAAAAGGGGCCTCTGCGCACGCAGCACCAAAGCGGGGTCTTTTGCAGGACTGGACGGGATGCTCGCCTCCCAGCCAGCACCAAGCGCCTGGGGATCGGGCCCCTTTTTATGGCAAACACGGGATGAGGCCGGGGGGGCCGGGGACAGAGAGGGGGACGCGGCAGGGTGCGGAGCGGGGTGGCGCTGAGGAGGAGGAGGAGGAGGAGGAGGAAGAGGAGGAAGCGGCGGCGAGGGCAGCCCCGGCGGTGGCGGCTGCGGCGGGCAGCGCTGCGCTGAGCCGAGCCAGGCTGAGCCGAGTCGGGCTGTACCGGGTGGAGCCCAGCAGAGCCGGGCTGAACTGGGCTGGAGCCGTGCCAAAGGCGAGCAGAGCTGAACTGAACTGAACCAGGCTGCGCCGAGGCGCGCTGAGCCGAGCTTAACTGGATCTGGCTGCGCCGAGCCGAGCTGAGCTGAACCAGGCTGCGCTGAGCCGAGCTCAACTGGATCAGGCTGTGCCGAGCCGAGCTGTACTGAGCCGAACCGGGCTGATCCGAGCCGAGCTGCGCGGCGCTGCGCGGGCAGCAGGTACTGCCTGAGGTGCGGAGCGGTGCGGAGCGGTGCGGAGCGGAGGGCGGCGGGGCTTGCGCGGNTGGAAGGGATACTCGCCTCCCAGCCAGCACCAAGCGCCTGGGGATCGGGCCCCTTTTTATGGCAAACACGGGATGAGGCCGGGGGGGCCGGGGACAGAGAGGGGGACGCGGCAGGGTGCAGAGCGGGGTGGCGCTGGGGAGGAGGAGGAGGAGGAGGAGGAAGAGGAGGAAGCGGCGGCGAGGGCAGCCCCGGCGGTGGCGGCTGCGGCGGGCAGCGCTGCGCTGAGCCGAGCCAGGCTGAGCCGAGTCGGGCTGTACCGGGTGGAGCCCAGCAGAGCCGGGCTGAACTGGGCTGGAGCCGTGCCAAAGGCGAGCAGAGCTGAACTGAACTGAACCAGGCTGCGCCGAGGCGCGCTGAGCCGAGCTTAACTGGATCTGGCTGCGCCGAGCCGAGCTGAGCTGAACCAGGCTGCGCTGAGCCGAGCTCAACTGGATCAGGCTGTGCCGAGCCGAGCTGTACTGAGCCGAACCGGGCTGATCCGAGCCGAGCTGCGCGGCGCTGCGCGGGCAGCAGGTACTGCCTGAGGTGCGGAGCGGTGCGGAGCGGTGCGGAGCGGTGCGGTGCGGAGGGCGGCGGGGCTTGCGCGGGCAGGGCCGGGCAGGGGGTCCCGCTGCGGGGAGATGTGCCGGGGGCTGGCGGGGGGCAGGCGGTGCGCAGGGGCGCGCAGGAGGTGCGCGGGGCTGGAGGAGCCCAGCGGGGCGGCAACAGCGAGGAAGTTCGGGGAACTCTGGTGCTGTCGGCATTTCGTTTTACCTGGGGATGGGGGGAGCTGCTCAGGACGCTGTGCTTCAGCTATCAGTTCTCGTTCGATTTTAAAGCTGTCGGCTTGAAATCCAGCCAGAGATTTCTTTTTCTTTCTTTTTTTTTTCTTAAATAAGAGTTTAAATTACTTTCGCGTTCTACACCTGATGTCTTTTGCGAGCGTTTGTGGTTTCATAATCACATTTTCCTGCCTTTAAAAAAGTGTTGTTTTCTCCCATGCGCCTTCGTGCGATACAATGAAGAGGGGAAAATGAGAAAAAAACCAATGAAAACCGACTATAACCAAACTGTTACTCAACAGAGTAAACAAACTGAGGAAAATATAGCGGGGAAATACTTTCCCCTGCGAGGTTCTGTGAAGTTTTGTAGGTGTTTCTTGGTTACAGCACTATGCAACGAGCCAGCCGGACAGAAGTCTGGTTTTAGAGGAGGTGCCATGCCTCAGTAGCTGGGTATGCCGTTTTTGGATTGCATTTGTAATAGTCTACAAGCTAGCGCTGTGATAAGTTTGAAAGCAGATTTGAGCAGTAAAGAGAAATTAACTGTCTCCATCCCTCCTCCGCTGCGTAGTGTTGTGAGCTGCATTTCCTTTCGAAGCAGGGGACTCAAAAACCCAGCCTGGCTGCTCAGTCTTGAAACTTGGGTTATGTTCCCTGCATGCATGGTGAATGCTAATGAAGTTAAACTCTTGGGTGTAATCGGATCCTTTTCGGGTGTAACTACAATGCAACTAACTTCTTGACTGTACTTTTCTTTAGTCTCCAGTAATATGATACTTCGCAGGGGCGGAAAGCTTTTTATGGGCTCTTTTTTAATTTCCACCGACGAAACAACAGTAGCAAAGAAAATTACTTTAGCAGCTGAAAGCCACTCAATTGAGTCATGCTAATGGCAGATTATTTAGTTATTATTTAGTAGGGTTATGAGGGCAGGAAGAGATAAAGTTTCACTGAACTTGCTATTAAAAAAAAAAAGGCAGGAGGAAGGAGAAGCAGAGCTATTTTCAGTGAATAGGGCAATGCTCTGACTTTTGTATTTTTGAACAGCCAAATCCTTGAGGTCCTGGACCTGTGGTTTTTATATTTCTTATTTTGTCCTTCTTTTTGATTGACGAAAGGATTCCACATCCCAGTTGAGGCCACCAGGCATTTTTGAGTTTCTGAGGAATGTGCTTTAGGAGCCAAGTCAAGGGACCAGCAAGGAACACTTCCTCCAAGGAGTCTCCTGTCCCACCTGGTTGCGGTGGAGCAGGGATGTATTCAGCTGGAGGTATCAGATGGCTTCCTAAGACAGCTCAGACACAAAGAGCTGCCGTTGGTTGAATGCCTGACTTCAGAGTTTAATCTGGATTCCAGCATGGGCTTTAGGTTGTTGCTTCTTTTTTTTTTTTTTTTTTTTTTTTTT
>VZSC01012642.1:129011-183017 GCA_013398225.1 Steatornis caripensis | reverse complement strand
TTTTTTTTTTTTTTTTTTTTGTGTGTGTGTGTGTGTCTAGGCTGGGCATAGGACTTCCAAAGCTCCCTGAGCCATGCTGAACCCCTCATTTTCCTCACATGGCTTCTTGGCCAGCCCTCATGAGGGCACATGATGAATGAAGCAAGTAATGCTCAGCCTGTGCAGAGGTTTCTGGGTTGGAAGACTCTCTGTTTTAAGATGATGCCGCAGTTGCACTGGCATAGGCAATGCAGAGTTTAGTTAGACTTTCTCCCCACTTCTTTGTTCCTTTTGGGATATTTTTCAAAGCCCTATTGAAGATTCAGATCCCCCTCCTGAACCTCCATGCTGCATCTCAGCAGGCCCCCTGTGCCCAGGATGTTTTTGTAATCACACTGCTACACTGGGTAAAACTTTTCATTTTTTTCACACCAAGGAGAGCTACGAACAGAGTGTTGTTACACTGCCAGGGTGGAGCTAACTAATTACTTTTTTTCTGCCTCAAGTGTGTTTCCTTTGAAAGAAAGTCACTCAGTTGACCCTTAGATCTTCTTACGGATGCACTGCGTGCATCTCCGTCACATCAGATGTGGAGGGCCTCAAAGAAAAGGCTTAGAGGGAGAGATGAGGAAGGAGGGATGGAAGGAAGGAGAGCGCCAGCAGCTTAGCTTCCCAGCATGACAAGTTTTAATTTTCCTCCTTGGGATCTATTCCAGGTTAGTCTCTTTATATCCTCCCACTCTGTTCTGAATAAGGTGATATGGTGAATATAACTTTTAATGGTGACTTTTTGGTTTCTTCTTGTATTGTCTGGGTTTAACTGCAAAGAGCTCTGCAGCAGCCTAGGAAGGGGGTGAAGTACTAACCACCTTCAAGGGCTTTGTCAGGAAAGCTGCTTTATAGGAGCTGCTCTTGGCTTTTTACGTATATGTTTGTCGATCTAAGTTAAAATACTTGGCTGCAAATTCTTCAGTTGCTTCCCGTTTTGCTGAAGACAGGATTTGTGTAAGCAGAGTGTTGTTCCTTGCCTAAGCTTCGAAAAAGTGATTCTCAAAATAGAAAAGGAAGAGAATGTCAATACAGTAGTATGAACATCCAAAACCTGTATGTGTGAAATCATCTATAGGACCAACCAGAGCCTTGATCCTGTAATCACAGGTACCTACAGCTTAGTGTGCGTGCCCTGTTCTCTCACAGGGTTACTCACGTGCTGCCTGCCTCTTCTCACATAGAAATGTTTGCCGGATCGTGTTCATGACTGACATCAGCAGTCAGTCTGCGTTAGCCTGCGAGCTCACCGTGACAGTTTGTTTCCATTCCGTGGTGTTGTTCTCCGTTTGTCTGCACTCGCGTCCTAACCAGAGCATCTTACTCCTGGTTGTAGACCTGGCTGGGAGGAAAATATTGGCAAAGGCAGCATAAACTGCAAACCTTCTCTCTAGCCAATTGCAAAGTGCTTTTTGTATTGTTGCTCGTTTGTGTTAATTTTGTGATTTATCAGGCCTGTTGGAGATTTTTAATTTGTCACCACGAACCAGATCACATCCATCAGTAGAGATAACATTTATTAACTTTGATGATGTGTGTGGAATGAACTCAGATTGCTTTTCAAATTACACACAGCTGTTTTGGCAATACAAAGTCCCTCTGGTTTGTATCTTACCTTGTACCAACACCATTGCTTTGGAGCAGCTTGCTGGGGCAAAATTGTGCCATCCCATTTTGGGATATTTTAATTCCACCTATGTGTAAGAATACTTTCCTCTGCATGCTCCTTTTGGGCAGGAATGCTGAATGGAAGAAGTGTGTGGTTGTATAGGATGTTCCCAGGACGGGATGAAAAGAAAATGGTGCAGCCTTCAGATAACCGTACCTCGTCTCTCACCACAATGCCATGTGTGTGGTACGGATGTAGGGTTCAGTTATCTCTCAAGTGAATTTCTTGATATTCATCTGAGCTGTAAAGAGTGCTGAGATATACAGATGATAAGCTCTACATAACATTTTTCTGGGTTTTGTGAATGGTCATTTCCACATCACATTCAACCTGTTTTGGGCTGGATTGCTTCTCAGTAATCGGCTGCCTCGATTAGTATGTCTTTTAATTTGCCTGGCATTCATTCAAAAGACGCGTATCCCCTTTTCCTTACCGTTGTCAAGAACAAATGTCCCACTTATCTCCAGGAGATGCAACAATATAGTCAGAGCATATGCATATGAAATACCAACCCTAAAAGGCAGAAAAATTTCCAGTTGATAAATGAGTGAGAACACGGCCATCATGAATCTTGTGGCCATCTGTGTAGGGTACTCTGTCTGATTCTGTTGCTCCTCTGGCTTCTGTTATGCCTACTAAACTTGCCATTTCATCGGGGAAGTGAAGGGAGTCTTAATGCAGAGACTATTTTAAGGCATGCTTACCCCGCCAGGTCAACGGGGAGAGAACGGCTGGTGGGTGGACACTTTGTGCTGTGTCCTCTGCAATGCTTTTCCTGCATGGCCAAGTATTTTAACCTACAGATGACTGACACTCTGTCACTAAGCTGTCGAGGACCTGACCTGCATGTCAGTCTGGGCTATAAAACAGGGGTAAAACCTCCACGCTTTGCATAAAGATTATGGGGAAAGTAGCTCTGAACTGCCTGGGACATTCTTGCAGACAACAAGAGGCATCTCAGCCAGCAGAACAATGTGAAAAACCTCAGGATACCCACAAACCAGGCCATGAACTTCACTGAGCAGTGTTACTGGGGCTGTGTGTAGGCTTCAAATTAAACAGCAGAAAAGATCGTTCTGCCCCATTCTGTCCCATTCTATCACCCAAGGCCAGGGTACTCTTGCCCTTCTGTCAGGAGATGACACCACTTCCCAGGAGCAGAAGAGACTCTATGGAGAAACTGTATCTTTCACAGCATATTTTTTTTTATTTGCATCTCATCAGTAATGCCTGATGAATATCTGAATTTAGAAAAAGAAGAAAGCCCTGCATCTTATTTCTACTGGTTGTGAACTAGAAAAACAGAAAAAGCGATTACAGGTCTTCTTTTTTTTCCATGAGAAATATGTGTTAGTTTACCAAAGTATTGCTGCATTGAAATAATCTCCTAGCACGGAAAAGGCACCTACAATGATGAAAAATTCATGCAATTTTCATCCAGGGTTGCCAGACCATGAACAGTTAAAGGAAAGAGTTTGATGTGACATCAAAGAGAAGTGCCTATAGGAGATGGTTGGAACATCTTCCACGATATGCAAAGGAATACAAAGGTGGCAATAAAAGCCTTTCTGTACTTAGCATGTTATAATTATCAGCAAACATGACAGTGGGAGAACTGTCTCCATAATTATGACTGCCCCGACCAGGAGCTCAAGATGAGGTAGTGCATGCACACATAAAAACAGTTGATCCTAAGGAGTTTACGGTGTACATAAGAATGGGTTATGCAAAAGCAGCAAAAGCATGGTATATGTGGAAGCAGAAATGGCGAAAGAAGGAGATGGAAAGAAGAAGAAAATCTTGTTTGCTGTAAGATCACAGCTCTTTGTAGACATCGTGACATGCTCCCAGGTGAGGTGTTAGAAGAGCAGAGTCTAAGCTGGAAGTTTCAGCGTTACAGGTTCAATTGGTTTTAGAGGACAAGAGAAATACAGGTGTTTTCCTTTCCAAAACACAGAAAGTGTTCAGGTTTTTTTAGTTATTTAGTGGAAATATTTTGGTCCACAACAAAAACGTTTTGATTCTCTATGCTGTTACTGTATGTCATAGGAATTTAGTTAGAGATGGTACATGCTTTTCCATTTTGTTGATTCCCTGGAGTTTCCAAGATGTACCATGACCTCTTTATGTGGTGCAGAAAGGTGTTGGCTCCATCCACAGCGTCCCTGGCAATAGTTTTCATGGAAGACGCAGTGCTGTGGATAAACCTGGTTGACAGAAAGAATGAGGATATAAGGGAACCTTATCTATATTTTCCATGAGGCACTATGATAGGTTAGCTAAACTGAAACATTTCAGACTTTGCACCTCAGTTTCCTAGAGCAAAACCCATAATTTTTCTTAATAATTTTTTTTTTAGTTGAAAAAGAGGTTCTGTATCAAATACGTTTGACAGAATTTTCTATGGTGACAAAAACCACCAGCTCACCACCTGCTGCTCATGGAAGGTCTTATCATTTAGAAAGGCAGGAAAACAATGTTTGAAACTGGTTTGAAAAGGTCATTCTAGGCACCGATGTTAACATGGGAGAAGATGTGAGCATGTCTGCAGAAGTGGATCACTGAGTGGAGGAGGTAGGGTAGACATCAGACTCATCAGGACAGCAATCTGGGGCAGAAAAAACCCTGTGTAGACAGCCAGCCTGAGAAGACGACACTGGTTACAGTGAGGTGGGTAGAAGATAGATAGGTAGATAGGTATATGGTGAGAGGTGGGTGTGGGGCTGGGGGCAGCTGGTACATTCCTCCCTACTGCAGATGGGTGAAAGTCTAAGCTAGAGAATCATCTGTGTTTAGGTCTAGCACATTGCACAGAAGTGCTCTTCAGTTTTCTTGAAGCTTTGGTTCTTTCCTTAGCTTCATTAGCATCATTCCTGGGCATGAGGATTCATGCTTAGACACCTTGCCAGAACAGCTAAGACAAGAGCATCCTTGTTCCTTGCTCCTTGTAAGAAAGAGACACCTCCAGAAAATGTGCCTGGGGCAGAGTGAGCTAATTACCTCCTGTTAGGTGATATCTGAGGCGTGAGATCTTTCTGCTGGTTGCTTCTTCATGGAACGGAGGCCTTAGAGCCCCAAAACCAGAGTGAACCCACTCAGACTCTGCAACAATGCAAGAGCGACTTTTCCTTAAACTCCCATCTTATGGGCAATATGGAGCCACCATTTACTTCCAGGGTGGAAGGTGAGGTGTCTAGAGATCCAGACGAATTTAATGAACCCAAATATTCATCTTACGCAGCACAAACCAAGTCTCAGTCCAAACTAAAGCAATGATGCCTGATCACATTCCTCCAGTGACATTCCTTTTCCTTGCTGGACCATCTCTGGTGTTAAGCGAAGGGTCGGGACCTGATGCCCGCTCTTTCCTGCTGGGCAGGATGCACAGCTCCACCTGATAGCTCGTGTGAGCCACTGGCTGTGTTCCTGAGAGCAAATGTGTCCCATTCTTTATTGTGTGTCTGGAGTTAGTGGCTATGCTAATAAAATAACGAGGCTGAGCACTGTTCTGCAGACAGTAAGACCATTTAAGTGTCAGCACAGTCCCAGGTCTGGTTGTGACCCATTTGAGCAGCACTCGCTTTGAGCAATAGCACATGATAGGGACTGCTCCCTGTAGACAGGATAGACGAGGATCTTTCGGGGAAGGGAGATATACCTAAGGGATGGCCGTACTTTTGCTCTTGGGACCAGAGAAAGTATGTTTGTCCACTCAATGTGGGACGTGTGTGTCTATGCACTGCTGATCCCAACAGCATTGGCTTCACTTCACAAGATCAAACTGCCTGGTTTGAGTTTAGTGGGGCCTTTGTGACCATCACAGGACAGAAAGGAGATACGCCCTTGCCCTTAGGAAGGGATGTAGCCAGAAAGGGGTAATGAACCTAATGAATTGTCCTTGCGTGCTGCATAGAGCAAGTTTTGGGCATCAGCAGAGAAGGAGAGAAGAAGTTACTCTCTCCCTCGTCACAAGCATGGACCTGCTCCTCATTGCTATGTCTGGGCCAAGTGTTGTGGACTAAATCACAGCCCTAAAAAGTCATCTAGAAGTCACAGACTCCTCTGAACTCCTCTGTTTCTTACCTCGGTAAGTATTAGGCATTTGAAACATCCAGCAACAGTACAGGCGACTTACAGCCCAAACAATAACTCTAAGTTAAACACAGATTCATCTTCTGTCGTCACTCCTGGATATTTCATTGCAGAGCAGCCACCCGCCCAGGCCAGGAAGTGCAATTCCTCCCACATACGTCATTCCACCGCATGTTTTCTGGAAAAGAAAATAAACTCAGTCCATCCCAACAAGCACTGCAAATGCACATGTTTGCTGAGAGTGTGGATTTGGTGTAGCTCATCTCGGGGACACAGGGATCAAGGGTGAAAGAGGATCTATTCTCAAAGGCTCGCTCTAGGGCTTTGGCTGACTCATGGTTTTGTGAAGTTATTCTGGTTTTTTGTGGGAGAACCCCTCTAACAAATTACTAACAACTTTGGACTGACAGTAACGTTTTTCTTGGGTTTGGTAGGTGTATACTTTGTCCCTGTCTGTCCTCATCGATGCAGTAACTCAACTCTTTGGACCCAGTTCTGTCCCTGGGACCAAACATGCACCAGCAGCAGCTCACTGTGAGAGAAAAGTCTCTATGTGAGAGGCCAAATTTAACCTGTAGCCTAAACAAACTGCCAAGGTATGTGGTCTTAATTTTATTTCTTAATTTAAAAAAAAAAATAGAGAAAAATGCTAGTGGCAGCAGGATTATCGGTGATCACACATATGTAAGGCTGGACTAACTTTCCTGAAACGTGCAGTCTTGTTGCAGCTTTGCCTTGGCACAAGTGAAGTCCTAATTCAGCTTGGTCTTTTAATGACCCCATGATTTTGAAAACAGCAGGTAACAATCTACAGGGATACTCAGGGACACCACAGCCAGCAACAGGATGGCTGTCACATTAATGAAGAGGCCAAGTTTTGGGGTCATCTAGCACCATAAACCCCCACGAACCTTGCTCCACACATCTGCAAGTGCATTGGGAGCAGAAACCTAACTTCTGTTTTGTTTCAAAACTAAGCTTGCATACGATTAATTTTTCACTTGGATCCAAGCCTTTTTTTCTGCGGAGCTTTTTGATGAGGTCATTTGATTTTGCAGTTGAGTTTTAATGTGCTGGTGAGACTGCTCCTCTTCTGATGTAAATCAGCAGTAGAAGGAGGGAATAGCTGTGGTGGGAGAAAAATCAGTCTGAGTGAAAGAGGAGGCATTTTGGGTCTGATATGCTGAGGACAGAAAGAGCAGCTGAGGCTTATAGAGATTTGTTCTGGCTTGTGAACGGGATTTAGACAAGGTCATACCCTACTTATCCACGGAAACCAGAGAGACAAATGCTGATGCGGGAGTCACCGTTATTTGTCTTGAAGGGCTGTGCGCATGTTGAGGGCTGAATTTACCCAGGTTTTCCCCTCCCACCCTTGCAGTAACACTTGCTATTTATGTTTTGATTTATAACATTCGTGAAATAGTAAAGAACATGCATCCTCCAGCTTCCGTTTTCAGCTCCCCTGTCCCCTCCTCCCCCTCATGCAAGGGGAGGGTGTTTGTCGAGGCAACTACAGATGTTGTTATTAAAACATTTGAGCAAATAAGGTTAAGAAGGTCTCTTTAATAAAAACAGCTCTGTTCCTCCCCGTCCTCCCCACCCCCATCAAAGCACGGGGGTTCCCTACAATGTATTTTCTAGTGTAATTGGAAAGGATGGTGCTTTTACCAAATCTCATCCTTAGAAAATTCAGTTATATGGCTTATGTCAGTTTTTCCAGTCCTTCTGCCTTATTTATAGACCAGATTCAAACCCCATAGAAATTAAAATAAAGGTTTCAGTGAGTTTTGGTTCAAACTCTGTTGTACTTAGGCAAAGCTGTAGACCGTCATTGTGTCCTTGGCTTATTCATGTCTCTCATGTGTTAGTTCATTTGGGTGTCGATGCAGACAAAGACCCGTAAGCCAATCTCTGAATTTTCTTAACTGCTGGCAAGTGAGACATCACAGCTGGGCACCATCCCCTCTTTTCTCAGAAGCCTAAATGCCAGACAGACATCTCCACCTGAACTAGCTGCCTGGTTGCTGTCAGCTGTGGGGAGAAAGAGGCATTTGAGGTCACCAGGAATTTGACCCATTTTAGTCAGCTACATGGAGATAATAGAAATTGAAAACTCGGCAGGTCTTTTTCTTTCTGTTGTTTATGAAGGGAGCCTGGGGTGAATAGTCCGTATGCAGATGTATATGGAGTCGGTAGTAGAGTGAATTTCTAAAGTTAGGTGTCAGGAATGCCTGCCATGTATTGGTTTGTTTGGGCAAAGAGGCCAGGGAAGGGGACCTCCAGTGTGCCAGGATCAATAGATGGACCCATATCTCTGTGGGAGAAGTTGCCATAGGGTGGTTCCTGGGGTCTGTGGTCCCTTTTGGGCAGTGGACCCTAGCAGTAGACACATCACTAGCTACGTCCCCATATGCTCATGGGCCTCTCCTGCTAATCACGCAGAGGGAGGCCGTGGTGGTGGATGAGGAGTGAGCAGAGGGCAGTGGCATGATAGATAAGGAGGACGTGCTGTTAATTGAATGAGCTTTGGACCATAGTACTGTTTTGAGCGTCTGAATTCAGTCCTTCCAGGGAATGCTATATGTGCTTGCTGAAGTCTTAGTAGCCACCAATATGCCTCTTCATAGTACAGCTCCCACCTGCACAGCCCATTTGGCCCTGCAGTTCTATGTTAGGCAACAGCTATGCCATTATCTCAGAAAAAAAGAACTTTCTTCCTTTTGGGAGTGCTGAAGAAGGGGTGGTAACTGATTATAACCTTTGTCGTCTCTAGAGCAAAGCACCGCCTTGATTTCTTTGGTCATTCCTTCCTTTTCTGACCATAGTGAAAGGAACCTCATTTATCTAAAATAAATAATCATCTGTTACAACTTTGCAAATATCGTAATGGCTGTAATTCATGCCATCGTACAGAGGTGACACAGCTTTTGAGCTAGTCCCTGTCTGGGATTTTGTGAGTGCACCAGGACTACCTGTGCTATTGCACCTGGATATCTCAGTGTGTAACTGAGCTTTTCTCTGGCCAGTGATGTGTGGAGGAGGGACAGCACATCTTTCTTGTGCTCTGCACTGCTTAGCTGAGCTAGGAGAGGGGTGCTGAGGTGAACCCTGTGTGGTTTCTGGGGATTGTGGTCCACAGTAATACCGGGATAGCCAGTGTAGGATGGACTGAGCATCCGTTTGCTTTATGCAAGGCTCCGTGCTACCTCCTGAGCTCAGGGGTCAGCATGAGCCAGAGCTCGTTAGTAGGGAAAACAGTGTGAGTTTTGAGGAGAAGGGAGGCAGATATTGTCTGCGTGATCATGACTTAGCTCTTCACACAGTGCGAGGATGAACCCATGGAGGTTTGCTTAAGCAGTCAGGAGGTGATATGAAAAAAAAAGCCGAACAAAACCAAAACAAAAAACTGATTCTTTGGACTAAAATGAATTTTGACTGTGTTTCATATTACATTCTTCCACCAGTTGTGTGTCCTAGATCCACCCAGTCAGGGAGATAACCAAAGGGAGAAGCACAGAATGAAACTGGTGGACAAATGGCCTCTAAAGGAGCTGGTGTGAGCCAAATGGTAAATGAGGTGGAAAGATACGACGAGACAGAGGTGGAAGGTCTCTCAGGAACCCAAATGAGCCTCTGATGTTCAGAATAGGACACCAAACTAGAAGTGGGAAGAGGGCTTTCAGCCTAGCTGGAGCCAGAGCTTCCTTATGTAAATAGAAGTATGATTTTAAATTGAGCTCTAGTGTGACTGAGGAAGAGGGAATGATATGTCACAGTTTATTTAAGGAGGTGGCTGGGGACCAGAGACATTTGAAGCAGGAAAGTGGTTTGTGTTGTGATGGTGTTGACCAGAGAGGGCACAGGTGTGGCATCTGCAGAAGGGAGCCCTGAGCTTGATGGGAAAAAAAGAACAAACCTCATTGAGGGTCATTTTGGTGAAGCCATGGAAGCAAAAACTGATGGAGCAGAGAATGAAGGCAGAAGCTGCAGATCTGCCAGCTTCTGCCATGCAAAAGAAGTATTTCTGCTTTTAAGGTGTTTAAGAATAAACATGAAACTGCAAGTGTGTGGAGAAGGCTGAATTATCTGAAACATCCGTGGTAGTGTTCATTATAAAGCATGAGCTGGGCCAGATGTTTACAGGGGTAGAGATTCCTGCAGACTTACTGGGAGGACTGCAGGGCAAGGAGAAGGCAGCTCAGGGCCATGGACCAGAGCTGGGCTGTTGTGCCTAAAATGAAATTATACTAATAGGAAATTATAATAATAGGAAATGTACAGTGCTGGAAAAGAGTGAGGAGAAAACATTAATTCTCCTTAAGCAATAGGGCAAGCTCTGGAAAAACACAGGACAATCCTAGATCAAAATTGGTTTCCTAAAATACATCTCAAAAGTCCTTTGTGTTACACAGAAGAAAGGTGTGGATGTCCAGTGTGGACTTCAGTTACTATCCGAGGCTCCACTGTGACAAATATGCCCACGTTTTTGAGGAGTATGTGGTAACACCAAGCACACAAGAAGTTTCGTTCCTGACAGATGGCTAGACAGATATGTCAGGGATGATGTAGACATAGTCTGCCAGGAGGCAGAAGGGTGAGAAAAATGCTCTTTTCCAGCCCAGTATTTCTGTGATTCCGGGTCAAAATACCTTTAGCAGATTTCCAGATTAAATAAAGACATGAAAGATCTCTACTGCTGAACAAGGTTAACTGTAGGCAAGAAACTGTGCCTGCAAAAGTAAGGATGTTCATGTGGCCCGTTATGGTCCTGCTCTTCTCCTTGGCGCTTGTTTTTAAGAGAAAGAAAGTAAAAAAATAGGTGCAGATGCTGGTACTAGCAGGAAGTTCAGTGCATTAACGACCATCCTCATAAAAAATGGTGAAGTATTTGAGGCAAACTCCACCTGTGTCATTTAAAAAAAAAAACCACACCAAAACAAAAAGAAACATAACAAGAAGTCTGTGAACCAGTGCCAAAACCTTGCAGAAATACAGGAACTGCTGGGCTAACGAACAAGAGGCCAAAGGAAAGGAGATATTTTAGCTACATCTCAGTGCAAGATATTTTTATTTCCCTGGTTACACTGAAAAGGTCTTTGAAAACATTTTGTGTGCAGTGTTTGAAAAACTGGTCACTGTTGCTTCAAGTTTGTCCTGTGTTTGTTAGAAGGTAACCAAAACCTGAAAAGAGAAGTCAGTATTAAAAATTATAAATAAATACAAGGAGGATAATTATTTTGAAAACTTTTCTTTTGAGTTTGTGTAGCCCAAGTGTTGCAGAAATGGAGTGATACAGAAAATCAAACTAACCAGAAGGAAAATAAGACAGCAAAACCAACAAGTTGCTTTTAATAACCTGAACCCAAAGGGGAAAAAAATGCACAAAAATAAAGATTCACAAAGGAGAGTAAACTGAATAGTTATGCATGTTTCAGGCAGGACAGGTGAGGGTGCAGGTTTGCTTTTTTTCAGGACCACACACAACAAATGTTCATTAAATGAGAGGAAAAGAAGTGTTATGGCCTAACTTCAGGGACAGGACCTGGAGGGTTTTATTCCCAATATAGATTTGGTGGGTCTGCTCTGCTTCTCTTTCCAGTTTGCAGAAATAACAAGGGTCTTAGCTTGAAAAATTTTGCCTCTCCAGAGGGAGATAAATTCACACTGTCTACTGGAAAACAAAAGGCATATCTCAAAGATTCTCCTTTTGATGGGAGACTTTGGCTCCTCCTCTATGAGCAAATTAAGAAGTGTTGAGGAGTGTTACTGGGCACTAGACTTTCTTTCCATTTCTAGAGCGACTTTCAGATCTGGACAGTCAGGCTGTGTGGGGTCCCCATCCAGCTGCATTTTGTTGTCTTTTCAAGCTATCATAGCTGTTAGATATGAATGCGTTTGCTCCCAGATTGAACCCTACAGTCTGGGTCCTTTTCGCTGCACATCAGAACATCATTAGTAGGACTCACTCGATTTTGGACATCTTTGGGGTAGGCATAATCATAATGGGGATGGGATTGGCTTAAAGTATTTTAGAAGTCTTCTTTAGGATGGGGTGATGCATCATGACAAGTATTTATATCTCTTCACTGTGTATGACAGAAGCTCAAGTGATAGCTCGTATGTGCGCTGCAGTTGTCTGCATATATTCGTGTGAATCCACCCTTAATCTCTTCACCAACAGCAAGACCACGATTTCTTAGTCTCTTGATCCCAACCAAAATGAAGTTGCTGCGTACCATCCCCCATGTCATCATTCCTGCTCAGTGCAGGCTCCTGCATCTGTGCCGAGTCAGTCAAATCAGGGAATGGATGCAGTGCAAACTCACCTGTCAAGTAAAGGAAGGAAGAAGAGTTGCTTTTAGAGAAACCTATTCTCTGATCTCAAACTCTACACGGACACTGGGCTGTGCTGGAAGATGTTGGGAACCTGCAGTGTGAGATGGGGTGGAAGGCTAAACCACGCCTTTGGACATAGTCTGCATTTAGGTCAGGTTAAAGCAATTGTTATGTGGAGATCTAGGGACAGCAAAGCACAAATTCCTAGCTATTCTTGTATCCACTAAAATGGGCGTAGATTGCATCCTGGTGTCCGTGGATGTATGCGATGACCGCTGGCATTCCCAGCAGCAATTTTCTGCGATTCCCCCAGTGGGATGAATATTAACCTTTTCACAATTGTAAATCTGTTCATCTGTCTTAACTCTGCTGTAGCTAAATCACGTATAAGATCTGAAAATAGACCTGAGGCTCTGGTCTTGCTTTATGTACAACAAATGCAACAGGAAGAAACCACGTGAACTCAGCAGAGTTCAAACAGCCGTGGCTGTAGGCTATATGTAGGAGACCAGGTTGTGTTAGCAATACACACAACTTGTTCTAAACACAACATCACAAGATGTCCCAAAGACTTTTAAAGAGGAATGCCCATTTCCATGCCTGCCACTGGCCCCAGAAAAGTCTGCAAACCTCATTTCCACATGGCAGAAGAAATGCTTTGCCCGGGTCCTCTGTGTCTGCAAGTGATGGGGAAGGGCTTTCGTGGAGAGCGCCACCTATGCTTTGAAATCAAGTTGTTCCATGAAGTTTCGGGAGGCTCTGTAGTTGCATGGAGTCTGGTATTGTACCAATCCCATCAGAGGCTGCTGGTTCTGCCTTTTCTCGCCCTCTCCCTCCCCTGTCTTTGCGAGACCCTGAAGATCTGGTGGCTGACTATGGAGAGAAGGAAAATTAAATGGCTATGTAAATTCCCCTCCTTTTCCTCCTCTTCCTCTGATCCAGATTCTTGTAAAAGGAAAGTGTGAGAAATGTTGGGTGGCACCCAGAGGGGTTCTGAACGTCTTCCTTTATGAACAGGTTGGTTTGATCTCTTTTGAAATAACAGGTGATATGGGACCCAAAATGAAGGTCATTCAAGGGTTACTTAGATCCCTGTTCCCTACTTTAATCTCTGTGGGATATGAGGAGTCAGGGGGCAGAGACAGGGACTCCAGCCATCACTGTTCATGTTCAGTGTTGCTCTCGAAATCTACAGAAAGACCCTGAGGTGTGGTGAGCTATGCTCACATGCACATCTCCACCACCTATATAAACAGATCTTTGCAGGGTCAGGTCCTGCCTTTTTGGCTGGGAGACGCCTTTTGGGGGTTGAAGGGAAGTTCATACCCTTCACCTATAACTCCTGGTTCCTTTCCCTCTTGGTGGTGCTGGCCCTTAGATTATGAACTCATTTTGCATGCACAGTTTTACCTCAAAGAAGGGAGAGAGATGTCGGTCCTCGAGAAAATAAGAGCTTGATGATATTAGAAAAGCAGCATCTCAAATCCAGAAGTACTTCCCCTCTCAGTTGGCCCTCCTTCAGTAAATTGCCATCTTTCCTACATCATGCATGCATCCATTTTCATTCAGTGAAACACAAAGGCATAAATCCCACTAAAGGCAGCTGTCCTCAATGCAGTTCTTCCGCTGACTACTAGCAGGAGCTCATTTCTTCCTCTCTTCTTAACCACAATCAAATAAGGATATTAAGGAGTTTATTACTTCCTAATATCATCCGGGAATAATTTCCACATGTTGCGTATTCCTCTGGAGCGGGCAAAGTTCCCCAGTGCCTGCAAAGCAGGGTGCCGTATTGCTGAACGCCAATTACCCTGCTTTTGGTGCTTTATTTGAGGAGAGGATGCAGGTGGCCCTTTATAGAAAGAAGCATTTCATTCTTATTTTTCACATACCTTACAGTATTCTTTCCATTGGGAAATTAAACAGACACTCTCCATATCCATTGCAGCTGCTTCTAGTGTTAAATTAAACTGCTGCTATTACAGTGAGCCGTTGCTGGAGCTGAGTTGTTTTGTTCCTTAATTGTTTATGGCTGTGGATGCAAGCCAAGTAGCAGTCCTTTAGTGGCAAATGCTGGAGATATGACCTGGAAAACAGATGTTTGGGCCAAAGCCAAGGTGGTTTCAGGAAAGACAGTGAAGAGAAGCAGGAAACCAGTTATCTGTCTGATTTATTGAACAGGGTGATAAAATTCACCCCAGGGCAGAGTGCTCACATTAGGCTGGTACAACAGTAAACTCTGATTTTAGCTAGCTTTTAGCCAGCCTTTGCAAGGCTTGTATGGGCAGCTGTCAATTTGCTAGTGCTAGCACTAGGTGTGCCAAACCTACATGTTCTGCAGCTGGGTAGAAAATTCGCACCTGTTTTCAGGTGGCTGCATAACACCTCACGCAATAGACTGGTTTATGTGAAGTCCCAGCATAAGTCTTTTAGATCGGATACAATGCAAGGGATTTTTTTTAAATGTAATGTCTTGAGGAATCTGATCAAAACTAGATCTCTACGGTGGAGGTACTCCATGTGAACACATCATCCCGAGGGATTCCCCTTTGCTGTCAAATGAGAGAAATGAGTTCATCACATGCTAATGGAGAAGTCTAAAATGGGTCCAGCTCATGACCTGAGAGTGCCAGTTTCTCTCTATTCCTCTCTCAAGAGCCCAGATAATTGCCTCACATGAAGACACAGATGCTGTAGACGTCTACGATTAGATGAGATCTGTCCCACCCATGTTTTCGCAGAATCACAGGCTAGTTGAACTTGGAAGGGACCTCANGTTCATCACATGCTAATGGAGAAGTCTAAAATGGGTCCAGCTCATGACCTGAGAGTGCCAGTTTCTCTCTATTCCTCTCTCAAGAGCCCAGATAATTGCCTCACATGAAGACACAGATGCTGTAGACGTCTACGATTAGATGAGATCTGTCCCACCCATGTTTTCGCAGAATCACAGGCTAGATGAACTTGGAAGGGACCTCAGGAGGTCATCTTGTCCAACTCTCCTGCTCAAGCAGGTCCACCTGGAGCCAGTTGGCCAGGACCATGTTCAGATGGTGTTTGAATATCTCCAAAGACAGAGACTCAACATTCTTTTTGTGAAAGCTGTTCATGAAGTGCTTGGTTGCACAGCNAATTGCCTCACATGAAGACACAGATGCTGTAGACGTCTACGATTAGATGAGATCTGTCCCACCCATGTTTTCGCAGAATCACAGGCTAGATGAACTTGGAAGGGACCTCAGGAGGTCATCTTGTCCAACTCTCCTGCTCAAGCAGGTCCACCTGGAGCCAGTTGGCCAGGACCATGTTCAGATGGTGTTTGAATATCTCCAAAGACAGAGACTCAACATTCTCTTTGTGAAAGCTGTTCATGAAGTGCTTGATTGCACAGTNTCGCAGAATCACAGGCTAGATGAACTTGGAAGGGACCTCAGGAGGTCATCTTGTCCAACTCTCCTGCTCAAGCAGGTCCACCTGGAGCCAGTTGGCCAGGACCATGTTCAGATGGTGTTTGAATATCTCCAAAGACAGAGACTCAACATTCTTTTTGTGAAAGCTGTTCATGAAGTGCTTGGTTGCACAGCGACAAAATGAAGTATTGCACTGGAGGGGAGGGAGGGGATGTCCAGTGTTTCAGACTAAGAGAAGTTTTAAATGTCACTGTTCAGGGAGCAGATCCACAGATCTGAGCAAGTATCTCGTAGCACATCCAACCAGTGATTTTTAGAGCAGTGATGTGAGTATTTAGCAGGACAAGATTCTTTCACAGTTTTAACTATGTTGTAACTACATTGATTTCATTGAAATGTGATGTCAGGCTTAAAATTCTAGCCCTAATTTTGTTTCTTTAGTACTTGAGCCAATAGTGTTACTACATTTTAGTACTGAGGAGTAATTGAAAAACCTTTGGTTTCCTTCAGCAACACTCATCTCCTTAGATGCCCAGCATGTTGACTAGTAATTCTGGCTAGCACTCTTGAGTTTTTAAGGGTGAGTTTTGAGTATCCTGGTAAGGGAGTACTTATAGCCCTCCCTGCACTTCCTCCTGCTCCTGTCCATTGAACAATAGGTTTTGAAAGCCAGGGCTGTGGGAATTGGGGATTTGGAAGAGGATACATAATCTTGTTTTGCCCAGCAGTCACCAGAAATATCAGTGGAGTACGGCAGAGGCAGAGAGAATACATCTCCTTTCTCATAAAGAGGCATGATGCAGATGTTTTGAGTGTTGGCCTTAGTCTTTGGCTCTTGTTAGCTTTCCACACTGATACTCATTGCACAGACAGAACATGCAACTACTTGGATTTCCCTTCTGCTGCCAGAAACTGTTTGATTTGTTTTTCCTTTTGTCTTTAGACTAAGTAGGCTTCTTAATTTTTGAAACAAAGGAAATGGCTAAATAATTGCATCAAAAAGAGCGGGGAAATATATATACATATAATTCTTCCTGTTAAAGAAATTTTTTCCTGCTTAATTTCATCAGATTTCTCTGCTTCTGTCAGTCCAGACAGAAATTTTAGCCTTTTTGTGCCATGGACCTGTCATAAACCGTTTACTGTACTATTGTGCATTGCCACAAATGCCTCTGCTTACAGAGCTACTTGTGCTTGAGTATCTAAATGCAAGTGACTTTCTAGAGCAAGGTCATTCAAAACCTACCTGGACGAGTTCCTGTGCAAACTGCTATAGGCAAAATTGTTTTATCAGGGGGGATTGAACTAGATGACCTCCAGAGGGCCCTTCAGACCCCTACCATTCTGTGATTCTGTGGTTCATCAGGCACTTGGCTAATGAGTTGCTGAAACACCCTTCAAAGAGATGCTGCCTTCATCCGGAGGAGAACAGGATCATCCTGATCTCCTGCATCCAGCCCCAGTTGGTGCTTTGCCTTTCCTGCTAGCTTCTGTAAAATTGCAAAAGTGCTGATGTTTTCCCAGTTGACAGCAATGCCACATGCAGAGGACTTTGGACAGTCTTCAGAGGAGGTCTGATAGCTGCTAGTGGTCCATGATCTGTGCATTCCTAGGGATACACAGTAGACATGAGTGACAGGATTTTTTTCTCTTTCTGTCCTATCTTGTCTTCCCCAGAAACCTGATGATTTTCTTCTAATCATAGTATCCAAGAGGATTTATGGGTCTTTGCTGTTTTCCTGAAAACTCAGCCTGGTTGTTGGCTAACCTACCCAGGAGCTCAAATGGGAAGGAGAGTCTTCCTATACTGTACATTTCATAGATTGGCCTTATGTAGGGTAACAGTTTTAGAGGAACCTCTTGGGAAGCCTCCCATGCCGAAACCTCTCTCAGAGAATAGCTGCAGTTGGCTTCATGGGCCATCTGTTTGCCAAAGTGTCAGAAAGTGTTGCAGTATGAGTGCTCAGTACTTGTGAATATTCGGACCAGAATAGTTGCTGTTTCAGTCCCAATGCTAACTGTAGCTGTTTGTCTTCATTTTATAAAACAGGAAGAAGGAGACTATCTCACCATATCCAGGACACAAGCAAAACAACAACCTGCTGCGACCTGGCTATGCACTAACAGAAAGTTGTTCTGGGTTTTAAAGTTGCCCTAGACATTTGCACAGGGGGCTGATGGAAACGCCTTGCTCCACACTGCTGGGTAAGAGAGAAGACACTCAAGCAAAGGGCTACGTCTTGGTTTCTCAAGTTTTCGTCTCTCCTTGATGATCTTGCCTCCTATCTCCTTGAACAGAGAGTCCAAGTTTTAAAGTCAGCCCAGCCAGAGGAGCAGTTATCCTCATTCTTTCAGCTGAGAAAATCCTTTACATGCTGTCCACAACTGTGATGAAAAAAGAAGACCCTCTTGCCAGAGACTGAAATTGTCTGTCAGAAAAATACAATTTACAGGTAAGAAAATGCCATTCCCAGCAAAGAATCTGGATCTTCTCCTGTGCGAGGCTAGAGAATCTGCCCTTGGATTAGAGCATTTTACGTGTAAGAAGGAGAAGAGACTTGGGCTGCATCCCACACCACAAGTCATTCAAGATTTTGCCATTGTAGTTGAACAATATATTGTTGTCAATAAATTTGACAGGTAACAGCTGGTGATAGGACTCGTGTCTTTTAACTCTGATGGTCCAAGACATAGACATCTGCAGCTGAGTTCAAAGTGCCTCTTGCTCCTCATTGACTGGAAGGGGAGCCAGGAATGACAAACTCAGAAGATGACACAAAAGCTGGGTGGTAAATCCCAGTCCTTGGGCCCAGATGGCACAATGATGGTCACCAGCTACAGCAGCTAATACTTTCTGGTTTCACTAAGTCTTCTCTCTGAAAGCTCTGAAAGAGCCTGCAGAGAAGACCAACCCAAAATTTTTTTGTTTCTTGGCATCTTGATTTTATATGTTTCTGTTTTTGGCCGCTTAAAACTATCCTGAGATCTTTTTTTTTTTTTTTGCTTCACTGTCTACACAGTGTGATTCATATGAGCTGAATTTTCTCTTTATAGCTTCATTTATGAATATGGGACAGTACCCAGGCAGTTGAATGCCTGCGATCATTTCCATGCTGTATATAAATAGTACTCAGTTATTTCACAGTTTCATGTTCAGCTTGCAGGCTTGTAATAGCCTTGTATTCCTGAAACCCTTCCTATTCTCATAGCATTCCAGTTCTTGAACACGTGACTCAACATAAATTACAGCAGAGGTTATCCCAGCCAAGAAAGTCCCAATTTGGCTTCTGTGTATTGTCATTCTCGTTCCTGATGGCTGGCGTCAAGTCACTAGTACTCAAAGCTGCTGTTGTGGGTCTTTCCAGCCTTGTGATGAGTTCAGCTATGTGGTTAAGCTGACCGCTGAGTTACTCTACCTTACATGCGTTAAGCAATGCTCGGTCAGTCCGTCATCTTGCCAGACAGTGGAGGAAGTCAGAGAGGCTCCAGTTGGATGGATAGCTAACGGCCGGCGTACCCCTGTCCGACGGAGATAAGAGACTGGTTAAAACCAAGGGAATTTTTAGACTCTTCCCAAATATCGCCTGTCTTTTGTTTGACACAGGACTTGTCATGTCTCCTTTTCTGCGTATTGGTTTATCCAACTACGACAGTGGCCCTTACCTGCCATCCCAGGGGGAGGTGATTAACCCTTACTGTGCTGTGATGGTTAAAGAAGCCGTGGAGTCAGGTAAGTGGGGAGGTGTTAAATAGTCGTGTGAGCTTTTGTAAGACATGCGTGTGCCTTACTGTGTCATTTCTGGTGCATAGGAAGTGCATTAGTGAATCTTTGTAAGGTTTGTGAAAGGCCTTTTGTGTCTCAGCACAGTGCAGGTTTGAGTTTGGCATGGACTTCAAGACAGTCTGATTTTAAGATGATGCCTAACAAGTCTGTGTCTTCAATTTGAGGTTATTAGTAACTGAATTACAGGTCCCAGCATGTGACAGAACAGATGAGCTGAGCTATATTTGGTTTCACTTTTACATGAGCAGTTGTTGGTTTGTGGGTGGGACTCCAGACAGATGAGATCTGGGTGTCCTAGAAATATCCTGGGAGGGTTATCTTTGTTTATCACTTTTATTTTAGGAACTGACAGGTCCAGAAACTTTCACATTTTGAAAAAGAATAGCTCTCAAACGGCCCTGGTCTTTGCAGAGAGAGTTAACTTCTCTGTGTAATTGCTGTACTATGTAAAATGTTGTAAAGCGAAACCTCCTGCTAAGCTGTTTTCTGGGTCCAGATATATGGATTGTTGCACACTTTTCCTGATTGAACAAGACTGATGAGTCCTTATTGGGAAAACATTTCTTATATGTCTTATGCATTAAAATAGCCCCAGTGAGAGGATGAAAAGTTCTTCAGTTCTGCTTTTCAAGAATTGTGAAGATCAAGACCTTCAGTGTTAGGGAATTCCTCATATTGGCTGTAATTTATCTTAAATCTTTGATAAATTTCTAACTTGACTGCTGTGATTCTTTTAAAAATTAATTCAACTCAGAAAACCTCTTTTTATACCTTGAGAAACCCATTACTCTAACCTCTAGAGGATATTAAAGTAGTTTAAAAAAACTTAGAATTTTAAAACAATTCATTATTTCACTTTTTGTTTGCCTGTTTATTTGTTATTTAAAAAAGAGTCAGCATTTATCACACTGAACTTTGTCTTGGCTTAAATTCTACTTTAAACTATTCTGAAAGATGTGGTGACTGGTAGATTCAAAAGGAAAGAAAATACTGCATGACAAGATATCCCTAAGATCTCACCTTTTACTGAAAGTAAAATGTCCTATTTCAGCTCTGTGCAGGGCTTGGCTGTCTGCTTTAATGAGGCCTTTGAAAGCCATAACTCAGATTGAAGTCTCTTGTCAGTTCAAAAGTAAATAAAATCAATTTGGTCAGCACAGACCTATATTTATTTGTCTTACACAGAGCTGAAAGTGTTTTCTGGCATCTAACAAACAGAAATGTACTAACTAAGGGATATAATTTTTGTGCTTCTGAGAGTTAATAATAATAACAACCACAACAACAACACCTCTACCAACAAGAAATAAAAAAGTGTTTGAGGGAACTTTTCTCCATTAGTGAGGACTGAATATCAGAAAAATGATGTCCTTCTGTTAGAAAATTAGGTTGAATCACCCTTGGGAGATGTTAATCTGGTGCTGGTGGAGGGTGTCTAAGTGTGTAGATGGCTAACCTTACCTTAAGGTGACAAAGACAAGGCCACGATGGGATCCATCTCCCCTGTAATTCCAGACTTCTGCAATGATATTGATATCTGAGCAAGTCAGCTACCTTTGCGTTATAGCCCAGGGGAACAAACAGGGATTTTCATGGTGGGATTCATTTCATCTTGAGGAAGACATCCATAATAGGTCTGATGAATCACAGCCTAGGAAAGCCCAGTGCTCTCCACTGACTCCGAGGGCAGTTTAGACAGTCCGCTCAGAGGTACATGTCTGATGTCCTCAACTCTAAATGCCAGAAATGCTCTCAACATGACCATCCGAAGAAGCTGTCATGCTCAAACAGATTTAGAGAAGGCAAAAGGCAATGAAGGTCTCAGGACAAACATTAGTTGAATACATTTGAAAAATCCGCATCCCTGCTTTGTGGTTTTTTTGATCGTGTTTTGCTCTCCGGCTCCCTGGATTCACAAAGCACTTGTTACTCAATGCTAATGGGATTCCATAAAAATTTATATTGATGCCCTGATACGAAAATTTTGGCTAAAGTGCCATGTTCAAGGAGCAGGAGTGAATCAGCTGCAAAGCTGGTAAGAGATACAAGCAATCCTGACTTTCCAGCCTTGTGCTCTGAGACATGGCCATTGAGATTTCTTCAGGGCAAATGATTGCTATATCGCAGTGAGTGCATAATGCAGGGCATGACGTGCCTAAAGTCAGAGCTGAATCCAGGATAGATCCAGTCCCAAATCCCTGCAAGCTCTGTGCCAGAACCATTTTGGTAGATGACTGCTTCAACTTTTGCAATGTCCTATTATAGATCGGATATAGACCGTATGTAGCATCAACAAAGCGTGAGGAGATGGGGTTTTTTTTTGGAAGGGGTGGGGAGCAGGTTCTTTTTTTGGCAAACGGAGCATTGGTAAATGATAGACGTGTTTGGTTCCCCCCAAAAGGGAGCTTGAGTCTACCTTTGGCTTCATGCCAAAGGCTGTCCCTTGTCGACCAGCCATGATGAATAATAAGTCATCCCCAAGGATCTGGGAGCAACGCACGTCATCTGTGGACACAACGGTGTCACAACAAGGGCACCCTAAGAAATTTCAGAAGCTCAAGAAAGGTATTGGACAGGTTTTTTTTCACCACTTGTTCATTTTGTAAAAGGGATCCTGTTTTTTTATGATATAATCTTTAAAAAAAACCCAACAATGTATGTAGTTAGAAGTGTTATAGCAATTTGCTACCAAAGACAAACTATTCCAGAGACCATAGGCACCTCTGAGTTATAAAAAAGTCTGCCCTTTAAAAATGCCTTCTGCCTTCATGAGCCACCCGGCCCGGTGCCATTTCACCACCTGTCTTGGTGACATTTGCTTTGTGAAAGATCCTGCTCCGTGTTTGAACTCAGCAAGCTTCCAGGAAAAATGCTCCCAGCTACAGTGGAAGCTGCTGCCCAGGAAAGACAGATACTGTTTTATTTTCAGGAAATCAGGGTTAGATTAGTCCCTGGCAGAGTTTCACAGACGTCAGCGGGGACGCACTGGGGGTGACTGTCTGATCCCGTATATTGGCCAGTTCATTCACATGCCACGGTTTGTTTATTTAAGCCGTGTGTTTGGGAGTGCAATGCAAACGAAAGCACTTGTTTTGCAAGTGCTGTGTTTCACATCTGTGGAGTCACTGATAACAAAGAAATAACGGTCCTTGCTGAGATTTCTGTTCTCCGTGATGCTGGGAAGTTTATGTCTCATTTTTATGTATCACCTTGTCTGCTTTTGTTGAAAGAGTCCGTTGAATATATATTTGCAAGCTTGATGGGAATTAAACCTGCAGACAATGAGCTCAGTATGTGATTGCCTAAATATGCATATGTGAAAAGTCAACCTCACTTAACTGATAGAGATGGATTCACCTTAGACTGAGGTGCTCTAAACTTTGGGGAAAATGAATTTGAACCTAAGATTTATGTGCACAACCACTTGTCATACCGGGCAGGATGAGTGTGAGAAGTGAGCTTACGCTGCAGGAATGATCTCCGCTCAGTTTTGCGGTGCAGACCGGTGCTGGTGGTCAGACCGGACTGCGGCTCAAATCAAGTTTATGTGATCGAACCAGTGCAAAATCACTTTGTGAGAGCCAGGTGTTGGGTCGTGGAGTGAGATTTCAGCAAGTCAGCACTGGTTGCAGGATCCTGCATGCGTCTCCTCAGGAAGGTACTTTCTCAACCTAGATCTATCTAGTGGCTCTGACAGTTGTTTCTCCTTTCGTAGGAAAACAGTGTACAGGGTGGTGAAAGGAGATTTTTTTTGTGATCTCACAGCCCTGATATTTGTTTTCTTCCCAATAAACATTCTCTCATTTCCAGAGATGAATATTACGGAATCAGGAGTCACTGTTTCCTTTTTTCTGCTTCTCTCCTGACTCCAATAACTTCAGAGCTTGTTTACCAGTTTTAATCCTTCTTGAAGGTGTGTAAAGGAAAGCTGAGCAGAGGAATTAGTCCTCCCATCTAAGGAAACATTTTCTCCACAATGTGCCATGTTCCAGGCTATTGGCTGCATGTGCTTTTCCGGCTGAATAGGATGAGGGAAAGGCTGGGATTATTGGAAATAGGAACAGGGTCTTTAGGAGACAGGACACGCAGGTCTGCTGCTCACACAACAGTTTTTTATTCTCTTATTCCACCAGCTTCATCTTTTCATGCATTGAAAATTTGGAGAGGGTAACTGTGAAATAGAATTTACCTCGAGTAAGTGTCCAGGCCCTTTACAGGGCAATATGAAATAAAATGGGCTGTATGAAATAAAGAGAGCTGTCTGACACTCTTTTCAGAGACATTTAACTAGAGATAACTCTCTGCAAAGCCTCAGAGATACCCTTTGCCATTTCCTGTGAAGGAAGAGGAGTTAATGCATGAGGAAGAGGTGCAGGAAAAGTTTGCTAGGTTTAAAACTCTACACTACTGACTGGACATGAGCTCCAGCTAAACCTTAATCATAAAGTGCATCTGGTTTTGGGGGGATTGAAGCAAACCTTTTTCATTTTGCATTGCCGTTAGACAGATAATACATGTAGCTGGTTATCTGTGATGAGATTCACATGATTAGATGAGGGTATCTATAGTGTCAGGGTCTACATTTGAGGTCTACTCAACAGAGTCAATGGAGTCAAGGGTAGAAATTATCTTTTCTAAGGTAGTTGTCTACATTTGATCAAATGACCCCACCTTAACTCCATTGATGTATATTGATTATATTCTCTTCACTGGCTCTGAATGGACTCAATGTTCAGACAGCTCATATACGGGCATACACATTGTAGACACCTAAACTTGAGTGAGATGAATGCCATTCTAGGTTTCTGTAGACTGTAGAGTGGTGGCCTTAGTCATCTCAGCGCAGTCAATCCCAACCACTTGTTGTTGACAGAAAATGGCCAAGTGTATGTGCAGAAGAAGCCCACCATGTACCCGCCCTGGAACAGCACTTTCGATGCCCACATCAACAACGGCAGGGTCATGCACATCGTCGTCAAGGACAAAAGTGCCGAAATGGTTTCAGAGACCACGGTGGAACTCAAGGTGCTGGCAGAGAGGTGCAAAAAGAGCAATGGGAAGACAGAGATATGGGTGAGCATCATTATCTTCTCTTGCAGGATGTGACAGGGAGCTGCTGTGGGCTACGGGAATGCCTTGTGTCCATGCCAGGCTGTGACTGTAACAGCAGGGCAGCAGGAACCGGGGAGGAATAATGTTTTGAGTCTACTTGCATAGCACTTGAAGGAAAGATTTCCATGCATATCACAAAAAAAGAGCATGGCACATTTATACTACCTGCTGCTGTTATATTGTAACATATGCCTTCTGTTGGCAAGGATTCTGGTTTAGGTGATCCATGCCCACGTATTAATCTTTGCTTAGGAAACCCACCGGGGACAAATGGTTATATGAGTGGCTAAATGTGATTTATTTTATGTGATCTGGGGAAACGGTTTTAAAAATTTAATCTAATATCAAGCAACTGATTCACAGCTGCCTGACTGCAGAGTTATGTCAGAGGAACTCCTTTAAAATCACTGGAGTTATAGTGGAGTAAATTTGAAGTAACAGTCTGCTAGTTACAGGATGCTAAATGTAAGGTTGTGTTCCCTGGTAGTTCAAGCAAGGAAGTTTTTCATAGTAGTCTTTAGCATGTAGTATTCAGTAGCCATGTCATGAATAACAATAAAGTGGAAAGACATTTGGAGAGAAACTGATTTCCTGGAATTTTTTGTTTTATTTCTCATGCCAGTTTTTGGGCTAAACCCCTTGGGTTAAGAGAAGAGTAGAGAAGTCAAAACAGCCTTGGTCACTTAACAGACCTGAGAGCAAGACTTGATAGAGATTTGCACATTTAACACATAACTTGGAAGGAACTGAGATACTTAGGGATGGAATTGAAAACCAAAAGGCCCTGCTCAGCATAACTCCAACCCAAGGCTTCAAAGCCGTGGGAGGCCTGGTGAGGAGGGGAGGGGGTACATAGCCTGGGATGCTGCTTGCTTGCAGCAAGGATAACAGACTTGAGCTCAAGTGGAGTTGGGAGATGCTGGTCCTGTTGTGTCCCAGCCTGGTTAGCAACTCCTGAGATGTCCTCTCCACCCAGTCCCTGATACGAGTCATAACCTGGAGAGGGTGATCCCAGATATCTCATCCTGCAAGGGTCCTGAGGAGAGACAATAGCATTTTTCTCACTTTTCTGTACAAGGGCACTGTTTCACCTGGAAGGCAGAGTGGTAACCTTGCTCAGGCTGTGCTGGAGGTGGTTGGGGAAGGCACTGTTGTGGTTCTCAGGCTGAAGAAATCCTTGAATGTAGGTCTTCTTATTCCTAGGCAAGTGGATTCAGATTTCCAAAGGCATCTATGGACAGAGGTTCAAACAGGCAGAATTTCCAAGTCCAGTGGGAAGGTTCAAAAAATTCCTGGAGTAAGCTTGTAGCATCACTCACATTGACTGTAAAGGGAGTTAGACTTGAAGAACCATGTGTCTAGAAGATNAGTGGATTCAGATTTCCAAAGGCATCTATGGACAGAGGTTCAAACAGGCAGAATTTCCAAGTCCAGTGGGAAGGTTCAAAAAATTCCTGGAGTAAGCTTGTAGCATCACTCACATTGACTGTAAAGGGAGTTAGACTTGAAGAACAATGTGTCTAGAAGATTTCAGTGTCTTTTAAGTACCTGTCTGAAGTTGTCCGGTTCTTTTGAGGTGCTCCCACTTCCCCCTTGCAGGGTCCACTGGGAATGACAAGTTTTCTCTATAGATAGTGCTGGTCCTGAGCTAGTGTCTAAAAACCTGCCTACAGCTTCTGTGGTTTAGTCACATTTATCTCTTCTATCATGCCACTGCAAGTGTTTGATAAGAGGACATCCAGCCTCCTCTCTCTATAGTTGCTCCTGCCCTGCCTTGTTGTCCCACGCAGGTATGAGCAACCCAAAAATTAGCATTCGTTGGCATTCATCAATTCCCACTGGGAAAAGGAGATAGCTTGAGTCATCTGAAATGATTGTTGCTTCTTTGAATAACTGTTTAATGATTGCACTGGTCTTTTTTTCTTGTTTTTCATTTATCTCAACCAGCTAGAACTGAAACCTCAAGGGAGAATGCTGATGAATGCCAGATACTTCCTGGAAACCAGTGGCAAGTGATTTCGTTTGTTAATTGATAGATGTGATTTCTGGTTATGTGGGGCAGATATGGTGTCTTCACTGAAAGCAGTGCCTGTGTTATTACTGATTTATTCACAGGAACTATCATAACGTTTTAAAATGAACAGCCCAGAAATACAATTTTTTTTTTTTTGTGGTGGGAAGGAAGATTGACTGTTCCTCTGTGAGTTGCAAGGCAGATTTTTGGCCATTTTACCAGTAGATTTTCTCATTATGCTCAGCAAGACAGAATAGATACATAAGGAGTCAGCTGCCTCGGAAATAATTCCGCTTGTATGTATGCATGTAACATGTGCTGTGGTGTGCATTACAGTGCAGATGTAAAGGCTGGGATAGAGTTTGTGGTTGATAACGCCTAATTATACTTGCTATTTGGGCTTTTAAGCTCAAGAGCAATCTAGGCAAAACAGGAAAAGAACCTTGAGAGTGATTCATCTGACCAAAGTAGGTTTCTGCGGCAGGGTGAGCTGAGTCATTCACTGGGCTCCACTGCCTGCTCCAGCTAGACCTCCAGGGACGTGGCGGCAGCTTAGTTCACCCTGGACAGAGGACATACTGTCAATTATGTGTCTTCACTGGGAACCAAATCCCACCCGCAGAGTTCCATGTCCATGTGAAATGCATTTCGCTTTGCCGAAGAAAATGGGTTGCAATCCGAATGCTCAGTCTTATTGTCCTGTCTTAGATGCCAAAATCCTCGCACCTTCAGATGTGGGATGAAGGTGTAAGGCATAGACAGACCTTCCCTTTGTAGAAACACGGAAGTACTGAAAGCAGTTAATAGCACATCGATACCGATATTTTCTTTATCCATTCCTACCTTCAATATAGAATAGACTATTGTTGCCTCCTTGTATGTTACAAGATACCAGAGAGGCCACAACAGAGAAAATGCAAGTTGTAGTTGTATTACAAATAGCAAGATCAGCATCAGATCACACAGGAGGCCAGTTTCCACAGACTAGCTATGTAACTTGCTGTATAATGCATGAGTAAAAGAAAACAGAGATTGAGAGTGAGATATTGCGTGCATATCTAGGTTTGTAGACACAAGCATATATATAAGTGCACATATGTATACGCATGTGTAGTTACAATTGGTTTGTTTGCTGTTCTAAGAAGTTTAAATGTGATCTATAGATAATTATTATTTTGTATGTAATTTCATCTTCTTTAGGGCATGGTTCTTCAGTGCGGTACAAAATTAAAATTTTATATTTAACTGCAAATTATCTCTTAGGAAATTTCTGGTCTGGAAATTTCAAAAGCAGCATTATGAATATTCAAGGCAGATCAGACTCCTGAGTTTAAAGTCATTTTAGTGTCCCTGTAGGAACAATAGATAAAAAAACCATGAAAAAAAGCCTTGTGCGGGTTTCAGAACCCAGTCTTTCTTAAAAATATTAATTCCCATAAGTGAATAATCAGCATCAGTCACTTAGTATTTTGGCAGCTTGATTTTCTCAAGGTGCCTGATTGGGACAGGGTACCCTAATAAATCTTCCGTTTTCGTTTCCCCCCAGATGCGAAGGACCTGGCTGACTGTGAGACTGAAGGCTTTTTCTCCTTGCACCAGCGCAGGGGAGCCATCAAACAGGCCAAAATCCATAATGTCAAGTGTCACGAGTTCACGGCCACCTTCTTTCCACAACCCACCTTCTGCTCTGTCTGTCATGAGTTTGTATGGTAAATGAAAACGGATTTATGCATTTTCACCTTTTAAGTCTACAGACCAGCTCTACTTCCCCAGTGAATACCTGTGCTCCTACTGTCAGTAAGGGCAGCAGGACTGGACCCTTGACATCTTATGTGTAGAGTTATTACATCACTTCACGGATGTGCTTCACAGTTGTAATTCGAGCTGAGAAAATTCCCTTCATTTTGTAATTTATTTTTTATAAATATTTTTGTCTTTGGCCGAATGTTCAGACATTTCTCATCAGCCCAGTTTGCTATTTGGATACTGTGAAATTCAGAATGTGAATATGTGCTGAAAAGGTTGCGAAAAGCACAGAGAATCACTTCACAGTTAGATTGAATGGAGAGATTTAGATTAGAGAAATTCTATCAAGACTGATAAAAAGCAAAGCTGTTTTAGTCCACTTATTTCATAAATGTTGCTCTCCTTTCTTGCAGAAGATTCAGAACTAACCATTTCTCTGTTTATTTCAGGGGTCTGAATAAACAAGGCTATCAATGCAGACGTAAGAAACTCTTTTGGTTTTTGGATGCTATCATTTTTTACTTGATCTTTTCTTAATTTTTTTACTAACACCGTGACACACTTGTTCTTTCAGAATGTAACGCTGCCATTCACAAGAAGTGCATTGATAAAGTAATAGCCAAGTGTACAGGATCAGCAATCAATAGCAGAGAAACAATGGTATGTGTTATTATTTGGCTGCTTTTAAAAAACTTGGACATCATTCAGATCACTCCTACATCACTGTAAAACAACTTCTGATGAAGCAAAAGGTGCTACTGAACTAAAAGCTGTGTGATCTGATCTGTGCCCTTTGTTTTTCGTGTTCCCAGTGGTTTCATTACCTCCTACGTGTGATTTACTGAAATGCAGCCGCTGAATAAGCAGTTGCTGAATCAGGACTGACGTTTTTCTAATGTATGAAGTATAGCTCAGAGGGGAGTCGTGGACATGAGGTGGAGATTTACTGGAGGAAATTCTTCACTGTCCGATGTTAGGCAGGACATCACACTGAATTTTCAGAGAAGTACTTTAACATTCCGTTCTGTGTTGTCTAAGATTTCCAAACAGTCAGTGGAAGATCTAGCATCTCCATTATTATTTGTTTTATTTTTCCCTTTTTACTTTATAACAAACCTTCTTTTTTAGTGGGCAAAACTGGAACTTTAACTCTTGATAGGACTTTTCTTAATTGTGTGCCACAGCTTCTGTTTGCTTCCAGTCCCAGCCTGCCTCCTGCTCTCCTTTTACAGTCTTTAGAGATGAGATTTATCTCATCTGTCTTCTGACATTTGCAGGGTAGATGTATCCAACTTTGTTATCACTTTTGACTCCCTGTATACTAAAAGAAGAAAAATAGGTTCTTCCAAAGAGTGATGCATGACAACAAATGTTGACATCCATTTCAGGAAGTATCCTTGTTTTTCCATTGAGCATTAAGGGAGTCTGGGTGGTAGCTGAGATGCAAGCAGATACCTGGTCAGATAAATCAAGCCCAGGGGTTAAATTACCCAGTTCACACTGAATTGCACAGATATTATATATCAGTATTTGGCTTTGACTATCTGAATGATAGTTACACATAGTCTTTTCTTGATGGTCAGACCCAAGGATAAAAGGGCAGTAGACATCAGTAGACATCCCATCTTCTGTGGTACAAGCCTGGGGACTGATAGTTTTCCATGAAGAGCTGAGTTGGAGAGGAGTGAATTACCAGCATGACCTTTCTCTTGCAGTTCCATAAAGAGCGGTTCAAGATCGATATGCCTCACCGCTTCAAAGTCTACAACTACAAGAGCCCAACTTTCTGTGAGCACTGTGGCACACTCCTCTGGGGCCTTGCACGGCAAGGACTGAAGTGTGATGGTGAGTTCCTGGTGTACGTGACACGAACGGAGTATGGGAGTGGGGTGTTGTCTTCAGAGAGTTGCAATCCAAAGAGGCAAATCTCATTTATCACATTTCTCTATGAGACCTGTATGAGATGGTATCCAGGGTGGTGAAGGAGTGATCAAGGGAACCGTTCTTCAAGGAGAATCATTCTTCAAGGAGAAGGACCACTGTCAGCATAAAGATATCTGTCCACGAGACTGAAGAGTCAGTTCCCAGAGAGGCAAAGAACATCTCAGTGCCCACCTTTGATCTTCCAAAATCACTCCTAGTATTGACTTTCATGCTCTATCTCCACTATCAGATGACCCAAGACATTTCACCATCTTCATAATCCTATACCAATGGGGAGATCCTGTTCTGTGATTATGGGTTATCTATGAGCTAATAGAGGAGTTTTGGTAGCCAGTAGCTGCAAAAACCGATGGATGTGCAAATACAACCTTTTGCCCAGAAGAAGATACAAAAAAACTTCATCTCTGCAGAGAACCAGAAAATGACCTGAGTGCCATCTCATGAGACATAAATGGTGCCCAGGTTTTGAGCTGTTTACATGGTTGATCTCTGCCCTTTGCCAACAGCAGCACAAGTTCCTGCCCAACCTAACGCCAAACGCTTTACAGCCTAGCTGTCTTCTGTTGTCATGACACCTCTCATTCTTTCTTTCAGCATGTGGCATGAACGTCCATCACAAGTGCCAGACAAAAGTAGCAAACCTTTGTGGAGTTAACCAGAAACTAATGGCCGAGGCTTTGGCAATGATAGAGAGCACCCAGCAGGTAAATACTTCTAAGCTGTGAGTGACCAGGAGAAAGGAGGATCAATTATTTGATGTTTGTTTCAGTTCAAGAAATAAGGACATTGAGTGGAGCATCGTGGGTAACAAGTTCAAAGCAAAGAGTAGGAAATGGGTCCTTCATGGGATAGGTAGTTAAACTCATCACAGCAATTTCACGGGTTCAGGTAATCTCCCATGTTCATGGAAGATAAATCCATTCAAGATTAATAGAGTAATTAATTCTGTTAACAGAAAAGTACTGCCTTTGAATCAGGAAATCTCTGAGATGCCTATCTCTGGAGATAGGGAGAATATTCTGAGGAGATGACTTTTCATGCCTGCGCTCTTCTTGTATCTTTACCTGGTATGTACTTGACCTCTGTTGCAGACAGGACAGGACCTGGATGGATTCTCACCTTGAGTCAGTACAGTTGTAGTTACATTATGTTCATATTAGAGGTTGTATAACAGGGTCCAAGGCAGAGTGAGAACTTGGTTTGGTCTTTTTGCTGTCACTACCTTTCTCCATGGTTGTCACTTAGCAATTTCTCCTCTGACTCTCTCATCTGTTTAGAATGAAACTCCCCAGAGCGGGGACTCTCATGAAGAGACATGGGCCCTGGGTAGAGGATCTAGATACCACTGTCATGTAAATAGTGTATGAACACAGAAAATTGAATTAAAAAGAAGAACTCAAAACCTTAAAAGATTTTAGAGATACTAGTTCAAAATCAAGATTTTTAGGAGACTTCTCAGCTCTTGAGTATCTACACCTTCCTGAGGGGCTATCTACCAGGTTCATCTCTGCATATTTCTCACCTTTATGTGATAGAAAGTGCTGCTAAACCTCCAAAGAGGAGTTTTTTTCTGCTCTTCTCTATTTCCTACCTAATCTCTCTATACAGCTTTTTGCACTGTATACTTTGAGTCACCATTGAGAGGTGAAGAGGGCAAACACAGGAATTTTTTCCCACAATACTCTTCTAACCTCCAGAAATTTAGAATTTGGGGGCTTCTCAAGACATAGCTGAAGCCTGAGTGTTTAGTAGCTGTCAGAGAATTTATCTTTCATGCTTTTGCCTCATAGAACCATTTAGGTTGAAAAAGACCCTCAAGATCATCGAGTCCAACGATAAACCTAACACTGCCAAGTCCACCACTAAACTACGTCCTTAAGTGCCACACCTACACATCTTTTAAATACCACCAGGGATGGTGACACAACCACTTCCCCGCTCAGCCTGTTCCAGTGCTTGATAACCCTTTCAGTAAAGAAATTTTCCCTAATATCCAGTCTTAACCTCCCCTGGTACAACTTGAGGCCATTTCCTCTTGTCCTATTGCTTGGGAGAAGAGACCGGCTCCCACCTCGCTACAACCTCCTTTCAGGCAGTTGCAGAGAGTGATGAGGTCTCCCCTCAGCCTCCTTTTCTCCAGGCTAAACAACCCCAGTTCCCTCAACCCCTCCTCATAAGACTTGTGCTCGAGACCCTTCACCAGCTTCATTGCCCTTCTCTGGACGTGCTCCAGCACCTCAATGTCTTTCTTGTAGTGAGGGGCCCCAAACTGAACACAGTATTCAAGATGTGGCCTCAGCAGTGCAGAGTACAGAGGGACAACCACTTCCCTAGTCCTGCTGGCCCCACTGTTTCTGGTACAAGCCAGGGTGCTGTTGGCCTTGGCCACCTGGGCACACTGCTGGCTCGAATTCAGCAGGCTGTCAACCAACACACCCAGGTCTTTTCCCGCCAGGCAGCTTTCCAGCCACTCTTCCACAAGCCTGTGGAGTTGCGTGGGGTTGTTGTGATTCAAGGGTGTCTCATCACCTTTGAATCCATACAAACACATACCTTCTGCAGCATCCTGGTACACGGAGCTCTTCAGAGTGACATCCAGACAATGTGCAGGGATGAGGCTGTGGCATGTCCCAGTCACTAGTACTTTTCCAGGTTTCTCTTCAAAGACTGCTATTGGGAAGGAAATTGTTAACTAAATTGCCCTTTGTGTGGATAGCCAGGGACTCAGATCCCTGTGCAGGATAAGGGATCTCTATATTGGCAGTAAAACACTGGTTAACACCCACACACACTTCACAGAAGGCTGTGGGTTCCTCTAGGTTAACAAAACCCTAAATGTTAGGTACAGAGATGCTCTTCTCATAAGCAAAGACCTCTTCTAGATCTTGGCTTGTGTGGCAGTCACACTCAAGAAGCAGCAGTGTCCATAAGCTCATAACATTTGGCTCAAAAGATGCTTCCTCTTTTCTGTAATCCAGGCTCGCTCTCAGCGTGACACTGAACAGATCTCCAGGGATGGACCTCTTGAAATTGGCTTCCCAGTTCCTGTGAAAGAAGTGACACCACTTCAGGCATTGCCTGCATCTACAACAGGAAAAAAAGGTAGTTTTCCATAGTGATATGGAAAAGCAGGCTTTGATAATTTTTTGTTTTCTATGTGGTTAGGTGGAGGTGACAAGGCTGGGGAATGTATTAGCCAGTGAATCTTTCATGCACCTTTCCAGCCTAGAGCAAGACATATTTTTTCCCATCCTATGATATCAACAACTTTTCCCAACCAAATCACTTGGGTATGGCAGATACCCTGCATCCCAACCTGGTTCCTTTCTTCTCTATAAACCTGCAACACCCCCATGCCATTCCAACCTCTGGTGACATAAGACACCAGCCACCATTCATTCAGCTAACCCCTAAACTCTCTTTCTGACCTAGTACTTCCGTGCATCGAGTGCCTACNGGGTATGGCAGATACCCTGCATCCCAACCTGGTTCCTTTCTTCTCTATAAACCTGCAACACCCCCATGCCATTCCAACCTCTGGTGACATAAGACACCAGCCACCATTCATTCAGCTAACCCCTAAACTCTCTTTCTGACCTAGTACTTCAGTGCATCGAGTGCCTACACTGGCAATAATGTGTTTATCTCCCTCCTGGGATTCACGGACTGTAATGTCTGGGAATATTAAAGAGAAACCAAGCTCTAAACAAGAGGTTGGGAGTCCTTCTAATCACAGCAGCCAAGTCTTTTTCTGATTTCAGATTTTTTCATAGGGGTTGACATCCAGTACCTTTGAAAATCATTGACAGATCCCCACTTGATTCACATAGGAGCTAATCTAGATGTCACAGCTCTCCGTGCTACAAGGGGGTGAATGAGAAATTGGGGAAGAGTGTTGATTAACAGACGTTGGACAAAGCTACTGGGTGCTCACGTGCCTGAAATGAAAACTGCAATCTCCTGGGGAGATCCCTTGTTTGTCTGCTTTGTGTTTGTGACAGAGAACTCTGAATATTAGGAGAAAAAATGTCACTATCTTTCATTAGACTCGTGGCCCACGTAAAAGGTCGTTTTAACACCCTATCGGCTTCATGGTTTGTGGTGCCCCTCCAAGAACTGTACTGTAACTGCAGCAGACCTATGATGTCACTGACACAATGTTTTTCTGCCTCCCACAAGCTTTAAAATGCATCTACCAGAAAGAGGAGGGAAAAAGTAAGAGTACAAGTGTATCAGTACTTAAACCTAGCAGGGCCTGGGACAGTGGGTCCTCAGCTCCAACCCCAACCAAGGCTCAAGCTGAGAGCCAAGGCTTCACCATTATCTACTTTTTCAATGGAAGTTAATACTGCCCTGTGTGGAGATAATAACCTGGAAACAGAATCTAGAGCAAAATGTCAGAAGGCACAAGTTACAGCATGGCAGAGCCACGTTATATCAGTGGTCTGGGTCTGATACTGCGCAGCACAAGGCTATCAAGTCTTCAGAGGTTGGGTTTGTGCTTATTTTCTTTCTTTTCTACTAGTAGAACTGGCTACGCTGATGTGAATCAGTAAAGCCCCAAATGGTTTACATGGATCTGGTTTATGTGTGGGTCTGTTTGTCTGCCGAGCAGTGTTCTTGCTGTTTCAGCAATTTAGGACAGTACAGCAAATGTGCACTTGAGTCCGTGGGATGAATCCAGTAAAGGATAGGAGCTCTTAGAAGTTCACATGCATCTAAATGAATGGAATACTGAAGAAACTCTCAGTAGTTCCAGTCCAGCTGGGGTGCTTGATCAGAGCTGCACATTCAGAGTAAGGACCCAATATGAAAATACTGTCCCATATGTTTCACATGCTAGCTTTGCAAAGAGCCTTGAAAAGGCCTTGAAAAAATAGGACCACATCCTAATGGTAACCAGCAAGAAGGAATGAAGAATACAGGCAGCCAGAAATGAAGGTTCTGGTCATGTTTTGCTGCCATAAAACAGAAAGACAGATGAAGGAGTTTGTAAAGAGGAAGTAACGCCACTGAAGAAGGAGGAGTTACGCTGGAGTAAAATGTCATCTGGAGAGAAAGCAATGTGGGAGCAGAGCCAATCTACTTAGTAGACTTAATCACCACATTTCCATTTATTTGAAATTCTCTTTTAAAACTCTAAGCAGAATACCGGTAAGTTTTCTGTGGATTTTATGCTCATTTCAAGGGGTTTATTTGAATGCTTTGATGTGTGTTGCAGAGCCACAGGGCATCTCCTGGGAGACTCCGGTGGAGGGCACAGTGAAGGGGGAGTCTCTAATAGAGTCAGACTTGGGAGGAGAAAAGTCCCAAGAGCAGCAAGAGCACCAAGTGCAACTAAAACTAACCATTGAAGATTTTGTCCTGCACAAGATGCTGGGGAAGGGCAGTTTTGGCAAGGTAAGCATCAGGGAACTGCAACACCGCTGCACAGATCTGCATATTGCTTATTATGGCACTAAATAGCATGTGGGTTGAAGGCCACTTAGGGAAGAACATCTCCGAGCCTTCAAAGAACTCTTGCTCTAGCATGGCTGAGTCTTGAACTTGATCTTCTCCTTGCTTAAGACAAAGATCCTCCTTGCCATTCCCTCTGCCCCATTAGTTGATGTCTACTGAGTGCCCATAACAGGAGAGGAAAGCAGCTGAGTAAAGCTACAGCTTCCCCTTCCGTGCCCGTTGACAGGGTCTGGGCATCCACAGAGAGCTGGTGGGAAAGATCTCTGTTCTGTCCCACTTCATGCAGCTAGTCCTGCCAGCTTAGCTGAGCAAGCTCAGAGGGAGGCGGAAGCGTCAGCTGAAAATGTAAGTGTGGATCACCTCTCCTCTCCAGAACAGCAGGCACCCAGCTGGGAACACTAACTGCTCTTTCCCAGCTCTGATCCATGCTGGCACGTAAAGCAAATTTTGCAACAGCCAAGAATTTGTGCTTTTGAAAGAAGAACGACCTGTTTTCAGTAGATTCATTAATCTTGATGAATTCTGGATTCTTCTTCCTTCTTGCAGATGTCCCCTGGAAGGGGACTCATGTTACTCGGTGCCAACGCAGAGCTGCATGAAGCAGTTTCAGAGGAGCTCACCTTTGCGTTTTCACAGCCATTAAGGAGAATGAGTATCATTACGTATCGCATTGCTCAGATCCCAAACCTTTCCAAGATGGAAACTGTGCCTTAAAGAAGGGCTGCTTTTTGCCTGCTAAGTGAGCTGGAAGAATTGCTGCAGCCAATTCTTAAACTGGTGAAATACTTACTATGTTGGCTTTCCATACTTGAAAACACTTGGCATGTCTACACTTTGCCTTGGAAGCAGAGCTGAGACATCTGAGCTAGAGCTAAGCCAAAATACCCCAAACTCCACAGCCCAGACTAACCTGGACTCAAGAGCACAGATATCATAGAAACATTTACATTGGAAGGAAGTCATCTCTGGAGGTCATCTAATCCAACTTGCTGCTGAAAAAAGGTCTAATCAGAGGAGGTTGACTTGTAGAGTCAAGTCTTGAATACCTCCGTGGAAGCAGATTCTGTACCTTGCTTTAGCCCCCTGTGTTAACGTGGTCTCTCCAAGCTTGCAAACATCTGCATCTCTCTGCAGTGCAGCATGTGAGTGTGGAGAGGATGGGCTATTTCATGCCCTTCTGCAGCAAACATCACCCACAAGTTTCCTGTGTAGGTGTTGATTCTGGTGCCCTTATTTGCTTGGAGTGAGATTCACTTCTCCATAGAAGGGATAGAGTGTGCAGATCTCAGTGTCTGAGGAGCCTCTACAGCTCTACATGGACTGAGGAGTTGAGGGCCAGACTCGTGAGGAAGCCCCCTCCGCATGAGGTCTAGCATTGCCTACCTGCACCTTGGAAGTCATAGCACAAGTTGCAAATATACTGCGTTCCACGGTTTTCCCAGGAGAGCAGTGCCCTGCACAAAAACAGGGCTAGAAAGAATGCCTGCAGCATCAGCACTGTTAGCATTTCTGGTCATTCACTGCAGAGACAGAGGGAGGCTCTAGGCTCTACTCTCTGTCTAGTGCTACAAAGTGAAATGCAGCAGTAGCCAAAAGGGTAAATAAACTTTTGTGAGGGCTAAAATGAGTCTGAGCTTACTCAGTAAATAGTGTCTGGTACAGAACTTCAAAAACCTCTTTGATGGATCTTGTTCAGTCTATGTGAAACAGTGTTGACAGGCTGTTAGCGTAAAGATCAGGACTGGCACTGGTTTTCAACAGAGACTTCTTTGCTCTACGATCGCTAGAAAACCCTTCTCTGCTGCTCTATGTCTCAGTTTTCCTGCCCATAAAAATAGACGGATGTCCGAACTCCTCTGGGATGTGTTCTGCTGTTTTCAGAGTAGTCCTGCAGAAGCATGGGGGACACAGCCTGTCTGCTCAGGCCTCCTGCTAACTGGGAGCAAGGGGAGAAAGTAACATCCGATACAGACCAGTCTAACTACCGGTACGCATCAGTTTACATCTGCTGAGGATCCAGTGCAAGGCATTTGCATTTCACATGTTGACAAAGCAATATTCTGTGTTTTGTTATTTAAAGTCGGAAAACAGGAAATGTATCTCAGGAACATTTGCATGAAGAGGGTTTCTGTTATCAGAATTGTTCGCCTCTCTGACACGTCCTGTCCATACGGGCATGTAGCCCCTGCTCTTGTAATAGACAAGACCTTCTCATCCTTCCCCAGGGTTCAGCTTCATAAAACTGTTCTGGATGTGGGAAGCGAACTCGAAGCCTGCAAAGTCTTAATGGCAGAATTGGGCCTTAAACATCAGCTTTTTTAAGGTCTACCCTAGTGAATCCCCCAGAGCTTGGCTTCTGTCCTCACATGGCTGTGTTGCCAGCTCTGAGAGAAGAGCATTGCTCTTTCTGAGCAGCTGTTTCCACCCTAGGTGTTCCTTGCCGAGCTGAAGAGCACAGACCAATATTTTGCTGTGAAAGCCCTGAAGAAGGATGTGGTGCTGATGGATGATGACGTTGAATGTACGATGGTGGAGAAGAGAGTCCTCTCCTTAGCTTGGGAACACCCATTCCTGACTCATGTCTTCTGTACGTTCCAGACCAAGGTAAGACAAGGATCTGTCACCTTCCTCCAAAGGCTGAGGATGCTTTGCTGAGATACGGATACCTGGTGAAGTGCTTAAGACTGCTAGATGTTAGGGAATAGCTTGGACATGAGGTCATGCTAAGGGAAGGGANTCCTGACTCATGTCTTCTGTACGTTCCAGACCAAGGTAAGACAAGGATCTGTCACCTTCCTCCAAAGGCTGAGGATGCTTTGCTGAGATACGGATACCTGGTGAAGTGCTTAAGACTGCTAGATGTTAGGGAATAGCTTGGACATGAGGTCGTGCTAAGGGAAGGGATCTTCAGGTTAACTACGTAGGGAGTGACTCCAGAAATTTCATCTACCTTCCTCACATTAACCTGGAGGGTGCATTTGAGGATTATGGCATCTAAGACTGACAGAGGTGACTATGTAGAGACTCACTATTAAAATCTGCATCCTGTACAAAAGCCACATCCACAGCCAGGGTGCAGTTGTGCCCACACTGGTGTTAACTGAACCTCTTGGACCATGAACTGGTACCTGAACGCTGCAGCGACTAGCCTGGATCAGAGCTAACTCAAGAAACTCTGGTTATGAAGAATAAACATGCTGTTACTCACTTTAGGAATCTTCTTTTCCCTCAGTTACTGTTAAAATGCATCAGACTCTTCCTAATTCATGCAGCACTGCTGGTGGTGAAGGCTGCAGTTCAGATGGGCAGCACTAATCATCTTCACCTGAAATCCCACTTAGGACTCCAAATCAAAATTGAAGTGACATTTAAGTAATGTATGTATCTTCATGGCTTTACATGGCAACAAACCACCAACTGATCAGCTTTCCAGAGCCTTTTCTACAGCCACAACCAATCATCTTAACACTAAAGCATGCGCAAGGCATAGAAAAAAATGATAGAAGGAAATCCGAGAGATTGTCTTGTCTGTCCAACATACCCAAACCACTCCTGAGAGATGTTTGCTATCCCAAAGCTCAAATTCGGAGAAGCATCACTCTCTCAAGGCTGCTTGTTCAGGGTTTTGTTAGGATGCTCCCAGTCCCCGCTCAGTCCCGGGATTTAGTGATACAAAACACTATTCGGTGTGAGGTTAAGACCTGCTCAGCAGGAGGCTTGCTGCTCTGCAGGGTAAGGAGAAATATAACCTCTGCGATATATCCCACTCACCCGTGGGATGCGGCACCTGTTTAAAGACAGATTAAATTTATAACAGGGAACGTCTGGGAACTGCCGTAGGCGATGTGACACTAAGCCCAGGCATTCATGTTTAACCCCTTCAGGACTGCCGGTGAGGACAGCATGTCCTGGGAGCAGATACTTGCCTGGAGAGGAAAGGAATTAATTCCCTTTTTTTAGGGCTAGATTTCAGAGGAAAATATAAATGACCCAATTCCAAAAACAAGGAAAATCAAGACTTAATTAAAAAGACAAAATATTCCCGACAGTTGCAGGTCTACAGGGGAGCTTGTACTCCAGGGAGAGCTACTTGTGCTGCCTGTAACTCCAGATGCCCAAGGGGATGTTGACTGCTGCCAGTGGCTGACTTGCATGCAGCAGCAGAACCATCTTGTCTGTGGCTCAGCCCTGGTCCAACCCTGTCTGGAAACTGGAGGTCAGGTTTGGGCTGGAAACAGCAGTGGTAGCCTGCAGCTCTTGGTTTGGGCAGTGCATGCGTGTAAATATCCACTTCTCTCATGACTCTACAGCAAAAAGGTAACAGACCAGCTGGAGTCATGCCAGGAGCCAGGTGGGATTTACTGACCGTTTAGGGTGGGACTGGCCTTCCAACTGTGGCTGAGGCAAGGAAAACCTGCAGGATGGAAAAGCAACGAGTACCTGAAAAAAGCATGGGTTCCAGGATCAAAAACCCAAGTGATCTTATCCTACACTGACTTATGGGCAGTGTCACAGCATTGCCCTCTTGACATACAGAAAGCATCTCCACCCGTCTCATCCCAAGTCAGCATTGCCACTTTAAAGTTATTCGTTCTCTCCATTTTGCCCTCAAGTGCACAGATACAGAAGCTGGAATGTGGCTGCCCAGGCCACAGCTCTGCGCTGTGATTGATTTCTAGCTTGTGTTTTTCTCCTCTGACCTTTGCAAGCCAAGCAGCAATCGCTCAACGCGTGAAAGTCGTTCAGAGCAGGAGAGCTATGACAAGCCATGGACTTTCATGGCTCAAAGGACAGCATGGTTCAGTCGTAATATCTTTTGGAGCAATCATTTTAGAAGCCAGGGCACTGCTGTGTAGTCCCTCTCTGGACTTTAATATTGAAAACTTGACTTTTCAGCTGAAAAATTGCATTTTCTTTTTTAAGGTTTCACTGGATAGATAAGTAGTTTCAAACAGAAACGCATGTGTCAATGCCGTTCTTAATCTCTAATGCTTTGGCTCGCAAGGTTTCTGAGCTGTTTCAGGTACTGACTGCCTCTGCAAAGGACAGTAAATCCAGGAATATTCCTACACTAAAACAACAACAGCCATAGTCTCCGTGTCTCCAGAAGGAAAAAAAAAGGCATATAATCTGTTGACAGTTCTTTGACTTCTAGGATGAGTTTCTTCTTGGCCTCAACCCAGGTAATCAGTGAATGCTGAAATATATAAAGCTTGACAGCCCTTCAGACAGGTTTTTGTAGGCACCAGGCACCTAATGCTCCTTTTTATTCCTGCGGAGGCTGAAAGATCAGTGCTTTTGAAACTCAGAACACTCGTCATGTTTTGCTACATGAGAATAAATTCAGATGCATGCAGTTTTTTTCCCCGATCTGTTTTTGAACTTGACTGTTTTATTTTACCGCAGTAATCTTTGCATCCAGATATTCAGCTGACATAATTATATGGTGTGAATTTTAACAACAAGCTCAGAGAGCTATTCTGTTGTATTAGATTTAAAGGGACACTGTTATGTTGAAGAGGAGGAAAAACATGTTTATAATTCTGTGATATCCCAAAATTAGTAATACCAAAACAGTGACTGGCATCCCAGTGCCTGTTTTATTCTTCTTTTTGTATTTCACTGATCTTCTGTGATAATAATAGGCTTTCGCTTTTTGAAAGTCACTTGTTTCTAACTGTTTCTTTACTTCATTGACCAAGTTTTTACTCACACGCTTTACCTAAATGCAAATTAAGTCCTTAGGCTTTTTGGCTTGTAGCACAAAACAGCAACACAGAAGACTGTCTCAACCCCAAAGAGAAGTAATCTTTGTTGCAATTTAAAGGGAAATGTTACAGAAACATTTCTTTTCTGCTTTACTAAAGCATTATATCTTTTCAAAGTCCTGATGGTGAGCCATTTTCGCATGGTCTGTTGTTTTAATGTGTTTAATACTAACTTTAAAATCTCTTAAATTGACTGGAAGAAGAAAAGGACTGTAAATAAGGCGTGTGATCCTAATGTAATAATTCTTAGGCTCTGAAGTGTTTTCCATTAGTATTTTCAGATTTCTCATTAAAATATCTCTTTGGAGGAAATTGCGGTTTCTGCAAAATATTCCAAGGGCAATTTCAGTTTTCTTCTATCTTTGTCTTCACGTTAGAGGGACGGGGCTGAATTATTTGACCTGAAACAGAGCTTGTAGGTTGGCGCATGCGCATTTCACACCCATTCAATGTTCAGCTCCATTGCCTGGCTGTGCCATGGACCCTCTGAGCAGCCCGGGATCAGGCCCACATGCCCTCCCCAGGCAATGCAGGATCCTCTCTGACCGCAGCATGGCTGCAGGATGCCGATGCCTCACAGGAGAAGTCATCCTGCAGGGAGGTGAGGTTGCAAGCCTTGACTTCCAGCGCTGCTGAACCACGGAAGCACCACAAAATATTGGATGGACTAAAATGAAAGCACAACAGAAATCTTGATCACAGCATGAGGTGTCCTGTGAGGTCAGACTAGACATCTTTCTAGTCAGCATCCAGTTTTTGACATTGACCAAGAAGGAAGGGTAAGGAAGAGAGTATAGGGCAACACAGTGATTGTCCTCTGGCACAAACCATCCTACCCCTTGGTGTTCACCCATTTGGGACACAGAATCTTGAGGCTTCGAGGTTTCTAGGTCTCCATCCTCCTAGTATTTTGTGGGGGATAAGTCAGTTTGGAAACGTCTAATTCAAGGCTACTTGACCCAATTTGAGCCAGCTGATGGAAAAGCTAGGGAAGAACTGGGAAGTTTAAGGAGCTTTTGGGGATTTTACCTCTTGCAACCAGCAGGCAGGAAAACTGGCAAGGTCTCGTTCAATCCTGGCCAAAAATTCAACATGGTTCAGTAGAAATAACAGCATCTCAGCAGAGCTTTGGGATTTCAACAAGGTTCTGTCAGAGAAGGTGTGAGCAGCTGTAATTAGAACATCAAAAATATGAAGTCTTCACAAGACACGTCTAGGTGGTGTTAGCCCGTGTGGTATGAACAGGTGGAGGGTATTGGCAAGAAAAGGAGGGGGTCAGCTCACAAGCATAGTTATTTTAAGCAACAGATGATCGATGTATTAAATATACATATTCTAATTGCCTTCTTGTTGTCCAGCTCTGTGGAAAATCAGCCCAAAATGCATTCAGCTTTGCCTGAGATTTCTAAAAGTCTGCAGTGTAGCTGCTCTTTGTCCTGAAAAAAGTTGACTTCTTCAAATAAAAACATTACTGTCAGCTGATAAAATATTTATATTTCATAAATTTGACCACTTCTCGTTTAGCTTTTGGTCTGGTGATTTTTTTTATCTCCAAATTTTTACAGAAATTTTTTTCTAGCCTTGAGAAAATTAGTCTCTTTCCAAGATCCCACCCAATATTGATAGGGAAAGCCACTTTCTCTTGCAAGACAGAGCTGATGATAGTGACTCAGTTTGCCACTGTGAGTGATGTATTCTGCCTGCTCTGAGCTGTGCAGAAGGATCCTGGGATCTTAGAACTCAAGTGAAGGGAGCTATTGCCAGCCATGTCTGCACCTTTATGTATACCTATGTATTTTTATGTATGTGCATAAATATATTCGTATGTTTTGTACCAAGTAGATGGGCACACAAAGCTAAGCATCCCAAATGAGCAGTTTAACATGCAGTCAAAAATGCTGACTGTGCAAAGATTAGAAAAAAAAATAAATCATGAGATCAGGGACTGAACCGGATTATTTGACAGCTGTAAGAAATGCTGCCATCTCCAGAAGATAGACTGATATTACACAAGAGGGGAAAAAAATTTAATCCAGTGAACAAAATTAAACCTGGGGTTGCTTTAATCTGTAATAAATTGGCTTCTTTCATCCCCAGATGGTGCAAAGAGCAATGTTAATATCTCCTATAGTCATCCACTAGCAAGGAGTGATCCTGCATTAGCTGTTCTTCATGGGAATAGACACGGCGAGGGGCACGTGCATTGATTTCTTTCCCACTGAATGGGATGCTGTGGTGGGACTCAGTGGGTGATGTGGTGGAGAAGGACTTGAGAGGCCTTTGGCTCCCATCTATCTCATGAAATAAAATAGATCTAAAATATGGATAAGCACCCAGACTGAGCTGCACTCAGCTGCATGAAACCGTGAGGCAAGAAGCAGCTGCAGGAATTGCATGGTTTCAAACCTTTCTCTTTGCAAGGACCAACCTAAGCCGATGGGCGTACAGTGGGGTTATGTCACTTAATACGCATTGAGGAGCCTTCTCCATGTAAAGCCATGTGCTAGGGCAACTGCTCTAAATAAGGGTAAAGCCACACTGTCCTGCAGCATTAATTATTCCAATATTCATCCCCCTGGAAGACTTGGGAAGAAGTACTTTTGCTCTTCAGTAAATGGTGTTAAATAGTGTATTGTCTTTGTGTGTATGCAAGTGCTTTCAAATGCAAGGAAAACAAAATCTGAAAATCTCTGCAGAAAAGTGCTCTGGAGGGCTTCCAGCTGGTTTGAAGATTTTAAGAGCCTGTTATAGGATGTACCTTCAAAAGATCAATTTAAATGCTGCCTGCTCTATACTCAATTGTTTCTAAAGTTGAAAGCATCTGTGATAGTGGCTATTCATTCTCACAGCAGTTGCATGCAGAACAGAAGCAGGTTGGTTTAACTCCATCCCTGCCGTGTCCTGGAGAGGCAGAGAGAGCGGGTGGCTCTGCAGAGAGGAGCTCAGCTCAGGACAGGCACTGAGGGACTGACGGGGCAAGAAATTGAGTTCTTACAGTAATCAAGTCTTTCAGCACCTGGCAGGATTGAGTCGACTAGGCAACCATGTCATTTTGTGTGCAGGATGCACACCTGTATGTGTCTAACTGTGTGTTGTACAACATCACGTTGTACCATTCTGTCTGCTGTAGGAGCAGCGCTTTGTCCTCCCACAGAGGGGTTTGTCACATTCCCTCTGCTGCAATGGAGAAGTCCCCTGGAAGATGATCTAGAAGTAGAGAATGGCTGGTATATGGATGTCCACAAGACAACTAGTGCCAACTATTCTGGGGCAGTGTCCGTCGCTGGGTGCAGGAAATGCCTTTACAGTCCTCCTTGAGCTCTGTGGTTGTAAAAGATGGCCTCAAACTCTGCTGAGAGATCAGACTTGTTCTGTTCTGTTGCATGAGTCTGGAACCACGATGAGAAGTTTGACTTGAGCGTTCGCTACCCGAGGATGCTCTCATGGGCAGTCAGCAAATCGTCTGTTACCTGTCTGCAGGGGGGAAGGTGAGGGCCTCTTCCCTGCCTCCTTCAGAGCTGTGTAGGTCTCAGCACTGAGGAACAGCATTCCTGTTTGTTTGCTTAGCATTCCTGAGCTAGGACCATCGTGGGGGATAAGGGCATGATAAAGTCGTACCATCCCAGCTGCCGCATCTTGAGAAATACCCACTTAACCCGCTCTTGCCCGCTCCAGGGGCTGACAGACTTCAGAGCCTGGCAGCAGCAGACAGGAGCCATCAGATAACTTTCCCAGGACAAGCAGAAATGTGGGTCAGAGCCTGACTGCAACAAGCATGTCCTCCGTTCTGTTCTAACCCTTTAACCTCTAGCACACCGTTGAATTTTTGGTGGTTTCAAGCACGGGATTTGCCGCTTACCTTTTTTAACTTGTTCTACAGCTCTGTAGGTCTCAGACTTAGGAAGCTGACTCCAATAATTTGTTACAGTTCGCACTGCTTGATTGTATCTCGCTACTCCTAACGACGTAGTTAGGGCCGATCTCAAGCAGTATTTCTCCATGGGCCATTCCACAACTGACCTTTGTGAGAAGCAAGGGGAACTTGGAAGTCTCAGAGCAGAAAAATCAGAGTGATACCATCTTTCTTTTCGATACTGTTTATGTACACCTGGTAGACCATGAACTTTAGTATTAATCATGTCTAAGTCAAGTTGTAGTCTTCAGCTTCATAGCTTTAGACTGTTGAGCAACAGAGTTCGTATAACGATCTTTGGATGACAATTAGTCTGAGATGTTGTCCAGCTTTTCTTTCCTCAGGTGGCAGAAGGATGCTACCAAAGTCCCCAGTTCCAAGTTAGAGCCCTCAGTTCAATTAAATAGGTGCATCAGATAGTTACGCAAATCCATGAGCAAGCCGAGCACAACTAGCTGTTCCCCTGAATAAACACAGACTTCAAGTTACGCTTAAAGATGTGTGATAAGCCAAACTCAGTGGACTTTCCAGGGAAACCCAGGGGTTTTCTCCTTCCCAGTCCAGTGAAGCTGAATCTAGCCCATTCGAAGACCCATGAGGTTTCTTCTGTCCCAGTGTGATACACATGGCTGCTGGTCTGTTGTTGCCTAAACTTCATCACCTCCCTGTGTACCTTCACAAAGAGCATCTGTTCAAGTGTTTGCTGAACGGGCTCCTGAGCTCACATTGCTTCCAAGATTTATGCATTTCTATACTAAACTGCCCATCTCCATTTGGCCTTTACTTGCTTAAACTGACTTATGTGCATAGACCTCTACAGATGCAAAACCTTCGAAGTGAAAACCTACACCCGTTTGGTTTATTGGCAAAATTCGTGTTTGTACCCTGGGAGGCCAGATCTAGACCTGTGTTTGTCAGATGACAGGTGAGGTTTGCAGCCAGACATTCATTTAAATAAGAGTACTGTAATTAAAGGGATCTAGCTAAAGAAATTGCATGAATTAGAGCAGACAGCCGTTATTTGAAAGGAACAAACACTTGGTTTTTTAAATAGCCAGCTCTTGGCTTGCTGCCAGAGATGCTTACATTAGATCTTATGGATAAAAGTCTTCCTTTAACTGTTAAAAATATAAGTGAAAAGAACTCTATTTCCTCAAAAAAAAAGTGACACGCAATATGCAAGAAAGGGAATATATTCATAAACTTTAACATAGCATAGAGATGACTAACTTGAGATATGTACAGAACAGCGAGGCTTTGGGAGAAAAAAAAAAAAACTGCAGACATTTTATTTTATTCGTGCACTTATGCACAAAAGCTGACATTCCCAAACCAGAAGTTTAAACCAGGAGCATAACTTTCTGCACAGATACTCTTCTTCCAGAAAAAAAGACTCCTCCTACTTTGTAGGTGCAATTCAGTGTGGAGGAGTTTCGTCTGAATCAGCCGCCAAGCTTCTGTGGGGCCCTGGTGGTGAAGTTATGGCTCATGAAGCAGCAAGGACATCAACGTGGCGTACATCAAGAATCGGAAAGGAAACCTTGATGATTGATTCTGCGCTTTATTCAATACACAGAATCCCGCGATTCTTTCTATATCTGAGGAGGAGAGTTTTCCACTGCCCTGGTCGAACAGCTGACAGTTGCATGCAACTGAGAACAAGGACTGGATCCAGGTTTCTCTGACATGCGAGCACTCAAAGGGCATCCAGAAATATGATTAATTCATGAATCTTCCCACTAGCAAGTTACATCTTGCCTTGTTTAATAGAGCAGCTTTCAGGCTTAAAATCCATCATGTGCTTGAAACAGATTGCTGCATCTGGCCAGCGTCTCTGATAGCTTGAAAAAGTCAGACCCGTGTGCCTCCACAGAAGATGTGCAGGAATACAGACAACACCAGCTTAAGATCACTCCACTGGATGGGTAATGCACTAGGCTGGGAACCAGAAGAGAGCTGGGATTTGCTTCTGCCTTTTCCACTTGTCCCCCAGGAAGCCTGTCCATCTGTCCTTCTGTTATACAGGCACTGTAGAGTTACTCATCCCCTTCTAGTGAGCCTTGAGGTGTGCTGGTAAAAATCAATGACCCCAGCCGGTTATTGAGTGGATTTGCAATATTTGCAGTTTATACAAATCAGAGCACAGACAGTGAGCGTGGGCTTGGAGAACAGAGGAGAAACGAGGAATCTGAAAAACAAACTTTCTTTTCAAAACTCTCACTGTAATTTTTTCCTTCCTCTTTCGAGTGCTTTCTGGGTGGATTTTTTTTTACTTTTATCTCGCCTTTCCCCACCCCTTATTGTTATCTCGTCTCATTCTCTAGGAAAACCTCTTTTTTGTGATGGAATACCTCAATGGAGGAGACCTCATGTTCCATATCCAGAGTTGTCATAAGTTCGACCTTCCCAGAGCAACGTAAGATGTTATTATTACCTTTTGACCTGCAGGTCACACACATGGTAGAAGCAAAGGCAGCAGCTGCAGACAACAGGGATCTTGATTGCATTCTCAGCTCTGCTACTGTCCTGTAGAAGAAACCCTGGGAGAATCATTTGACCTCTCTGCAGCTTACCTAATAGCACAGTGGGAATAATGCTTGTATTGGAAGCAGAATCCCTCTCTATCCCAGCTCTCTCCAAACTGAACAAAACAGACATGCAGGTCATCACCCTGACTCAACAATGGACTTGGAGCAAGTCACTTCCTCTCCCTGTCCTCTTTCCCCTCCCACAGACGGCTTTTTAGAGCCCATCCACACAGCTGATTTCAGTCAGATGTGACCTTGCTTTGCATTCTTGGTCAACCAGAGAAGCTATTTCTGTCTGGAAGCGTTACAGATGCTGCTACACCCTCATCAGCATTGCATCTGCCTGCAGGCTTATGCTTTAGCCTGCAAACCAAGAACCTCGTTCCAACCTGTGACCTGGCTCCCATATTCCGTGCTAACCTCAGCATAGTCCCACAATCTTTTGTTCAGAGCCAAGAGCTGAGCTGGATAGAAGCTGTCCGTTAGGCTGCCCTGCTTGCTGAGTAAGTCCCCTTCACAGGACTGCGGGGCTCCAGTGGGACCATCCAATCCACCTGAGATCTTACCTCTGGAAGTGCCTCCACTGTCTATAAACAGCCTCAAGCATGCCTAAGACCTTATTTACATGGCACATGGATGAGAGTCATTTTAAAGCAACCTACAGGTGTTTGCCGTGGAATACAGCAGCCCTGGGGTTGCTTTTTATTGTACTCATTGGGTTCTTGCTCAGCCCATAACTGCAGGCCCCAACGACATCGTGAACCCAACCTCCACCCTGGGTTTACCATCAGCAGAGATACCCCACAGATGCATTTTCAGCCATCTGTGGAACCACATACCTTGTTCTTTACAACACTGTGTGACCTGTAGCCAAGCTGCAGTGCCTGCTTAAGCTGATGCTCCCAGTCCAGTGATGAGGGGTGAAGCTGCTGTTTGTTAGAAGTAATGGGATTTTCCGTTTTTCCCTTGAAGGTTCTAGGCAGGAGTCGGGGGGAAAGAGAAAAAAACCTATCAAAATTGCAAAAGGTAAATTTAAATAAAAAATTAATACACCAACAGGGAGTTAAAAATTTATTTCACTTTTATTAAAATAAATAGAAGAAGTAGAATAAAGGAAAGATGCTTTTAATCCTTCTGCGAGCAAAAGGTATTTTAAAAGTCAATATTGAAACCACTACAGGAATTAATTTTTATTTCATAATTAAAAAAAACCCCTCATTTAAATCACTGTTTAACTTTGTGATTTTTTGAAAAGCTTTTGAATGTTCAGAATTAAGGGCAAATACGTTGAAGACTAAGCGAGCAGGGCTGTACAACACTGGAGGGGCACATGATCCTGCGGTTACATTCCCTTCCGGGAGATCACTATCATTGTGCGATGGTGCTTCAGCCTTACGCTGCCTCGTTGCAGCAGGATGTGGTGTTGACCTTTAGGCAGAACTGTGTTGAGAACAAAGTTCTCCAACTTGAAAAGACTCCAGAGAAAGGCCTTCAAGCTGTTAGCTAGTCCACGTCTTGGGTAAAATTTCAAAAGTAAGACATAAATCTGAGCAGCGAAGAGGTCTGTTTGACAAGCCAAGGAGACTGTGGTCACCAAACGTAGAAGCCCACCGGTCTGTCCCCTTGCCGGGACCACTCCACTGTTCAAGCAGCAGCTACTGAATGTGGCAAATTATGGCTGTTCTTTTGAGCTCTGAGGCATTAACTGTACTTTGCAGTTTGCAGTCTGGTGCATCACTGTGCATCATTGACTTGTTTTAAATATGTAAATAAGGGAGAGGCATAGATACAACACAATCTGCCTATCTGGAGGTGAGGCAGGGTAGGCAGTAGGAGCCGGGTGGTGTTTTTTTGTTCCACAGCTGATCTGGAGGCATCCTTGGGCACTGAAGGACATGTTCTTAGAGACAGTTACATATTAAAAAAATACAGCCAGCCATGGAGTGTGGCTTCCAAGTCCCCAAAGATGAGTAGGCTCCAAATCTCTACCATTTCACGAAGCGGTTTCAGTGGGAGTTGGGCTGCTAGCCGTGTGGTGCGCTTTTGGGAATTTCACATCATCCATCAGTTACCTGTAAAACTCAGCTACCCCAAGTCTTCCGGAGACACTCCAAGACTTCTGGGAACTTAATGAAATTTTGACTCCTGTGGAGACAAAGTTCCATATTTTTGGTTCTAGTTGAAAGTGCCTGGTAGGAAGCTTCCGTTCTAACTCGTGCCTTCTGTCACTCAGGTTTTATGCAGCTGAAATCATATGCGGGCTCCAGTTTCTTCATTCCAAGGGCATAATATACAGGTAATTTTACTCTTTCGTGTCTAATATGTGAAACCTTTTTGCTTTCCTTGCAAGCACTAGTGGTAGCTGAGAGACTGTGGCTTGGATGTACTTACTGATATTGCACTTCTGTGCAGATTTCCTTTGTACAGAATTTGGCTGTCTCATTTTGAAGAGATAGTGTAGAAAAGGAAGTTTTGAGCCCTTTTTGAGAATCCAGTCCTATTTCAGTTAACATTAAAACAAGCCCTTTTAAGCAGTTATGCTGAGTCATTCATATGGAACCCAGCATAGGCACCCAGTTTAAGCTTTCCATGTATGACGGTATATCAGGTCCAGCTAGCCATGAGAAACATGGTATATCTGCTGTGCTGGCTACCCTGGGACAGTGGTGACAGGCTCACCTCAAGTAACCACAGCAGCGAGACAGTGATATACCTTAATTTTGGGGTTATGAACAGGTCTGCTGTGCACAGTTCCATGGGGATACGGGATTCATCTCACCTACCGTCATGAATCTGAGGTAGCTGCCCAAGTTCTTCTTGTACTAAGCATAGAGGAGTGGGCTTTTTTAGGTTCATCAAACCTGTGTTAGAGTGTGTATGAGAAGTGCCCATTTCTTCCAGTGGGCTCTACAGGGAGCTGCACTCAGGCAGAAGAGTCCTCTCCCAAAGTTACTAGTATGAACTTAGTCCACAATGCATCAATCTATCAAATGCCAAGGAGAAGCCCTCCACTACAAAATTGCCCATTCCAGTTTTTGCTTGACTTCCCTAGGAGCTTCAAAGGTATGTATGGATGCTTTAATCTAATGCACAAGTGTTGTACTTCAGACCTATATAAAAGGACAGAGACAGGATGGGAGCAAGAAGGGCTGCAGAAATCAGGCCACAGTCTGCTTTCCCATGGCCAAAAGGAGGAACTGAATTTCTGGGGAGCTCTGATCTCGTTCATCTTCATGGCAGAAGTTAGTTACTACATCGTAGCCTTCTGTAAAAGCAGGAAGCAAACAGCTTCTCACAAGCAAATGAGAAAGCTCACTAAAGCAACGATGTTTGCTAAAACCAAAATGAGCTTATTTCAATGTTTGTCATGCAGTGTGAACATTAGAACAAATACTAAAAGTGAATGGCTTGTTTACAATCCACTCTCCCATTAAAACACAAGCTTTGATCCATATAAAGTTGCCTTATTATTCATTATCAGTACTCATGTGGGAACCATTTATAGTCTTTATTGACCAATGATGGTGATTGCATAAACATGAGATCAATATCAATGGCATTAAGCTAAGATGGTGCCTGGGGTCTCAGCAAGTTTCTGGCTCTAATTATTGTTCTGGATGACTTAAGGGAAATATTTTCTGAAGTGCCCCAATCACTTAGCCATGTCTGTCATTTTTACTCAGACTTCTCAGAGAAGTTGATTAAAAATATCTGCAGTACATTGTGAGTTTGTGGCAGGACTGTTAATGCTGACATTTTGTTTATAATTCGCATTTTTATTTGGAGTTCCTACACCAGTGATGTGTCAGGGTTTACGACCAGTTTCCTCATGAAAGGAAGTCTAGAGCCTTGGGAAATGTGGGCAAATTGGGATAACTAGACATTGGGTAGCATGGTGATAGGAAAAAATATCTCATTCCCAGGAGCTCGTCTGGCATTGCTTTGGGTATCAAGCTTTGAGAGAAAAGATTTAACCAGTCCTACTCCTTTTTCCTTTTTTCACTGGCGGCAATGACAACGAGGTCAGTGCAGAACGCATAGCCATCAGTATCTCTGTCAGAGCTAACTAAGCACTTAGAAAAGTGAATAGAAATCATTTTTGAAAGTACATCACTTGCTATGTAATAATGAATCCAGTTGTTCTGTCTCATGCATCCACGTTTGGAAATGTTGGCTTAAATTTTAACGAATGAGCCAAGGCGTATTTGGCAGAAACTGCAGTCCCTGGAGCCAATAAGTTTGAGATTCATCAAAATAATGAAAGCGAACTGTAGGTGATAGGTTTTTTTGTTTTGCTTCGATCTACCAGATGAATAAAAGCAGTGCTGGCAGCCAGAGATTGTTCTCAATGGTGTAACTAAAATAAGTCATTCCAGCTGGAAACTGTGACAACATGAGTGTCTGCCACTTGGAAGGCAAATGTCTTTGTTGTCTCTATATTTCTTTTTGATTGATGACTCCCACTTTTTCTTGGGCCATATTCTAGCAGCAACGAACAATTGCCCCATGACAACAGTTTAGTGTGTAGACACTACAAGGTCCCCCACTGTGACTGGGACCTGGCTGAAGCAAGACGAGGAGGTTTGCACAGTGAGAGGCTGAACAGCCATCTTTCCTGCAGTTGTAAGCAATCACCTCAGGAGCATCATGCATCAGAAATTACCTTCTTTGAGGGAGTCAAAGCTATTTTTGAAAAAAAAAAAACAGTTGTCACTGGGAGGGCAGCTGTATAGCAGCCTCATGGTTAGGACTCTTGCCTAGATGTTGAAAATGTGTGTAGCCTGTGAATCAGCAGAGGTTGGAAAAGACCAATTGCATCCTCAGCTGTAGGCACAAGCAAATGTTGTGTCTGGGTGCTTTGGGAGCCATGAGAAACAGCAGTGATTGACAGCACAGTATAGGCAGTGTGGGAATGTGGGTGCTCTGAGACCAAGTAACCCAAATTCTACCTACATCCCAGGTGAAATGCAGCATTGGTGCTCCAGACATATACCTGAGTCATTATTTAAATGAAAAGCAAAACTTCTAGGTAAAATACGAAAAATTTAGCTTAGAAGGCATACCAGTCTTCTTTTCTTTCTGCCTCTTTTGTTCTTTCTTACATACTTTTCTCTCCTTTTCTTTACATACTTTTCTCTCCTTTCAGAGGTTGTTCCCTTGTGAGGACCTCTTTGTTCTCTGTCAATGACCATGATTCGTCAGCTCACTTGCTTTTATTTCCTTCTCTGTGCACTTCTTTTTCTTTTTTTCCTCTCTCTGGGGTCTTTGCTTCCCGCAGTAGCTCAGGGCTTGAAACCTCTGACAATAGCTTGGCAGCTTGGCTTTGTAAATCCCCGGGGCTCAGGTTGTGCAGCCCAGCAGTGAAAAGGTGGTGGGTGTTCTGCCTATGTCTAGGATTGTTCTGACCCTTGCGGGTCCTTACCTCTTCCAACATTTGTAGAGCTTGCACTGGGAGGGAGAGCTGGCAGGAGCTTCAGAGAGAATACTGAGACTCCCAGGGAAGCATTAGCTGGTCCCTTCTTGCTCACCTTCTCCAAGCACTGTTTGTTAGGACAGAACCATCATCTGGCGCAAACCCCTTTTAGGCTTTACTATTCTGGATCCTCAAAGGAGGCAGCTTTTAGAAGATGTCTTGGGTAAAGTCTTCCCCAGCAAATCAGTCAGTGCTGGGACAGGAGGAGTGAGGAAGAGGGATATTGAAATCCAAGAGAGCAGCTCCTCATTTGGCCCTTTGTAATTGCAACATGTAGGTGCAACACAAAGGCAGATAGCAAGTTAATAAGTGTAACCTGCTAAACGAAATTTTGTGGTTCTAGAACACTTTAAAAGAGGTGGTTCCTTTTCCTCCACAGAGACCTGAAGCTAGACAATGTCCTCTTGGACAATGAGGGGCACATCAAAATTGCTGACTTTGGGATGTGCAAGGAGAACATGTTTGGAGATGCAAAGACAAGTACTTTCTGTGGGACTCCTGACTATATCGCTCCTGAGGTAGGTGTGGGGTCCAGGGAGGTCAGCAAGCTGCTGTGGGACAAAGAACATCTCTTAAGACATGACTATTGGTCAGTGATGGAGGGTGCAAAGAATAGTAACTTACTTTTGAGCAGTTCTATGCTAGAAACTGGTTTTAAGTTTGACTCAGAGTCTGTGTTGCTGTTTAGTGTTGCATGTTTTTGTGGCTCTAATTCATTTTTTGTGCA
>VZSC01012642.1:70710-120863 GCA_013398225.1 Steatornis caripensis | reverse complement strand
CCTTCTCCGCAGAGCTGCTCTCCAGCAAGTCAACCCCCAGCCTGTACTGGCACATGGGGTTGTTCCTCCCTAGGAAGAGAGGAATATGAAGACATCTGGTGTAGACTGCTTTGGTGTTTAGCTTGATTTTCATTAGAAAATGTTTTATATCTTTGCACTGAGCTAAAGAGCAGGTTAACAAAGCCTGAGCTGTGTCCTGAAATGCCAGAGCCCACTGAAGCTAGTAGCACCATGCCATCTGGATTTTTGGCCATTTTAATCTCCTATATAGCAGTGCCTAGCATTCTTTGTGACTGGGGCACTCTTCAGTTTCCCTCTAATTGGCATCCTCTTTGTCTTTTATGTTCACTCCATTAATACATCAATTTTTTCATTGCCTCCTTCTCAGCCCCATGCCATTTAGCATTATAGCATTTCTGGTTTAGGATGCAAATTATTCTAGATTTGCAAGATAAAAATGCAATGAAGTCACTAGTCTAATAAGTCACCACCCCTCAGTCAGGCTTTGGATGGACATTGAACACAATGTAAGCTAAGACATCCACCTTGCAATGGAGCATGGTGAGAGACCATGTACAGAGGGTTGTAGTGGTTCAGCTGCTGTGAGATAACATGTTAATTACAAGATTTTTCTCATATTTGACCTACAGTCCCTACCTTGACTTTTGCATTTACAAAGCGACAGGACAACACACGGCATTCCACTACAAAAAAAAAATGGGGAACAGGAGATTGTTCTAGCATCTACGCTGTGTGCAGCAGGGCTCAGATGTTTAGATATCACTATAAAATGATAAGAATTAAAAGAATCAAAAGCGGTTGTTCGGGAAGACATGCCATAGCAGACTGAGGTTTTGAAGGTGTATTTTTGGGACATACACTGCCATCTTTCTGCACAAGCGACCTGTACTTCTGTTAGGATTAGAGATGATAATCATTTTTATGCCAATCAATAAACTTGCTTGCTTAGGAAAAAATAAAAAACATTTTCTCCATTTTGGAGTATTCTTATTGCCACTGACTCTGGATAATTATATATTCGACCCTGCTTAATGTCTATATTATCATGACAGAATTTGACCTAGGGAATCTTCACTGCTGTGTAATCAGTGTCTATAGGACACTTCAGTTTTGGTGAGGCTTTGACCATAGTGTTCACTGAAACCCAGTGCCTGTGTTTTTTTCAAACAGGCCCTCAATCGTCCATACAGCAGATTATTTTGCTGCCACTTTTGGCATTAGATATTTCTATTTGTTCTTTGCTGAGTGTTATCTATTGTATGCTGACGGTTGGCCAAATAAAGTAGCAAGAATCTTCTACCATATGTAACCCAAGACTATTTTGAGATGACCTCCAACAGTAAAGTGCTTTTCAAAAATTGCCCTTACCTCTGAAGTAGGACACATTGGCTGTATTCAGTTCACCTGCTATCAAGTGTTGCCACTACTCTTCTCTGTTGACTTTAGAGGGATCTAGGATCTGGCGTGCTATGGGCCAGCTAGCCTGGAGGCCCCAGACGTTTTACTGCGGTTGTAAAGATAAATTTTAAATTATTCACACTCACCATTGCAGCAATATTTCGACACTACATCCTGCTCGCAAACATTGAGAGGAGCTCTGAAACGTTTAGCACTCCTGAAAGTCTCCCCCAGAAACACTTCAGCTGCTTCCAGAGCCAAATGACACCTGCATCACCATAAAAACATCTATGACAAAACAGGCTATGTTTACACCAAACTGAAGACTGGGCTCAGATCTGCACATAGCTGATGGTGGAAAGATATATCCCTAGTTCTGTCTTTTTTCTACCTTCAGCAGAATTAGTCATCCACAGGACTTGTAGTGTGCAGTGTGCAGCAAACACAAGCTATCTGAATTGGGAATCTTTTGGCAAAGTAGACAGTTGTCAGCATCTGAGCTAGTCAGTGGAGAGAAGCAAGCACTTCCAGGGTGTCTTTTACCTTGTCTTTAGCTGTGTAAAGGAGGTCAGACAATTTGTACCTAAGATGTCTGGTTTATAGAGGATCAAATACTGACACCCCAAGTGTCCAAAGGTATAGGAGATGAATGCGATCCCACATAGACCAGACTAGTATTTTCACAAATTTTGCTTACATTTCAACTGCAAAAAAATTTCCTGATAACAAGAAATTGTGAAGACAAAAGCTTGCAAGTGCGATCCAGGATTTTCACCTCTGTAGTTGCATATTTGCACGCTCAGACACGTGTGTTGTTGCTGCTGTAGCAAATTTGTCCTGTTTCTCCTGCAAAGGGAAAATAAGGTCTCTCAGTTTTGGCATTTTAGGCAAACAATCTGAACTGGTTCCCCAATCAGAAATTTAGTAAGTTAGAAGAGTCTTCACACTCTCACCATCCATGCTTGCGTTTGAAGTCTGAGACCCTCTCTGGTAGGACTGTCCTAATAAATATACTACTATTGATAAGAGACTATAGTATTTATCTTTCTTCATCATTCTAGCTTTTTGTGAGAGAACCTGAGAGGAGACTTGGAACAAGAGGGAACATCCGCCAGCATGCCTTTTTCCGAGAAATAAACTGGGAGGCTTTAGAAGAAAGAAGGATGGAGCCTCCTTTCAAGCCGAGAGTGGTAAGGATGCATCTTTTTTCATTTCCACCTATCTCATGTCTTTCTTTCCTGAATCATTAATTCCCCAAATATTTAAACTCTCCAGCACATGGTAGCAATAAACCAAAGCCAGGACTCACTATAATGTTATAAACCCATTTATTTAGGGGCAGTGTCCAAAATCTTCAGACACGAGCATTTAATGTCGGAGACCTCAAAGCCTGTTTAGATTCACAGAGTCAGCATTTTAAAGGCAGATAAATGTCTGCTTCATGCTGGAACTAACAGTTCTAGACACCAAGCTAAGGCTTTTAAAATGCCCTCAAACTTTCACGATTATCCTCTAGAGCTGTTCTGCACATGCAGCCTCTCTGTCTAGAAGTAGATGGAGTACCTTCGTCTTGGGCAGTCAGAATGGAAAGTGTTGACTCTTAAACATCCAAATGCAGATTAAATTGTTCACAGAATGTCTGCTGTGTTGTGTACATCAGACACAAACTGCTGAAACCATCTACAGTTTGGATCTGCCACAGCATCCAGTCACTGGAAAGATATTTGTGAACTGTGTACCTCTATTTGCTGGGCTGCCTGGCTTGGTCATCATGTCTACTCCTTTCTGATGGCTGTAAGACCAGGTCTGGCATGCCCAGATGTGAGAAACGATAAATTACTCATCACTTTCTCAGTTACCGTAGTAGGGGTCTGAATGCCACTTAAAACACTTTAACCACGTAAGTACAGCCCATTCTGTAGGGATTATCTTTCACTGCACTGCAGAAGGTAAAGAAGGAAAAGCAGTTCAAGTAACCAGGTGGTCGGTTAAGTCAGGATGGTCCTGACTATCAGTAACAGTCCTATTAAGTGATTTAAATCCTAATAATAATAATAATAATAATATAGTTTGATTTGACAAGTGCATAATACTTGCATTTTACAGTCCTTCACAAGTCTTATCCAATTGATGGGTCCAGTCCGCTGTGTTATACAGCTGTAACATCTCTGCCTGGCAAAATTCATCACTCACAGGCCCATTGCCTTCTGTATAATATTTATTTGCATTACTAATTCAATAGGATGGTACTAAGCAAGTGATTAGTGCGGACTGCTGGATATTAAGAGCTCAGACAGAAGTTCACTGCAGCCTGATGTGTTACTGTGCATCGTTTGGGCTGGAGTAACTAATCATTGTGCAAGAGGCCAAAAGCAAATGCATTGTGGGCTCCCTAGCTGAGTTGAGCTTGCTCCCAACTAGTTGAGCTGAGCCCATAAGAAGCAGCCTGATAGGGCCAGTACCACTGTAATCAAGATCTGAATATTAGTGGTTTGACTTATTTTTTTTTCTTTTCTTGAAGAAATCTCCAAGTGACTGTAGCAACTTTGACAAGGAATTTCTAAATGAAAAACCTAGACTGTCCTGTGCCGACAGAGCACTGATTAACAGCATGGACCAAAATATGTTCAGCAACTTTTCTTTTGTGAACCCTAAAATGGAGAAAATATTTTCCTGAGATCTGCCGTTCTGAAGGAATTCTCTGTAATGGTTTGAGTAACACTGTCAAGTGAAGAATGTGCGTGGTCATTTTTATCAAGAACCCACCAGAAAAACACCTCTGTGATAGTTTTTACCATGCCTGGAGGCTTCCAGCTTATTCCAGTCTGTAGCAGATGCCAGCCACTCTTCATTAATGATGAAGCTTCTTCATGGTATCTTGGTCTCTCTTCTCTCTTTTTCCCAATGTTCTTGAAGTTGAGAGCATCTGAAAGTGAGGAGGTACCAAAACCTGTTCCCCACTACTTGTACACAGAGTCCATGGGTTTCTCTCTAAGAAAAAACAAGTATATTTGGGCTTCTGGTGATGTCAGTGCGCATTTCTGCAATTCTCACTGAGGCCCACCTCCTCCTGAAGAATCAGTGTTTTGCTCAAGGCCTAAGGACATCTGGGAAGATTTCAGGCTGGGTGCTTTGGTAATCTCCACTTGTACATGTGCAGAATTGTGCGTGTGTGCACAGGGGTTATGAAGAAGAAATTTAGCTCCCTACATACTTTTAAAAATGTTCACAGATGTTAGGATCAAATTTTGCTCCACTGGGACAAAGAGACTTTGCAGGTGCCCATTCCAGCATTTGTACATGTCAATCAGAGGTCCTGGAGCTGAGGACTCATCCCCAAAGGAGGATCATTGTCATGTCAAGTGTCAAGATCAATACAGAAAAACAGTGATTTACTCTTAGTACTTGAGTAGGAAGGATGGAAAGTTGCAGTCCAACAGAAAGCCTTGAGAACCCCTGTTCTAAAGCGTTAACTGCCCTCACACACGCCAAACTCAAGGCAAAATCTGGACTTGGCTTCCTGCAGTTTTATCCTAAAACTGCATGAGAAAAGTGGTAGAGGTTTCCTCAACCCACTACTTAAGCATCATAGAACTGGCCTTCCAGTCACAGCATTGGCATATTTCACTTTAAAGGTGGCAATCAGTCCTTGCAAAGGCTGATTTACTTTCTAATGATATAAACAATGTCTCAGCTCTTTGGCATGCATTGCAGACATAGGTCAACGAGCTGCACCCAATGGTCACGGGGCAGGACAGCACATCGTGTGAGGGTGGTACTCTCCTTCACCTCATGACATTTTGCTCTGTGTTCCATCCCTCTGCACTCTGTGGAAATGTAAATGGGTTAAAAAAAAAGTCTTTTATGTGATCCTTTCGTCATAGGATCCTTTCAAATAAAGATGTGCTGTTTTCCAAGGCTGGAGACATGTAGAACCACCCAGTCACTGCTTGTCACTGAGCCAACAGTTAAATACCAGGTCAAAATTAAGTCAAAGCCCAAAGAGAGGATTCTGTAATAGCTTAGACTTAGGCAGTCACACATGTTGGTGTTAGGGTATAATTGAATTGTATACATTTGGAGCTTCATTGCATCAACCCTTCCAGTCCATGGAGAAGAGAAGCTCTAGAAGGTGACTCATCCCAAAATCTGACTCCCTTCAGAGGTGCCTTTCTGGCTCTGCTGGGCCAGGCTCTCAACTTAGACCTCCCAACAGGACAAGTGCAACCTTGCAGACAGTGCTGGAATACTGCTGGCAGTGGCTGCAGGCACCAAAACCTGCAGGACGAAGAGCAGAAGTGCCTAATGTTGACAACAAGAGCAGAGCGCCCTGGAAAAGGTTTCAGTCCAGTGACTCTCATGAAATCCTTGTTTGTGCTGTATGAAACGCAGGGGGCATCTTGCGCTCACAGTTTGTGCAGCTGGTCACCATGTTTAATTAGAATTGTCAACATGAATTTTTTAAATGCCAGTGCTGTTTGTACAGTTTAATAAAATGTTGTGTACAATTGGAAAATGAGCACTGAAGTGATTAAATAGGGACAAAGAACAGAGGTGCTTAGAAAAGCTGTTAAAATGTCTCTGTGCTTTCTGGGGAATGTTCCCCATGGGAGTTTCAATCCATAAATACACAGGGTTAGCAAGCATTTGAACAGCTGTAACTACTCCACAAATCAGTATCTAAAATGAGGGTTTGGTGCTGTGCAAAGGTATCCAAGAAGAGAGAAAAGTGTTCCTTTTCACTACCAGAAGGTGACATGGCTGTAAATGGGGTCTGGTATCAAAAAGGGGTTGCAGAGCCGGGTGTGCAGAGTTCATTACTATCAGAGAGCAATTCAGGCCATCGTCCTTTGACACATGAATGAGGCTGGATTAGCAAGTCGTGGGAGGGTCTGACTCTGTCCACATGCTATGGATGGAGTATGGATGGCCTGATCCAGACTAGAGACTGCATTTCTAAGCATTTGAAGATTGGTAATATCCCCCTCTAAATGACCGTTAGGGATGTTTTCTTTGCAACGGCACAGTGGTTTGTGCTTGACATCAATGTAGGGACACCCCAAGAGCATAGACTAAGGAGGGAGGATGCTGAATCATCTGTTGTGGTTAAGTAACTGAAGAGCAACAGAGTTTAACAACTCTCTGACCAGAGGCAGGGCTCTCTGCACTCCAGCTGTGGTCCCACGTAGCTAAAGCAACCAAACATAAGAGTGACTTGTAAAGGAGCACATTTGAGTAGCTGCTAGAGCAGACATGGTGTTAGACTTACTCTAGGTCTTCTGATGCAAACCACAAGAAGTGCCTGCTTCTCTCTGCAAGGTGTCTTCACCTTAAAAACCAAATAAACCCATTGAGGATGGGGGGAGGGAGATGCAGATAGGTGGGTATATGCCACCACGAATGTGCGCGCTATGTGTCTCACCGGTGGCACAGCCTCAAAACCCTCCCAGCTGTGTCTGTGGTGTGCGAACAGTGACGTGGTAAGCAGCAAGCATTTTCCTGTGGTGGCAGCGATTGAGAGATAGGAGCCAGTGAGGGCTGAAAGCGAAACACCCGCACGGAAATGAGCAGGAGCGCCGGTACTCACAGAGATGCTTCTTTGCCTTTGCTAAACCTGGCACCTCCATACCCATCTTGTCTTTTCTTTTCTTGGGTTTTTTTTTTCCCCTCCTCCATAAAATGTTAATTTTATGGCATAGTAGATGGGGCTCGCGAGGTTTGATTATTCATTCACTGAAGGCCCAGTCCTGTTCTGGAGACCCATGGGATCACAGAAGTGCTGTAGGAGCATGGCACCTGCAAACATCAGGGTCTGACCTCCAGCACCACCTGCTTCAGCTCAAGTTTTGGAAGTCCTCACCACCCAACTGCTCCTTCCCTAGACTTACTTCTTCAGTCCACAGATGCACAAATTCCTACTTGTTGGCATTCACCAAATCAAACCTCTGGCTGATAAACAGGTCAAGACGAGTGGGAGTCACCAGTGAGTGACAGATCTGACTTCAGCGCTCCTACAAAGACCTCCAGGTTGCTTTCCAGGGGAGGCTGGTTGGTCTCACCGTCCCTCAGCATGCAGCCCAGGAGTATGGTTGCCTCCCCCACAGGGAAGACCAAGCTCCATCCCACACCTCGCCATGCTCTTTTCTGCCCATGCATAAAGGAAAGGCAACTTTGCCCAGTGGTACCAGGCACATCTTGCAGTGGAGAGGTATCACCAAAAGTCCTTGTCTGCCAGTACAGCAGGTACTGCAAGTAGGTATACTCCTTCCTTTACTATTGCCTTTGTACCTTAGACAATTAAAACCCAAGTAAGAGATCATAGTGGGACCTAAACTTCTGTCTCACTCCCAAAGTTGCCAGCTCAGCTTGCACATCACCTACAGCAGCTAAGAACATAATCAATATGTGGCCCAAAGCGTGTCTTGCGGTGTTGTGAAGCCAACAGAGGTCTCAGTGCAGACCACAGGAAGCTTTTCTACCTTCCTTGCTTACAAAGATGTTTCATCTGTGCTATATCACAGCAGCCAAGATGGCACATGCAGAACTGGTGAAATACAGGATTTAATGTGTTTCTGGGTCTTCTGTAACTGGCATTGTTTGCAAGCCAGCAGTCCTGTACAGCTCTGTGACTGTACCTGATGTGATGGGGTCTGTTCTACTGGTTGGTAACAGGCACGACGGAGTCCTTTATCCGCTGTGTTACCTTAATGTTTATATACACAAGGATATGAAATAATTGAAAAATAAAACAAAAAAATGAAACAAACTAAAAATATCATTGAGTTGTGGAAGATGAAACAAGCACAGAAAAGGAAAGTAGGGAAGAAAAGAGGGATATGGGTTGGTATAATCTTATGCACCACTTCCCATCACTCAATGGTTTCAATTACAACTCTGCTGTTTTTTTTCAAAGCCACTAGTTCCATCCTAGAGTTGCTTTTGTAGCTGAAGCATGGGATTTTCAGACATTTCAGAGGATGGGACAGCCTGAGACTAGAAGAGACGAATGGCTCTAATCTGGCTTCCTGGGTAACACAGAGCAGCCACTCCTACCCTAATGTCTCCCCCCAAAATCCAGGTATGGAATCCAGGAATCTGGATTCAGGTCTCAATTCAAATAATTGAATTCAGTTATCCTGGCATAGAAATGTAATTTAACTGCTCACCTTTAGTCATCTAGCATCACTGAGACACCCTGGGGTATCCCAGAGGGCTTCCACTGAGCATGGGTCTCTCCTACAACCTGTGGCGTATCTCATAGCCCTATTACCCCAAAGCACCCCCATAGAGGTGGACACCTCTGCGTAAGCCTGGTGATTGAGTTCACCCTGCAACAGGCACTTGCACTCAATCAGCTGAGCCGCTCCTTGTGGTGGGGACAGCATGTCACAGCTCAATACATACGTTTGTTTTGGGGTTGTTTTTGCTTTTGCTACTGGGTTGCAAAAATACCATCACCTTGACTCCTGTCCTGAAAAGCACCAGAAACAATTAGCCTTTGCCATGGTGCTCACCAGCCTCACAGCCAGAGGAGATCTGCAACCGCTGGCAGCGATCAGCGTGAGCTTTGTGGTAGGCAGACTGGATCTACATGCACACAGTACCTGTCTGTGGGACATTTGCTGGCACTGAGCTACTGAAACAGCCTGAAACAGAGGCTGGCAATGTCATCATGTTTTGACCCTGCGAGGAAGAGCCTTGCAAGAAGAGACATCAAAAATTAGTCATCAACATGTTTTCTGTAGTTGCTAAAGAATCTTCATGAAGGAAATTCTTGACCTTCCTGGTATATCCGCATTACAAGGAACCAGAGGACATTGCATTCGCATTCCCATTGAGAAGCATCTTCCCTTGTCCCACACTAAAGCAGTGACAACCAAAGAGACACCAAGCTCAGTGTTTATGGTCCTTTTGAGAACTGTCTTTGCTTTCAACGTCCACAAGGACTTCCAGTTTCATTTTGAAACTGAGGATCTGGTGAGTTAAAAATTCAAAGTAAAGCTTTTCCAGAAACATTTGTCTACCTCCATCAAAAACATGTAGACCTTTAACACCTTTTGAGATTTCCTCGAAAGGTCAACCAGGCCTAGTTGATCTCTCAGTGGGGTTAAGCTGAAGCAAAACTAAACTAGCAATACAACTAACAATAAACTTCAACACAGCTTTGGAGAGAGACATGTCTTAGGGAAAAGACAGCCCTGTCGTTAAGGTGCTATTGAGTCTTTGTAGACATAAATTTATTTCCAAGTTCTGCTATACATATCTCCTGTGAGCTGGTACAAGCTATCTTGCTGGACTTCGACTTTTCTTCATCTGAATGGACATAGTTCATACTCTGTTGCTCTAAGTTGTTCAGAGCAGAAGCTCTTGGAGTGACAGTCAAGCTGAACTTTCCACAGTTGCTTAAAAGTTTGTAATCTTTAAAATTCATTAAAATGTAGCTAGCTCCATCAAAGGTAATCATCTATGTTTCCTCTATTATCGGTGGAAAGAGTCTAAGATTCAACTCATCCTAAGATAGATACCTGGAGTTGTCCATTGAACTGTCTCTCCCTTTACTCTCTAGAAAAATAGGCAAGTCCTGCCCTGTGTGTACTTGTGCATCGCTTTGGGATTCAGTGGAGCCTTACTCTCAGGCAGATATAGTAGTGCCTTTGAATAAATACAGGGAATATAAAAATGCCTCAGCTGACTGTGGATGAGGCTTGGTTCTCCCAAGACTGGTGCTGAATGAATATGCTGGGAGTGTCATGGTACTCAGGTCTCTGTTGTGGCACCCTAGTTTGGTAACTAGAGCTAAGAACGTTCAAGGACCTTGTCCACCTCACCATCCACCTAGCTAGTCTAGACTTCATCAGTTTGCCTATGAGACTCTGGACTGTGTTGAAAGCTTTACTAAACTCAAGATAAACAACATCAACTGCTCTCCCCTCTTTCACCAAGCTAATAATTTAATTGCAGAAGGCTTTTATGCAGGTAGGTCAGATGTGATTACCCCTTCATAATTTTGTGCTGACTACTCCTAATCATCTTCTTGTCCAAAACAAGTTTGAGAATTGCTTCCAGGAGGATTTTCTCCATTAACTTCTCAGGGATGGAGGTGAGGCTTATCAGCCTGTAGACTCCTTAGCCTCCTTCTTGCCCTCCTTGAAGATAGGACTGACATTTTCTTTCTTCTGTTCTGCACTCCAGATGAAGACCATGCTCACGGTATAGGTCTTAATCACTTCAAAAACCTACTGCATGTCTGTCTGTGTGGTTGGATATAGCCCCATTGTAGTCTGCCTGCAGCTTAGCTTAGAAAGTCCCGGCTACTAAGTCACAGACATTTCCCACAGTCCATCGCCATAAAGAAGCTGAAGCCTTTTTAGGAGTATTTGGTAAGGTCCTGGGACAGCCACTGGTGGGCTGGGATCAGCAAGACTGCCCATAAGTGCCTTGCCTGAACAGAGCCTGGGTACATGCGAACATGATGGGTGTACTTGGGCTCTCCAGCTTCAGTGCAGCAAAACCTGCAACTGCACCCAAGGGTACTGCGAGTAATGAGTAATGCACTGGTCTTTAAAGCCATCCAGGACCCTGGTATAACCGATATGTAGCACCTCAGAGTATGGTCAATCACTTACTTATCATGAGATTTCTCATCAAAGCCCAAGTGAGTTGAAATCTTGGCTGAGTAACTTGAGTATCACAGGAGATGCTCAGTTAAGATGAACCTACAGGAATTCTTAAGGGCACAAGCTATTTCTCATTCTACATTTCCACATGTTAACTTAAAAACTCCTTAATCTCTGTTCCAAGAGGCAGCTGGATTCTGTCTGTTTGGGACCCAGCTATCACTCAAGCCATGCTCCTCTGCTGCCTAAACAAAAACCTGCCAGTATAAAGCAGCTGGAGAGGTGAATCGTTGTTTTAATAATCACCTAAAGGAAAATATGCTATTTGAGTGGAGAGAAAATAAAAATTAAGCATCACATTTAATTCATGATGTGGTCTTTTATTTTAAAGGAACATAAACAGAAAATATTCAGACATCAAAGAAACGATCTCAGCTTTCACTTCTAAAATCCTTTTTATTATTGTTGTTAGCCTCCCTGTAGCAAAGGAAATGAGTTCTCTGGTTATCATTTCCATTTAATTTTCAGCTCCTTTCTGTTGATAGCATTGTGTATAATCTTTTTTTTCTAACAGTTACTTTAAATTGTGTACTTTGATATTCCATTCAGCTGGTGGGGAAAGAAAAATCAGTTCTAAAAAAGCCATTTTATCTCTGCTGTACATGAGCTCAGCAGGGTAATGTGGTATCTCAGAGAGTATATATATTTTAAAACATTGGTATTTTCCACCAGGGTGAAATTCTTCAAGATATAACCTCTCATTGCCTCCCTCCTTTCCCCCCAAAAATGCCATGGGGCCAAAGCAGTGGAGAAAAAAGGACAAAACAGCAACTCTCATTCAAAAGAAACAATAATCCACTCAGCAAATCAACTCAGTTCTGGTCATACTAGGCATAATGAAAAGAGTAAAAAACCTGACCAGATGGGAAAAATGGAGCATGCTGTTACCATAAGGACAATAAATCCCAGACCACAGCGGCATTTTTGAGGAAGTGAGGTAGGAGTCAGGATTGACACAAAGTGACCTTTCCAGAAAAAGATTATGTTAAAACTTAATAATGCATTTTAGTTCTGCAGGAGATGCGGTGACACTGGAATTCAGATGGGAAGAGGGACATTAGCTGTTTCTTTGTGCTGGGCTGTCTCCACACCAAATCATAATTGCTTCTCTTTCTTTGGGTGAACTGAAAAGAAAGGAGTAAACAGAAAGTCTCCACAAAAGACCCCAGCATATCTAGCTGAAAAACAACCATCTTCAGGCCAAAAGCAGGGCTCGAACCCGCTGATATGAGCCATTGCATTAAGATTTCAGTTAAATGCCTTGGCTGAAAAGCAGCAGCACTTTCACACACTTATGTGAGCTAACCACTAAAGGGAGCCAGGTGTATCATCTCAAGCCACTATTTCTAGCAGCAGCAACCACCTTGAACCACTTCCCATATTACAAATAGAGGGTCTTCGATGAACCTCTTGGGACCTGTATGTGATTCTCTATAAGCACAGGAGCATACAGGACAATAAGGTCTCCTGCATCCAAAGTATGCCCAAATTTTGAGTCTCTACATAGCTGAGAAGGTGACTAAGAAAGATCAAGATACAGGCTGGGGCTGCAAAGGACCACTGCAAGAGAAAAGATGCATTTGTTCTTGGTGTGGAGAAACAACAGTCTGATCCCTATGGTGTAGCTCTCTGAAATACACATTTCTTCCTTGCTGTCAGTGTTCAACCAAACACTTACCCTGAATCAGTGGGTCAGTGGACCTCTGAATCAGAGGTCAACCTCTTCAGTTTCAGAAGAAATAACTAAGCATTCAGATGGAGGCATTTTTCTACCATGTCTTACCACAGGTATAGCTCTTAGTGTCCCTAGTATGATGCGTGATTTACACCAGGGAGTCAGACCCAAACATCTGCCAGTTTCTTTGATAAGAGATTTTGGTTTACTACTGTGCTTCTTCAATTGAGACTGCTGCTACTGAATGACCTTGGCCAGACATTAAAACAGAAAGGTGGAAGAGCAGTGTGGAAAGTGTTTATATTTGAGTGCGGCTCTGCAGGCAATGCAAATCTTGCTTAATATGGTGAAGACACCTTTTCTTCACGATCTGCAGACCAGTTGAATATTAGGTCCTTGGAATCCATTTTTCATGATAGCACAAGCTGAATTTCTCTCATCTGACTTCTATAGCTATTTGGACGATAGGGTCTAGTCTAGCAAGTCAGGTAGATTCGCCACGTGGTCAGTGGAGGCACGTGTAGAGGGAGGTTTATCCCATCCCAAACAAGGGATCACCAAAAAAGTTGAATGAAACACTCTCCAGATGCCTGGAAGATTAACAGATGCTAAAAACCTTTCAAACACCAAGACTTAGGCAATACTGCCCGTGTCTGCGACACATTTGCAGTCCAGGTAACATGAAAATAAGTGCCATAAAAATCAGATCTATGATTGATATATGTACTAGAGCATATAATATAGATGTTCGTACCTGAACAAGTACAACCTCAGCTCTCTCTATAGTCACTAAGGAGTAATTACTACTGACAGAGAAACTTATAACACAAGTCAATTCACCTTTAAGTAGATACCTGCATAATTCATACTCTAAACTTCATCAGCTGTTTTGACGAGGTCTCCATTGACTATCACAGGACCAGGAGAGCTGTCTCCCATATAGGCGCCTAAAGTTAAGTCCCTTTGAGCTAGAAAAGAAGAATCCTCTTCCAGGTGAGATCAGAACAAGAAGGTCACGACTTGCACTAATTAAACTGCGATCTGTAGAGGCAGCAGAGTGGCTGCATGGGCTTTACAGTCCAGGTGGACTGACTACACCTCCCCTTAGAGTGCTAAGTATTTGCTAGCTAGATAGCGACCACCAAAAATGCTGTGAAGTAAACCCAGCTGCTGTGATCTCTGTGCCAGCTCTGGCTATGTTTCTGGGGATAACGGAAGATATCACCCCAATCCCTCACTTCTTAGGCCTGCAATCTCTAAATAAGGAGAAATCAGCCCATTCTCAAACGACCTCATTCAAAAACTTCAGTGTTGTTATTCCAGATTTACACCACTGTAAATTAAGCCAGAATCCTTTGATCCCCATCATTTCGGGTATCTCCTGAGGCCTTGACAATGGCAGGGCAGCAACGGACTGGGATCTCTTCCCTTTGTATCACCCATCCTTGCTTCTGCATCCCTCTGCACATGCAGATGTTCATCCTCCTCTCACCTTTCACCATACAGAGGAGTGATTTCATCTAGCCAAAGTTATTCCAGAAGTTACTTTGTGCCAGACATGCAGTGGAGGGGCTGGAAATGCCCAGGTGAGGCCCTTTAGCCTGCTCCAGGGCAAAGTCAAAAAACCTCCAAAAGTCTCAATATATTAATTAAAGAGAAAACTCATTCAAGCAGCTTTAATGGCCATCAAAATATTCTTCTTGTCAGGGATAGAAGTCACTTTAATCTACTCCCAGGTATAGCATCTTCCTTCAATGTTCTCAGCAACGGCCTCAGCAGATTTAGGACTTGGATCCACAATTCCTGAATGCCTGGCCATCTTTGGACATGGAGATTTAATTCACACCAGGGTCTCTTGATCTCTCTTTCTCTCATTCATTCACTGTGTTTAAATTATTCCTTCCTTTTTACAGTGTCAGCGGAGAATTGAAATTTGCTGATGTCAGGATCTCTGAACAGATGGGAGAGCAGTATTGATTATGCAGTAGAGAGTAGAACATAAATAGCTTGTTAAAAGTAAATAATAATAGTTTAGATGCTGTGTACAAACCTTTATAAAACCTAGTGAAGCAAATCAAATAATCCTTCCAGAAATCTGAGTTTTTAAGAAGGTGATGAAATTCAAGAGTGTTTTTCACTTACTTATGTTAGTGCTCATATAAGAGCTGATTGAATTAACAGCCTGGAACTGCTAGAGATGAGCCTGCCTTCAACATCCCAGCCAAATGAGATGTTTGCAGCTGATGTGTGAAAGGGAAAAGAGAATTGATGAGGGAGAGCGAGCAGGAGGACAGGAGCTGCAGAGCACAAACTACTTTTGTTCAGAGTAGGGAGGGAAATTTATTTTTTGCCATAAATTCAGATTCTGGGCCCAAAATCACTCTGTTGCGTGTGACATTTGAATTGGGGTCTAAGGCAGGGCATGGTATAAGGCCATGGATGAAACGTATCCTTATTGATTTTGGTTCATGTTTGATACGTATAAAGTCCTTCTGAACTGAGAGCTTTGTGAAGCCCGAGCTCAAAATCCATCTGTCCCTCCATCCACTAACCGCACAGTACCCGACTGGTCCAAATGGTCATGACTCCAAGTGGTCTTGAATCTGTCGAAAGATAGATTAAAATTTTAAGGTTAGGCAAAAAAAAGGAGATTTGAAGAGAAAAATTATTTTGAGCCCGGGCTGCTAATACCACTGGTGTAAATGTAATTTACTGATTTATGTCTATGCCGATCAGTCAGAATCAGGACAAAGTCTACAGCAGAGACTGAGTCAGTCTGTGAGGAGTGTTCAAAATGATAGTGATAGCTCAAGCTTGGAAACCGGATATTTTTACAAAAAAGGGATCTTGCAAACCCTTTGTTTGGGAGAAGACAGAATTTTCCTGGCGATCAATTCCCTGTTGTTTCCAGATTAATCTATTTTAGCTCCAACTCAACCAATAACCAAGTGACGGTTCAGCGGCACAGCCGCATTCGCAGACGCTCAAGCAGGTGCACAAGGACACGAACCCATGCAGATGCACCCACACTGAAGGCAGGGCTGGCCCTCTCCCCTGAAATGCTGGAAATGCCTCCCCAGAAGGACATTGCTTCCCTCAAGTGTTCGTCACTGCTGCTGCAGAAGGAAATATGCTGGGATCGCACTGCCTTCATCGCGCCAGAGACAAATGCCTGAACAGGACTCAAAGCGTACAGAGCTCCCCTAGTTGCTGAATGATCTGAGCCCTTTGTTCTGAGCCCTGATTGTCACCCACAGTGTGGAGCTGGGTACCATGAACAAGCCCTCTGTTTCTTCCCGCTGTGATGCAATGATCTAGGAGGAAACTTTATCCTTTGCTCTTATGACATGTTGAAAGCTTTCAACAACTGGTTTCAGAGAAGCTGGAGTACCGTGAACAGATTCTGTTGAGATGTTTTCAGCTGAAATTTCTTGCAGATTCAAGGTGTTTTGGAAAAGTCTCCATTTAAGGGAAAAGTAAAAGAGTTCCCAAAGACCGCCCTTTCAAGCAGATTTACCCTTCCAATGAAGAGGTAAAAATCTGGCTCCAGGACTTTCAGCAGGAACCGCAACCTAGGAATTGGAGATGTGGACAGGCTGGAATACAGATCAGTGCAGCAAAACAAAAAATTCCTGCACACTTTCATAAGAAAAGAAAAAATCAATTTAAAAATTTGAAATAACTTTGCAGGCAATGAATAACTAACTTGTGGAAGTTGCTACTGAAGGAGCACACAAAATGTTTTAGTCATTTTTAACAAAACACTTGTGGAACAGGAAAAAAATAATGAGAAAACTCATAGCTGGGTCAGATTACGTGCTCTCATGGTGCACAAACATCTCTCCAACCACGGTGAGAAGTCCTTGCACAACGAAGAAGTCTAAGAACGAAGAACACAAAGAGAAGTCTAAGCATCTCTTTCTGTTCCAAACATAAAGTAAAGAAGGAATAGAATTATCAACAGAAAAGATGGTTTTGTGACAATGGCCATACAAGAGGGATTTGGGTAAAATTTCATTTCCCAGATTTGCCAGAGATTTCCAGGGTGATCTTAGCAAAGGGTAAGTATTACCTCTGCACACTCCTTTCACTTTCTTTCCTATAAAAAAAGAGAAGACAAGTCTTTTTAAAAAGGAGGTGTGGTGAGTATAGGCTAACACTTTGGAGATGCTCTGCTAATGTAGTGATGAAAAACACAGACGTTAGATGAAAAGATCAATAAAGGAAAAGTCGTTTAAGTCGTGTTACTCCTGATTCACATCAAAGAAAAAGGAGAATTTTCCTTTTGAGCAGATGGATGCTGTGTAACAACACTAAGGCATCACACCAACATTAAAAGGAATTACTGCTATAAACAAGTTATTTGATAAATTGAGAATCTTTGTTTGCCTTAATTATTCACAAACAGGTGGTAGTTTTACTAATTTGTTCTTTATTCAAAATAGTTGGTGTAAACGTATTTTTGTCTCTCTGAAAGCAGGACAGTAGCATTCTCATTACTTCTTCCTGGCTATTTGTGCTGCATGTTGGATATCAAATCACACACCAGTGATGATGACTGCGCCACTACAGCATCAGCTCTCTGTTAAAAAGAAAAAAAAGAGAGAAAAAAAACCTTTCCTTTTTTTTTTTGTTGGCAAATTATCTGCAAAAAGCTCAGCATTGTTTGAATTATAAAAAAGCTTTTACAGATGGCCACAAAAGCATTTGCAGCGAGAGTATTCTCATGAATATTTATTCTCACCAATTCTCCTGACAACTTAACTTTCCACAGACATTCTTACGAGTAAACACTCAAACAATCTCGAAAAAGCAAATAAAAAGGTTTTGCACATAAACACAAGAACGCTCGCAGATTATTTATTTTGCAGCACCTTCTAGAAATCTCACCCAGAAGAAAAGCCCTCTTGTGTTCAACTCTTTAGATGCATGGATGAAAAATTACCTCCTTCCTGAAGAGTTTGGTGTAAGCGCACAAAAAAATGACATGATACTGTCCTCTTTTTACAGATGAGGAACTGATGTTGGCCACAGTGGAGCAGCTTGCCCTAAACCAGATAGCAAATGGCAGAATCACGGAATTAAACTCTGCTCTCTCTGAATTCCCATCCTTGCACAATGTTCATATCTTGATACTTTTTACCAGGCAGTGGTTTAGGGACTTTTTAGTACATGGAATTTTGGCCTCTTACACTCTTTCATAACTCCAAGCAATGTGCTAGCCCATACAGGGTACCCTATATAACTACTTTATAGTTAGTGTAAATACACTTCATGTCCTAATAGAGGCAAGAATTGGAATAATTCACTTCAATGAGCATCAACTATTTTGCCTCAGCCAAATTCCACATTCATTACATGATTTGTGAAACAAAGGCAAAGTCTTTTTATAGATTGCCACAGTAAAAAATATTAGAATGGCATAGCACATCGAGTGCAAGGCACAGGGACTGGTGGTACTGAGGCTGACGTATTCAGTTGCGATACTTCTACCCACACGGTTCTTTTACGTGAGTTGAATCATTGCAGATTATGTCCAGTTGAAAGGAAACAGTATATTCTGTGGTGTTTAAAGATGTCACACTCATTGCAGAGCTTTTGGAAACCAGTGAGTCAGCAGGAGGAACACAATGCTGGTTCCAGCTATTAGGCAGTTATTTAAAACAAAACAAACAGAACAAAAAAAGCCACTTGTGAATTCAACAGATGCAGTGAATTCCCTGCTTTTCAAAGGCTAAAGTGTTTGCACAGAGGAAAGGGGCACTTTTATTAACATAAAGGTCACTGCAGTTCAATTATTTGTTCAAATAAATTATTCAGTATTTTCTTTTAATCTCATTAAAAGTGGATGCCTGCAAACAAATTCTGAAGATGCAGAGAAAATCAAATACTAGCAAAAGGCATGTGCAGTCATGGAAAAGCAACAGGACAGATGCCTTATGGATGCACGAAAGATCACAGCCAGGTTTTAACCCAAACAAGAAAACATACCTGAGGGCTTAAAATACCGTCTGTCTTCTTGTGAATCATGTCTCTTCTCATGCCTCTCTTGCCTTCCCCATGCACGGCTGGCTTGTGGCAGTTGTGTTCCCAGCACTGCTTAGACAATGGAAGAGCCTGTGACCCACAAAACCCACCATTGAATCCTCTAGATACACAGGCCTCTAGGTAAAAACAGGATGGAAGTCATTCAAGCCAGAATTAGCTTAAACTCCTCGTCAGCCTATGTGCCTAGTGTTTCCCAGTGGTGTTTCCAAGCCTTCAGAGATGCTATTGCGTCAGAAAGACTAGTTGCATTGAATTAGGTAGCATTTAGGTAGTGGACTGTAGTTCACTGCCTTGTTTCTTCAGGATATTGAAATGCTGTCCCAGGATTAACTCGGTCTAAGTGGAAGCTGGAAACACGGAGACACCTTAGATGATATGGTTAAATGTGATCACCCTAAGCTCTCTGGCATAGAGCTTGTGTCTCCATATCTGTACTTCTAGCAAAATTCAAGAGTCTTGGATGGACTCTTTACACATATTTGGAACTTCAGAAATAATGTTTTTCACTTTTCCCCACATGGTAAATAATATGTGCAAGGACAGAAGCTCCAAAGTTACATGTCCAGCATCTGGTTGTTGGACCTCTGGAGTCAGNCACATATTTGGAACTTCAGAAATAATGTTTTTCACTTTTCCCCACATGGTAAATAATATGTGCAAGGACAGAAGCTCCAAAGTTACATGTCCAGCATCTGGTCGTTGGACCTCTGGAGTCAGATAAAAAGTCAAAATACTGGGGAAGGAGAAAAAAAACAAACCAGCATCTTCTGTTCAAGATCTGTCTGTGCACAGACTTTTAATTGTCACCAACTCATTTGTCAGTCACAGTTATTTGAAGAGTGCTTTGTGCAGCCATCTCATCATTTGTCTTTGTAGCCTTAATCTTTCGCAACAGCTCTCTTCATTTGCACTTTATTAGCCTGGTTGGGCAATGGTCTCACTGTAAATCTTCCTTTCATCCATAGTTCTGGGTCCATAACACACCTCACTTCTAGGCATCCCTATTTGGCCAACAACTTGAACAAACAACTCTTCTGGTTAAAGGGAACACTCTATTTACAGGAATAACTATGTACTCTATCTGCATATAATGAATTCCCAGTGTTCAGCTGTTAAAAACTTGGTTTCATTTACTGCCCTGCCTGAGCGCAGAGGTAAACCTAAATCCCAGACTCATGTCCACTCTAAGCTTCCCCGCAGTGTTGTAGTAGATGGTGGTTTGAGACTTGGTGTACTATTGGCTATGGATTTTGTTTCTCCTGAAGTTATTCTCCTCAGACTGAGAACAGAATGAAATTAAAAGAAGTATTAAACAAAGTAAAACTGGAGAGATTTGCTTATCGTCAGTCTGAGCTTGTATACAGGGGAAGGTTCCTGCAGCTCTGAAGCAGGTAACTTGCAGGTAACTTCTTATGAACTTTCTAGTTCTTGTGTGCCAAAGAAATGTCCTCTCTCCTCAGAATTCCTATTCCTTGTAGCTGCAACTACTTATTCACATGGCAATAGCACCAGTCTTTTTTTTATTTTTTTGTAGCACAGAGATATTTTTTTTTGAAACAGAAAAACATAAACCACATTGCAAGTAGATCACCCTTGTGTTCAATTGAGTCAGATTCAAAAAGAACAGACAAGTTCAAAACCAAACAATGGCATAGAAGAATGCTTTCCAAGACAGAGTTGATTCGTAATCAACCCTTTTCCAGCACAATTTTGAGAAAGCCTTCAGGGACACTAAACTAATCTCAACCATATTTGGTATTACTGTACTGGCTCTAAATAACTCCATCCTTAACCACTTTGGATAGAAAAGGACAGATCCAGGAATACCTATTTAAGAGGTCATCTTCTCCTCAAAACTCTGCTTGTCAGTGCCTTCCTGACAATGGAAAGAAGGGGCCAGCAGATAGGCTAGGACAGGGGTGGTGGGTGATCTTTGCCCACGATGTCAAATTAGAGTAATTCCAGTATAACATCATTGTGATCGCACCTCTGCAATCCCAGAGGGTTTGACAAAACCATCTATTCGGGGAAGAAGGAGCTCCTTGGTCATTGGTGCAGTTACAATTAATACATAAAGTTGGGACGTCCAGAGAGAGTCCTTTGATGAGAAGGCAATACACGTGCTTAAAATGATGTGAGGAGACAGGCCAAGTTCAGCAGATCCTGGTAGTTCAAGGGGTGGACCCACAGAAACAGAACATCTCTTGACTCAATTTGTCTCCTTTACTTTGTGCTCCTGTCACACCTCCCCAAGGAAACAAATCTTGTCCTTTCCCTCAAGGCTGTTGCTCTCTGACTCACCAGGGGAAGGGAGTCTGGGTTTTTTTTCCCATTGTCAGTTTATTTCAAGAACTACATCTCTTCTTTATCAGAGTAAACCTGCAATACGAAGATTTGCAAGTTACTGCTTTTAGTCTTTCCTTCTAACAGAACCCATAGCAGCTCCCAAGCAAGGCAGAGAGAAATAGGAAAATCCCAGTTAGACATGTGACTTAAAACCATGATGACTTGCAGGTGCTATGACTCCAGTTCAGGACAGCACTCTGATCCCAAGCCCAACTTCAGTNTTTTTTTTTTCCCGTTGTCAGTTTATTTCAAGAACTACATCTCTTCTTTATCAGAGTAAACCTGCAATACGAAGATTTGCAAGTTACTGCTTTTAGTCTTTCCTTCTAACAGAACCCATAGCAGCTCCCAAGCAAGGCAGAGAGAAATAGGAAAATCCCAGTTAGACATGTGACTTAAAACCATGATGACTTGCAGGTGCTATGACTCCAGTTCAGGACAGCACTCTGATCCCAAGCCCAACTTCAGTCATGTGGATAATTACATACCTCCTAAAGTCAAACACTGTGACCTAACTCTATCAACATGACTACTATACTTCCAATGTGAAAGCACTGGTAAGTGATTGAGGCCACCTAAAACACAAGTCTGAGAGACTCTGCCATCCTGTACAGACAAAAGAAAAACAGTAGTTAAAGTTCAGGCATCTGAGCTGAAGTCAGGATGCAGCTCAGACTTAAGGACTCCTCAAATTCAAGAGGATGGTTTTGCAGAAATATTCAGCAGACTTCAGGGAATGCAATGTGCCTATAAAATAAGCACCCAGATACCATATTGAAACCAATTTGAGCAAAGGAAGGATTTCGGTCTTCATCTTCCTCCTCCTTTTCTAGCTAAACAAGGCTTACAATCCTGTTCTCTGATTTATTCTCTCCTTACCTGAACTTTAGTTTAAAACTAAATTAATAGACAGAAGGAAAAGAGTGCCTAAAAGGAAAGTCACCATGGTCAGGGCCCTTCCTATGGTTCCATGCAACAATCTAGTCATCTTCACCAAGCTTAACTCATTCACCCTCAAGAAAGGTCCCATCAAAACTGATTTTTTAATTGCCCATTGACCCATGCTAGGTTTTGGATGATGGAAGTTTTCTGGAAGAATGCAAGCCAGCAAGGGTTTAAAAAACTTTTTAAAAATCATTCTAGTAACTGAACCATTGCAGTCCAGTGCCCAGGAAGGTCTTTTGCTGTTTAATTTCTTAGTAGGGACACAGCCACACAAATGTGACGAAATGTGCCCACTCGTGACAAAGGCCGTCAGAGCTCAGCTACGGCAAGTTTTGCTTTGCAGCAGCCGACTGGACGGTTAGCAAATATGGGCTGGCAAGTCAAGAGGCATACTTGTATTTCCAGATTACTCTGTGCCTCTGCTTTTGGCCAAAGAGAACCTCAAAAATTCACAGAATACTAAAGAGGGAAGAGGAGAGCTTTTCTGAAAGAAGCTGGGCCTTACCAAATAGCTCTAACGTGGAGGACACCACCAGCTACGCAGAGAACATGTGACCAATAATCCTCTCAAATGGCTTCTTCCTGTTTTCCTGTGTTCTTGGAATGAGCAGATGGGCATTTTTCTTCAAACGTGAATCCCAGTCGGTGGCCAGTTGTTGCCTCATTCCCTTGAATCATTTGTAGTTCTTCCACAAGCAGCAGTTTCCTAGTGTCACAAGCTCAGGCTGACTGTAGGTGTAGATCACGTGAATTGCAACCTGATGCCATTTGGTTGGAAGTAGCTCTAACTTCATGACCTTCATAAAGCTTTTTAGCAAAGTTTTTTTTTGCCGAGAAAACAAGGAAGTTAAGGGGATGTTTTGTTGCTCCAGGTGAGCAAGCCTGCTAATTTGCGATTGCTGGCTTGCCATCCTTGTGAGACTGTGAGCCAAACTGTGGTAGGTCACAGTATTTTTTATTGTGCCCACCTGGGTGGCTGTTACACTTAGAGGATACATCCAGCATGCTGTATTCTGTGCTTGTACATTTGAAACCTGTTTTCCTAATGAGTTACTTTAATTAGCTATTTGAGTGGAATTTTCTGCCAGCAAACTCATTTACGACAATACCCATGAAAGGTAAACTTGAAAGAGTATCAATTGTGAGTGTGTCTTGAAATTAGAGTGAATATCCATGGTGCTTATTTGACAGTAATTGCTGTGATGTAATAAATCTGGGGTATTTTTATGTCTGGAACCATGATTCCTGAGTTCGGAAGGTGTCTGAGACTGTTATATACATCCACTTCACTGTACAGACCCTGAATCCACTTGAGGCTGGGTATGAAAGAAAGTAATTTCCATCTGACACCCGTTTGTTGATTTAAATAAAATGATCTGGCAATCATAGCTAATTTTCTGCTGCTAACAGGCCATATCAATAATTGCCAACCCTAACATTGTTCCCTGAGAGAAGCCTGAAGCTGGATGAGCGAGGGTATTTGCACCTCAGTCCCGTAGTGTGGGAATCACGCATCTTCCCAGGTCCCCTCTGAGCTCAGGGGAGCTCAGGCTGCCCACACTCCTCTGCACCGTTACATGATGATGCACTCTAACACGAGGGCCACGAAGGACTTTTTTTTGCCCCGGGCCTCCTCTGTGCTGCCTGTGCAAGAGCTACGTGCCTGGGGAATACTACAATTTATTTAGATTACGACCGGATCTAATACCGCCACACACTCCCAGACCATAAAACACTGCCTCTTCCTCGTTTTTCCTAGCTGCTAATTTCATAGGTGAGCATGACACCAGGGGTCACAGCATGGGAAAAGGCTGTCATCCCTGTCCCGCAGACTTAAAATGACTAGGAAAGCCAGGCTTCAGCAGAAGCCAGTGGTAAGACTCATGATAAATGAGGAACCCCGGGCAGGTCGGAAGCAAAACCTTCAAGTTCTGCTACACTGTCCTAAGAGGGATACCAGCTCGTATCGGCTTTAGGGGGTCAGATGTACCCTTGTCTCCCAGGAGCCAGTCCTCGTTCTGCTCATCCTCCCCAATTCACATAGCCTTACCCTCAACATCCTTCCAAAGATAAAGATCCCTCTCCTTGAGGCCCCTGTGGCATCAAACACCTTCACCAATGGATATTGTGTTCTTGTCACAGACTGATAGATGGTCCTCATGGCCGTATCTGTTCAGTCTCAGCCTCCACTCCTGAATTCCCTCATTAAGCCCAAACTCATCCAGTAATAGTTATTGTTAACTCTGGGAATTTGGCGGCAGCTCTTCAGCAAAGCTGGCTGGAAAAATCTCAGCCAAAGCTGAACCATCAGAGAGATTTTTTTTTTTTAAAGAGACGTACTTGCAACCTGTCCTGTCCCTAGATAAGAAATAATCGAGGGTTATTCCAAGGCAGTGCCCGAACTGTATGGCCGGGAATGAAAGTGGAGTCTTTTACAAATGCTCTCCAGCTGCCTTATCTTCCCCGGCGCTGGCACGGCCTGGTGGGCAACAGAGCTGGTAACACCATTGCAAAACCTCCTTCCCATTCATCGGAGGGGACTTTTGCCTTGCCACTTACTGGGCAAGCTCTGCAGAGGCGAGCACAGTTTCCCAGCGCCATCCTGCAGCATAAGGTGCCCGCACACAGGGCAAAACTCTGCCTGGTTGCAAAGAGCAAAGCTGCCTGCAGGCGCAGTGGTGAAACTAGTTTGCACCAGAAAAGGTTGATTAGGAAAATGGAACAGTTTATTGCAGGTTTCCCAGAGGACGAAATTTCTGGAGAAAGAATGAGACAGATTGGACAGTCGCCAACAATTTTCCCTGCACACTTGACCAGTTTTTATCTACATAGCTGTACATGGACTGTATATCTACACTGCTGTATGTATGACCATGGGGACCTGATCCGCAGCAGGAATGATTAGTTACGCCTCAAAACAAATGACATGACAAGCACAATAATATACACGGTCAATCTTATCACGGTTTCAAAACCTTGGTCTGTAATTTCGCAGTTTTCACAAACAACAGTTATGCCACACATATTTTGTAACCAGCAGCAAATCTGTCATTGCTCCAAATCTGGTCAAATGTCATCTGGTTTCTCTTGCAAATGTCTAGTGCAAGTTTAGGTCCAAAACCAGGTACTGAGGCGACAGTATGGTAGAAATTACTTAGAATAATAAGTACAAAAATTACTAGGAGCACCTTTTTCATACATATAGGTTCACTGGGCAAGATTTAATCTGACAACGCCCCATTTTCCTGGCCAGATGGTACATATTCGGCTTTCTCGTGGAGGTGCTTCTCCGATACAAGATACTGGTGTGCAAGGCCAGGGGATGGGGAAACAGAGCACTAGCACTAGTCTGAGCCTGGGAAGGTGATGTTGAGCAGGGGCCCCTAAAGGCTCAGGTACTCGTAGTGAGCCCTGCCCAGCCGGTGTAGAGCTGTGCCATGGTCCCTTCACTCCACACTAGCGGGCTGTGTTAGGCGGATGGACCCAAAAGAACTTTGCACACCTGCTGTGCTGCAGATTTTTTCCAGGCACCCAGAAAATTATGTAGTCTTTCCCTGCGTTGAAGGTGAACCCATCTGTACTACCACCATTCTCCCTAAGTCTTTTTCTCTGACAACCTGGTAATCAAAACATATAGGTGATATTGCAAACCTCTTTGACCAGATATGTGAAATCTCATAACCCAAGGAAGTACTTGCTCTCCTTCATTCCTCCTTGCATTCTCCTGGTTTCCTGGAGGCTTGTAGCATCTCAGTCCCTCCCTTTCTCTGCACCCATCCATCATCATGTAGACATGCCTACAACGTGATTTTGTGGATCACAACTGATCTGTCTTGGTGCTGCTCTGCAAATGATGGAGACTAGATCCTACCTATGGGGAACCTGGATGGAAGGGATACACAGATGTTGCAACCTTGGGGTAAGAGACCTGGGAGATCTATTCAAATATGCAAGTGTGAAATAATAGGAGTCATTAATTAACCTCATTGTACCATATCAATGGCCTGGGGTAAAAGCTCTTGCGTGCAAAGTTTCTTTTAAAACAGGGTGAAACTGTCTTTAACTGTTCCAAGAGCTGTTTCTGGGAGGGAATTGCTGGTTGGTTTTAATAATATGCAATAACCCGGTCCAGATGTAGCCCATCAGACTAGATAATGCAAAGTTTCTATGCATTGAAACTTTGCAGGGTGGGAAAAATTCTCAGATGCCCAATTTTAAAGGGTGGATCTGGTGACTTGCTGGAGCGTATGTGGTAGGAATGACCATGAAAATGAAGCATTTCCTGGGATATGACTGGCACACATCTTTAATCAATTCTGATGTGCAAAGAAAAGCAAAGCACTGGCTGGGGAACCTGGGTGCAACGGAGCCTTGAAGCCTGTCCTAGACTTTATGCCTCTGTCTTGTGTTGATCCAGGGTTTGCCAATAGTTATTATTTTTCTCAGGAGAGCTGCCCAAGAGATTGAAAACCTGTAGCCTCTTCAGCGATGGGAACAGTGTGTGTCGCCTCTCCAGAAGTGAACACAAGATGGTGCTGCCATCCACCGATAGGCAGCCTTGCCTGCAGCTTTACACTGTTTCTGCTTCTCAGGGTGTTTAAAACAAACCCCCTTGGGATCCTCCGTTGATGAAGCTTGCCAAGAAGCCTCTGGGATAGTGAGCAGGACAAGCTAAAAGACCTCTCTGGCAGCCTCAAATGAGCAGCGTAAACCCATGTTGCACGAGAGCTGCAACTAAAGATGCCATGATATATTTCTCAAGGACTAGGTAACTGTCATTCAGGGGAGAAAATGCCCCAGGGAACAATAACCATTGCAGTTATCTCTTGTGATGAGACCACAGGATCTCTGTAGCAGATGATACCTACCATCCCTTGCCTAGATGAGCTGGGTTAATGCCATGATACCTAGCAAAATCATCATTAGTCCAGGCAGAATATGAGCTGAGCAAAAACTAGCGGCAAAAAATGCACTGTCCAGGATTGTACTGTAACCAAATTCAGATCTGCTGCGTCTGCAGTGTTCCCACCCCAGTCAGTGTTTGGCAAAGACTTCTCAATCCACTACGGATGCAATGCAAATTCCCAGGCCAGCTCTTTGACCGTCTCTAAGGAAATCTAATGATTGATGTATACGAGACTCGAGCCATTGGACAAAGCTGAGCCAGCATCAGAAAGAGCACAGGGAAAATAGATGTGACCTACCAGGGAGATGGAGCAGGTGGCCATTCACTGCTCCCATATTTGTGTCATTAAGTAAGACTCTCTAAGGAAAAGATGTGCCAGAGTAACAAATTTTAATGAGAACACAGGAACCCCATTCCCCACAGACTCAAAAACTTTCTCACTCGACTTCCATGGCCAAACCCTCTGGGCTGGTGACGGAGACATTTATGAACCCCACAACTGTGTCCGTTGCTCTTGCATGGGGCTTCTTTGTGCTCAGTGACTTTGCCTTCCCCTCATTAGGGGTTCCTAGGGCCCTTAGAGACTCTCCTTTCTGCTCAGCCACTTGCTTGCAAAATCCATGGGAATGCAAGTTCCTGGGAGACATCCCCCTCTCTGCTGAGTGCGATTAAAACCAGCCAACTGGTTCAATGGTTCTTGGTAGGACATGTAGCGTTGCGTAAGCCTCTTTCCCAAGGAAATGAGGCTAAAGGGAGATTTCTCTCCCCGTTGGGGAGATACGCTTCAAAAGCGTAACGCAGATGCCCATTTCACGAGGAGGGAGAGGGTTGCTCTGTGGCTCTGGACTCTGAGGCTCGCAGTGAATAGCACTGCGTTAGCCCTTTCCCACTCCTAATTTCTTGGCTTCCAAGTGCAGAGTGGATAACTTACACGTCTGTCTTTCGCGCCTTCATGGGGTCTTTGCTGTGGCAGGACCGGAGGGCCATGGCATGCAGAGATGCAACTGACATTTTCTCAGGTGCTTTTTTCCCATCAAAACCTGAAGGTCTTCCCCCTCACTGGCCATGCCAGTGGATCAGTGGACGTGCCTTGTGTTGCCATGCATCTAAATTGCCGTCCAGGTTGGTGTCAGCGTACCAAGTTAATATCTGAGTGTTTGGAGTTGAAAAAAAACAAGCTGTATAAAATTGCACTATGGCTCAGATGTGCACCAGCTTAGTAGCTAGACCTTGAATACCATGGTCAAACCCTCATCCTTCTTTAGATCTCTACTTAGCTACGTCTTCCCTGCAATTACCTTGACTTTGAGTAATAGCCAACCTACTTCTTTGTGCTGGTTTGTCTTCACGGGCACTTGTTTGGGGAGACCTGCCCCTCCTGAAAAGGCTGCTTGCAATTGCCTGATACTTTTCCACTGTCACACAAGCATCCTCCTTTCTGTGCCTGGTTATGTGACATCTTATACTTTTAAAATAAATATAGCGTGAATTGGGATGTGGTGAGAAAAGCCCTTCACTGGCAGACCCACAAAGCTCACTAGTCCTAAGCTCCAGATTTTTTAAAAAACTGTGAAGCAGGTGACCAGCTTTTAGAAAGGAAAAGGTAGACCAAGGAAAGCCGCTGGNTCTGTGCCTGGTTATGTGACATCTTATACTTTTAAAATAAATATAGCGTGAATTGGGATGTGGTGAGAAAAGCCCTTCACTGGCAGACCCACAAAGCTCACTAGTCCTAAGCTCCAGATTTTTTAAAAAACTGTGAAGCAGGTGACCAGCTTTTAGAAAGGAAAAGGTAGACCAAGGAAAGCTGCTGGGGTACAAATCACACCAAGTCTGAGAACTTCTGGTGGCTGAGAAAGCATCTGCTTTTCTAGGTGATCTACTGGTACAACTTTAGCTTGTCAGGGGCAGACGGGAGGGTTTATAATACGCTTCGGAAATCTCCCCTATCATGGCATTTTGGGTCAGGTGCTGGCATTACAGGAAAGCTGATGCTGAAGGGTAAGACCGTCAAGCTATATAGAGATGCAGACAAGGCACTGTATGTTTGAGTCCCAAGCTGTGATAGTCATACCTCTCTCTATGCATGCCCTGTCTTGTTCACCTATTAGTGCCACAGTTCAGATGATACCAGCAAAGGCAAATCCTGGATGCGATTGAAACCGGTGGAAAAGAGGTGGCAAAAGTACACATTTGAACTTTAAGATGCCAAAAAGCAATTCCCTTAGAGTCTAATGTCCTGGCTGTGAATCCTCTTGATAACATGATTGCACTTCATGTCCTACCACTATGTCTAAGTCTTCCCAGTGAAAAGGATGAGTGGGCTACAAGGCCGAATTATCTAATGATCGAGCTACAAGCCTGAAAGAATTATCTGATGATCCCACGAAATAGGGCTAAAACATGGAAGTTCAAAGTGTCTCTGAGAAAGGGAAAATGAATATCAGCTCAAAGACCGTCAGCTATAGAGCTGGCCTGCTCCCTAGCCTCCTAGGGAGTCAGAACTCACTCCACCCTGCAAGGATGTACATACAGCTCAGGTTGGACAAGACCTGTTGGGGTAGAGACAGAGAGCAACAGGGATTGTCCAGGAGGAGACACAGCTGCGAACACGGATTGGTCCAAAATTCAGGTCCTTACAGCTGCTCATTTAATGTGATTTATCACCAGTTGAAACCTTTGGGCCAGATGCTAAGGAGAAATATGTTGTGCCGGCCACATCGATGGCCAGCAAAATGAGTTGAGACATCTTTCCTCAAAGGTCCAGCACTGCTGTACTCCCTACCAGCAGGTACCATACATCTAGGAATACTGCGAGCAGCAGAATGATCTGTCTCACAAGTCTCCTTGATTCTTAAAGGAAGGCACAGAATGCTGACTGCAATGATACGGACATTTTCTGTCCAGGATCACGCAGAGAATTGTCAACCTCATTCATCAGCTGCCCCTGTACAAATGTTAATAGCATTCACTCTCCAGAAGCTTGGCAGGGGTTCGGAGCATTGACCTAGAAGTTAAAGGCTCTTTGTTTATTACTAATCCCTGGAGCTATGCAGTCCCAAAGCCCTTCCCTTTCTGTGCAACACAAGACCAGCTTTCATAGCCGTACTCTGAGCCCAGTGAAGTCAATAGAAAGGCTGTCATTGTCTCTGGTGACCAATGCACAGTCCCTGGATTCTGCAAAATTAGACTGGCTTCTGCTTTTGTTGTAATCTGTACAAGTATTACCAGTGACCACTGCTGAAACCAAATGGGACCATAACATGGGTCCCTCAGGAGTCCCAGTGATGCTGAAATCTGTCGTCACCTTTTTCTATGTATTTTAGAGGATGTAGGATAAAGGCTTAGATTTCCAGCACGTCTTTAATATTTTCTAGATGCCTTTTACTCTCAGAAGCACTTCTTACAATAACACCTGGATCATATACTCCTTGTCCTAGCTCTGAATAACCCTTTAGTTAAGAAGAAAAGGTCTTCTTTCCGTCTCTGGGTGTCTCCTGCTCCTGCTTATGCCCACCGTGTCTCTTTGGATAGAGGGACAGCCATGAAGATCTGAGCCAAGCATCCAAGAGAAGGAGGACAAACTGCCCTCCAGAGCTGTCATCTTCTCCATATTGGCTAGAAGGGGAACCAAAACGAGTATTTTACACTAAGTCTTTAACTTTTTGGTGACAAGACCCAGGTGAAAACTAACCCATACCACTGACCATGACCAAAGCATGTATCTTAAATTTCTTCTGCAAAGTTAAGCTACAATGTTTTGGGCCTCATTTTCCAGAACTTTTTTAATTTTGGATAAATGCGGCAAGTAAAATGACTTTTCTGGGGTGAGGTGGAGATCTGGACACCATCTTCCCCAACAATCTAGTTAGCATCACATACATTGGTAACAGTTTCTGTGTTGCCTGTGGTGCAATGAAGGCTTTCTGTATCACCTTATGCACAATCTGTTCTCTGTTTTAGGCTGCTTTGTCCTTTGCTTCTCACATGCTGTTTAAATGAGCCTCCAGGCTAGATAAAATTACTAGGAAAAAGGTTTCTGTGTTGCTATTTTCTACTTTCGTATAAAATTTTCATTGGAATTTTGAACGTCCAGGAATTATAATTGGTTCCTTATTATTTTTGTTTCTTTTATTTTTTTTTTTTAGGAAAACAAAAAGATGACTGAGTCCTTTCTATGTTGCGTTCGATTTGTTTAACGCATCAGCATAGGTGGGTGCCCAAGACACATGCCAGTAGAAGACTGACGTTTCCCTTCGTGGCAGTAGATGGAGCTACATCCTCAGCAATGTCGCTTCCCAGACGAGAGCCCAGAGACGTTTGATGGTTCTGCTGGTCGCTTCGCACAGTAGCCTCATCCAGAACAGGACTAGGTGGACAAAGGAGATGAATAAGCAGGGGTGGAAAGAATGAAATAGGTGCCAGGACTGGGAGCATTACCCACTTCTCTAAAGACTTTATTTACCACACATTTACTAAGGGAGTCGTAATCTTCTTTCACACCACCTGATGTAACACGGGGACTCACAGTTCAGCTTATAAATGTTTGCATCTCTGCATAGCATGGCTGCATCCAGCCCTGAAACCACACGTCTTGTCCAAGAGTTGTTTTACTCTTGCCCGTTCAATGGGAAAGCTGAGGCTCTTCATTGAATTCCAGAGATACCTTGTATAATTGCCTGTTACATGACTTTACTAGCCTGCAACTTCAGTGCCTGGATCTGGAAGACTGTCCTTTCTCCTTCCATGGACGCTGAGCCGTTTTTCTTCTTCTCCTTTCCTGTGCAACTGGTGAAGTCCTGCAGATCTTTTTAGTTTATATGGACTAAAACCTGCTCCGGAGTATGATCTTGCTTCATTTCAGGACTCCATAAATTCCTTCAGCATACTCTTCCAGACCTGCTACTCGCAAGTTTTTATGCATTCTCTCCAGAAGAAGAACAGAGAGACTTCTTCATCTCCCCACACTGGCTGAAGCCGTAATTTTGAATATTACCTCTTTGAAGTGGTCTAAAAATGAATCATAAAGTAAGCACAACACCTTCTTATTATTTATGGGCAGGCAAATCACAGAAAGTCATTTTAATAATAGCGTGTTTATCATCACAAATGCACCAGCAATGTTTCCGCAAGACTGAGCAGCTGCAGCCCAAAGCCTCTAGGTTATTGTGAAAGGCATCTATGAAAATGTAAGAGCTTCTCAGCCTCTAGCAGATCCAAAGCTGGGTGGGGTAGGAGGGAAAGTTTGTTTGTTATTTCTAAATCCATTTTATTCTAATCAGGGCTAAACAAGCTGTTCCTGGATGACAGAACCTGCCTGGATTTGTTGATTTGAAGCTCGTGGTTGGACTTTGAGTGTTAGTGAGCTCCAGCTGGGATTTTCCTCTACCTGAGGTTTTAACTTAGATTAGCGCCTTCTAAGAACTGAGATCACAGCAAAGCCCTTCCCTCAGTGGGGACGGTATTATGTTCTCTGTCTTCATTCTGGCTACCTATTTTCATTAAACTCCTTGGAGTGAATACTTCTGCAGCTTTTACCTCCCTGCCAAGTTCAGTTTAAACTGTCTGCAGCATCCCAAAGCTATCGGGGTGGAATGACTCACCTCTGCTGTCCAACATCCTGACAGCCAGAAACTGAGGATGGAGATGGAAAAACCTGGGATTTCGGCATGCTTCACAAATGAAGCTGTTCCCATGAATGTGCCAGTGTCACCGGCCTCACAAAGTCCAGGAAAATGTTATATTTCCTATGACATTAATTGCAATTGTTGCCTCAGTCTCTGATTCACCCTGCCTATCTGAGATGCTCCTAATTCGTGGATAGACAGACGTTTGCAGAGCTGATTGCCCCTTTCCAGTGTATTCCTCCCTCTCTTTCCTTACCCCCTGCTAAGAAAGCAGAGGCAAAGTGATTGGCGCCTGGTAATCGACCCACATCTATGCAATAAAAATGCAACATCAGGCTTATGTAGCTTTTAATCCGACCTGAAACAAGTTGGGGCCAGGCAGAGGGAAGAGAACTTCACTGTGCTCGTGGGAAAAGCTGGCAGACATGTGTTTTTCCCTGCTGATGGATGAGTAGGGCCAGGGCCCAAGCACGGACATAATTTTGAAGGAGCCACGAGTCTGCACGACACTCAGGCATTTCCAGCTCGGAGACTTTTCAGTCCCCTCCAGCGAGGTTTGTGAACTTTGTGAGGGAGGAGTCAGGTAAGAGAGGAAAAGCGCTTGTGTTTTTCAGTCATTCCACCCACTGCGGAGAGGGGGGAAGCGTCCGGAATGCATTTCATAACATTTCTGATGTTTTCCCCCCTGCAAGAAAAAGTTTTCTATCATCATTCCTGCAGTCAGATAAAATCAAGCAGCACAGGGCAGAAAGGAGGCACTGACTAAAGCTATTGTAACTCGCTCCAAAACTCTCCGGTCTCAGGTAGAAGCTGCGTGAAAGTAACACGTGCCATGGGAATTCAGGCAGGAGGGGCACCGGGGCTTGGTCTTGTTTATTGTTCTTGGCTGAGTCTGACCTGGAAGCTGAGGGATAACTCAGGAGGACACGATGTACCCTGCTCCCTTCCCGTGTCCACCCAAAGGCAATTTATTCTCAAGCTGAGCCATGGCCCCAAAGTAAAACAAATTTGTGCATTCAGCTCTGAACACAGAGTACAATGCAATTAAGGAAACTTTCAATGCAAAATGCTTCCAATGCAGAAAATGTTGATGGAAAATTATTGACAAGGGCTCATCCCACATTATCCCTTATTGGCACTCCTGGCTGCAGCTGCCCTCGGGTGGTCTTCACCAACACACTCCCTGTTAGGAGGGTTTTCTGTAAGGTTCATGCTGTTGGCTTACCTTCAGTTTTAAGGAAACTTTTAAATCAAAAAAAAAAAAAAAGAAGTGGCTGGTAGGCCAGCAAGGCATTCTCTTCCGAGCAGTCATTCTTCCTTTTGGGTTTCCCCAACCATCCGTCTTGTGCCCACAAAACTCCCTCTGGCTGGGAAGGACTGTGGGTCATTTAAGATGATCATGAGGTCTATGAAGAATCCTGGACTGTGTTGATGCTGTAGGGATGGTCTTTGTGCTCTGCAGCCCTGCTCCTCCAGTTGTCCAGGCCATGGTCTCATGCTTTCGGTGTCACGCTGAAGCTACCTGGATGCATGGGAATCCCATGTCGCAGCAGGCAGCAAAGGTGTGTTGGTGGTGACCAAGGGCTTCAGGGGACATCATGAAGGGTACTGCACACGGTGTCACCTGTGTCTTCAGGACTTGGGTCTTACCCAGGTTGGAACAGGTCCATGCCTTAACATCTTGCTCTGGAAATAAACACAAACTACAAGAATTCATAAAACTATCTGAAAATGACAACACTGGCAGTAAGAGTTCCCTGCTCAAACTCACTTAATCTATTGAACATATTCCCTGGGGATGTTCAAAATCCATTTTTTTCTTGGATTTGGTGGAAGAGGGAACAAGGCGAGAAAACTGGAGGTATTTATCGCTTATTATCTAAGTAAGACATAGAAACATTGGACTGGCAGGGAACAACTCAGAATGAACATTCACCTCTTGCTATCATAATCTGAAGAGTGGGACAAACATCTGTCTGTCTGTCTGTCTGTGCTTCTCTACATTTGTTAAAATAATGCAATAGAGACTGATTTCTCTACAGAGACTGAGTTGTCACCCTTCTCACTGTGCTGGAGCTCATCAAATCAACCACCCGCAGATGTCTCCCACATAAAAACACCATGGTTAGGTTCCCTCCACAGCCGATGAAGCCGACACTTCTAGCGCACAATTTATTTGCTACACACCTGTATTCAGAAAACTGAATCACGTGTCTAGTCATCACGGTCAATATTCTGGAGAGAGACATAACTCACCCTGTATCAGGCACCTACGTATGACTAGCTGGATCCCTGCCTAGATTCTGTTAGCTATTTTAACTAAATCTCAATTGGGCTCCCAAATCACATGGAGACACCTCTGTCCAGACACCTACACTGGGTGTCCGTATCACCGTGATGAATATGATCCCTATGTTGGCTTCCCAAGTTGGAAAGAATAGCTTGGCCCTGATCCTGTGGTCTCTGACACTCGCAGAAAGGCAGTAAGAAAGGTAAATGGAAATTTCTGCTGCCTCGCAAATGCCCCTGGGATTTGCAGATCACTCAGTGCTTGTTGCATGGACACAACAGGTGGGTTCATCACCACTGCAAAAATAGAAACTGCGTTTAAACCAGACTAGATTATCTTTATGGTAGGTTGTGTTAAAGGATTGCAGTGCAACTATACAAGAACCCAGCATTTCTCCTTCCTTGAAATGGCAGCACCTGAGAAAATATCTTGATATTTTCCTGCTTGAAAATAAGCAGAAGTAAAGTCTGGAGAGGTGAAACTACTATTTACCCTGAGGACTTATTTCAAAAAGGTGACTTGGTTTCTAAGTAGGCAGCAAGGAAAAGGCAGGTCCTCCAGGTATCCCAGACTGTGAAAAACTGGAGAAAATGCCATCAGATCTGTTGTCACATCACACCATACCTAGGCTCTGAAGAAGAAGGACCTGCCAGGCATTTCACCTCTAACTGCACACCCTGCCCTGGGATCCTGGCCTGCTTGACTGCAAAACTTCAGGCAATCTTCAGCAATCTCCATCACTAGAAAAATCTTTGCAGGCAGCTGGGTATTAATATGTGCAAGCAGTAGCATGACAGTGCACTGGTCCCTGGACGCCAGCTATTGAAAAACAGTTGTTCTGCTTGTCTGGATCTGGCCCTTAGCAAGGCTGTCGCCCCTCCTTCTCAATGGGATGGAATTTGCTGGCACTACTGCAAGTCTATTCCGTCTTTCCAATAATTGCCACTGCAGCGTAGCATCCCGGGGTGTTGCCAGATGTGCTTTAGAGTAGGAGGGCATTGCTCCTCAAGCCTTAGCTTTGAGGAAGAAAATTCCCCAGAATTATCATATCAAGCCCTATTCTCAAAACACGTCTAGACAGAGTTGTTTAGGATGGGCTGTATTATAGTGTTCTGCCCTAAAGAACTAACCAGCTCTGAATTCATTGTTATTTGTTTATCAAAGGTATTGCCTTCGCACCAAGGGAGTCGGAGATCCCCATCTCCCTAGACACTGTTCAGAAAAAGAAAAAAGCTTGAAGCACGGACACCCATGCCCCAAAATCATGTGCAACCTTAAAAAAATGAGCTAAATAAAGAGAGGAAAGAAAGAAGCGCAGAAAAAATGCATGGTTATTCACTTATTAAAGACTTTGGAGCAAGTGCAGATAAACGCAAGGATGAAAATGTTCTGTGTTTACCTGTATTTTTTCTACCCAAAACTTTCAGAATTCACTTTCAGGGCAGGTCTTTGGCAAGAGAAAGTGGGGAAAAGTATGACGATTGTGTAAGTTTTGTGAATCTTTTGAACTTTCAAACTTAGAACAAAATTGAGCTGGATGTTTTGTGAAACTTGGGGTGTCATGAAATGTTCCTGCCTGCAATTTAAGATGTTGTTTGTACAAGCGAGATGCCCTGATTGGTTTCTTTGACTGTGTAACTGAAAGCAAGACTGTGTTATGCAAGCTATGATTATTCTTATTTGGAAACAATTTTCTCTTTTACTTCGAGGATTCTTTGGGGAATAGGAGGCAGCTCAAAACAGCATAGTTTGCCAAAGCTAAATATAACAAAATCTTCCAAAAACTTTAATTCTGTTCTAAATCTGCATCATAGAGAATCTGATCAACTTTAAACTTCTCCTAATCTTCTTTTGGGTACCAAATATTACCCCAGCACTATTGCTTCAAAGTAAAACTCACTGGGGATTTAGTACAAATGAACACTTCAAGATCTGACTGCGTTTCGAGAGAATAACAGCAGGTTCTCTGATACTGGAGACACAATCTTATGAACTTCAGGTTTCACACGTTTGACAAGAAAAATAAAGGAGCTAAAGCTCTCCGGCTGTCTAGAAATTCAACCAGGGTTGAATCCTAGTTTAAGCCTCCACACCGCTGGCCTGTCTACACTAGAATTCTGGTTAAAACACAATTCTCTTGCAGCAGCTACGCTTTGCACCCCGGTTTTGGTAGAAGAAGCGCTTCCGTAGCTAATCATCAGCAACGTTCAGTTTGACTTCCACGAAGACACAACCCTGCGAAAGCAGAAGCATGACTATTCGGTGGTTCAGGTTTGAACTGTGCCATAAAGGAGAATATGAGGATCCTACAGCTGTGAGATAGGTTAGCCTTCTAGGCCAAGGGATGGAGGGATGACATTTTCAATAGTGAAAGTCTCTCTCCAAACCCTACTTCAGAGCCAAACGAGGATTGTGATAGGCGATGGTTTTATTTTTTGTTCAGGATGGAACCAGTCTTCAGTTGAGCTTTCAGGTTGTTTCCATGGGGTTTTTTTCCCCTATAGTGTACTTCCATACTCTGAAGTATGTACACAGCTTTGCCATCGGTCCCCACCCTCGGCCACTCTGCTCCTTGACCACTCGGCTCCTAATGGCACGAGGGTAATTCTCTGGGGAAAGCTATGCTAAATCAGAGCACTGGGAATGTCCTAAAGATCAATCAGGCCATCTTACATCAACTTCCATTTTGTCCATCAAGCCACTGCTGCATGTCTGGGTGCTGCACCTGCAGCATCTGTCTACATCAGATGACACTGCCACTGCTGGGAGAGCGATGCCTCCCAACACAGACTGGGACAGACAGAACCCGCCGTGGGCAGGGGCACGATGTGTGGTGGTCTGAGCCACAGCGAGGGGCTGCAGAGAGGGACCCAGATGGCCACTCGGCAGTGGAGGAGCAGGACCGAGGGCTGCTGCCCACCCGTTAACCCAGCCTCTCCTCCCACCCACCCAGGAAACGCAGACTGTAGAGGCAACGTATGCTGACAAAGGCTGTTCAGCTGCTGAGGTTATTCTGACACCTCTTTACAATAATATAAACTAGGCAAACACAAGCACTGCTAGCCTAAATTGCCTCTGCACCAGGGATTTTGCCAGGAGAGGTATGGTGGCTCCCAAACATCTTCAGGCTCAGAGATCCTCAACACCGGGATCAAGGTCGGGCCTGCCTGCAGGTAGGTGCCTGGATGTCCTGCCAAGATGTTGCAGTTCACATCTTCCTTTCCTTCCCATTTTCACAACAAGCAGTGAAAATATGAACCCCTCCCCACCCAAATCTCGGATGTTTCCCACGACTATGTGCTGCAGATGGCTGCACTCACCCAGCCAAGAGAAGGCAGGGAGATCAGGGTCAGCTGCTCTGACGCATGTTTCATCCACACTCCTTGTTGTAGCCCCATCCTACGCATTCACGCTGTGCTTTGGAAAAGTCTCTACGTTCACCTCCCTCGTGCCCTCATCAACCCTCAACTGGAGGACCAGGAATTTTTGACACGGAGCGAGCAGGGGCAGCCACCTCCAGGTCGCCCCATGCCAGGCAGCTTTTCCAACCCTCTGTCTGAGATCGTGAGGTTTTCAAGTTCACGCCATGAGTACAGCCCCCCACAGAGCCAGAAGCATAGGTATAGCCCCAACCCTCCAACCTCATCCCTCTGCCTCCCCTGGAAAACGACATCACTCTGGACAATTTAGTGTTAATCAATAGGATTTAACAGAGCCAAATACAACCCCGAAAGAAACAGCTGATGCAGCTGTATCTTGTCAGCAGTGAACGCCTCGATGTGAACGGAAGCATGATCTGCCTTTGTTGGCATTTTCTGCTTTGTCTCTGACTAGCATTTGCATGTCCTAATTAAAGAAGTATGGGCAACAGTATAAATACACATATAGCATCGCATTAAAGCCCTGGGATCTATCTGACAGCCCAGCATGATGCAGCAGCATTAGTAACGTTTGTTGTCCCATTTCAAATGACTTCATTTGGAGTGGAATTACAGTCAGCCTGTGCATGTTCTAACCCAGACAGTTGCAGGCACACGAGTTTTAACACAAATACATCCAGTGAATTGCTGGCTATCCATTTGTTTATAAAGGCCATGAGTTCTCTAAGTAAAATTAGTCTGTGCCTGCTCATCTAGGTGTGGATTACTTATGTTTTTCATCAGATAAGTGAACTTTCAGGTTGTGATGGTGAAGTGTAGGAAGCTGACAGATGATTGATGTTTGCCAGAACAGTAATTTGGCCTTCTCACACACCAGGACTAGGTCTTCAGATTCTTCTCCCCTGAAACATCTTCCATTTCCATGCACAGGATGAGCTACCCCTCAAAGAAGGGTCAATGTTTTGCTGGAGAAGGAAAGAGAACCGTGAAAGAACCGATAGTGGCAGGAGCAACTACTTGTTATGGAAGATGACTTTCCGCTGCTAGCCTCACCTATGAAGAGGATCATTTCAAACAGTTCCATGAGGTTTTCCATATTAGTTCCATATCATCTTTTTCTAAGCAACCAGTGCAATTCCACACTCATTTACACATGGGTCACTTCAGCACAGTGCAGTGTCATGTGCAGTCCAGGCTGCAAATGCTTTTCCACTGACATCAAGAGTTGAATTTGGTCCAGAGGTGACTTTACAATCGCAGGAGTAATCTTTCTTCTCCACTGAGTGTGGCCTCCTTTGCTCACAAAACATCATGACCTGTATCAGCTATTGCTCAGCAGAAAACAAACAGGAAAGGAAGGATTCGGATTTCTTGGGTTACCTACAAACTGATTCTTAAAGCATCAGTGAGAGTGACAACTAACCATGCCCTTCCAGCTGCCAGTGTTTAAATTCATTTCTGAGTCTTAAAAGCAGGAAGCAAGAGGCTAAGTTAGATTATCTAATCATTATCTCCAGTAAAGACAACAGCTGGGTCAGTACAAGACTGCTTAGCATAACAACCATTACATAAATAGGATCAGTTATTACAGATCAGGAAACTCCTAGTGACCAAGGTTAAAAGAATAACTAATATATAAATATACTACAATCGTGCTTACAGCCCGCTTGTATTTCCTGGAGAATCTGTGCAGTGGGCTGAGCATAATGAGCATTCGTAAACGACCTTGTTAGGAGCATCAAGGGATCTCTGAAGGTACCACGGACAGACAGGAGAGGGCTGGACACTGCCAGCTGAGGAGGGTGGGTATGCACTCCCCATTCGCCATTGACTTCCCAGGCGATGATGGAAATCAGCTTTTCCCTCCTCCTGACCTAGAACAGATGAAGCACAGGACTGTCATGAGGACCGATTAGTTAATAAGATACTGTCATCACCCAGGCAGGCAGAAACATGAAACGACACAGGGATGTGCTGTGCTATGAAGGCAGAGATGCTGGCACGGATCTGGAGACTTTCTCTGGCTTTACGCTTCAATGAAAGTCATGCCAGCGTGTCTTCTAGAGCCCACGGCACCACTCACAATGCAAAAGGACTTCATTTGATCACAGAGACTGCTGTGGCAACCAAGAGAGACGGAAAGGGGAATCTGTTCCTCCCTGCCCAGGAGCAACAGACCTTGGATCTCTACACTCAGTTGAGAAATGCATAAGGGTCAAAATGATCCCCAGTGACTTCAAGAGGATTTAGACAGGTGAATGAGGAGCCAAAGCAAGGTCTCATCCTGGCCCACAGTTTGCACAAGGCACTGAGCTTGGGAAGCTGAGGATCATGTTTTCTTTTCCAAAAGCCATTGGTGCTAAGTGCATGTTATCACACAGGACGCGTTCGGGTATTTCCTGAGAAACCTCTCTGCATTTGCCATGAGCCGCAGTCGATGAGCACAGCCTTAGCTTTCAATGTTGTTTTTCCATCTTTTGTTTTCTTTCCCAAAAAAGTTATATAACCCCGTCCATTTTTAGAAACACAGACCCAGGGCTACTCAGCAGATCAGTCTGATATGGATCGTTTCAACCTTTGTGGCTTTAGAAAGCCAAAGTCTCTGTGGGGCAGGAGAGGGCTCCAGTCAGAGGAGAAGGGAGGGTAAGAAAAGAACACTTAAGGGGCGCGGGCAGCATTTTTTTGTGTTGCAGTAGGAGCCCTGGTAGAATAGAGGATGCATTATCCTGCCTGCAGAGCGTTTTATGACCTGCTTTTGACCCACGAAGCATTTGCATTCGTAAAAGCTTGAGTCGTACCCCTGGGAGGTGAGGGAAAGAGAGGAAAGGAAAAGAGTGGGTTTATCAAATCCAGGATCGCTGCAGGGCTTGGAAAGCAATCTTTTTTTTTTCTCCAGCTCAACTGTAAACCGGCCTGCACCCAAGAGGGCTAGTATATTAGTCTTTGAAATGGACAGTTTTTGCCAAGACAACTCCCTGGTTGGCAACCTTCAGTTAAGAGGACAATGAAACAGATTCACAGGGTCATCCTGCTCCCCACCATGCCCCCAGAAAGACGTTGTCTGGATGATTTAACTCTTAGAGACTTTATCCAGTGCTGTTGCTCTTACTGGTAGAAAAAGACCTGAGAAGGATGTGTATCAGAAACTACCAATCCTTCCTTTTCCCAACTTGAGAGCCCAGAGAGAGCTCAAGGTAGGTGGTGAAGAACATTGGAAGAATGGGAAGGAAAGGCAGATTTGTGGGCAATCCTGGGAAAGAAGGAACAACAAAAAGAGTAAGAAGAGCTGATCTGTGTGGAAAATCTAGCTCCAAAACTGTTGAAATATGAACGTGGGGTCTGCCAGCAAGAGCTGAGATGAGAGGTTTATCATCAGGTTGAAGGAGGGTTGTAGAGTGATGAAGATCAGGGATCCATCCTGCCCTGGTGGAAATCAAAGTAGTCGGAAAGAAAGGAAAAAGACAGTTCAGGTAGACTTTCTTCAGCAAGCTATAACCTGACAGCAAAATGCACCTATGACTAGAATGTCTCCACCTCGTCTAGGTTGAAGTTGATAGTCTGAGAAGAAAAATACACTGTTCCAGAGAGTAATTCATCTGTCCTGTCTTGAACCTGTAACTAGACCTGAAATGAATCACCTTCAGAGAGGAATGCTTTTCCTTAGCGATTGTAAAGGGACACTCAGGTTTTGAGATCCAGCCTCCATATATCTGAGCTAGATCACAGAAATCTGACCCATGCTGACTGTGTTTGTGAAGTAAAAGAAAGGCTAGGGTACCATAGACATCCCGGCCATTCTCCACATCTTGAACATGAAGCATAGTTCTTATTCTTAAAGAAAAGACAAGCAGAACTGGAAGAGGTACAGAGAAGAGCAATAAGNAAAGGGAGACTCAGGTTTTGAGATCCAGCCTCCATATATCTGAGCTAGATCACAGAAATCTGACCCATGCTGACTGTGTTTGTGAAGTAAAAGAAAGGCTAGGGTACCATAGACATCCCGGCCATTCTCCACATCTTGAACATGAAGCATAGTTCTTATTCTTAAAGAAAAGACAAGCAGAACTGGAAGAGGTACAGAGAAGAGCAATAAGAAGGGCTGAGATATGGATCTGACTCTGCACAACAAGAAATTAAGCATTTCATCTAGAAATGAGATGCTGCAAGTGGAGTAAGGAGTTGTCTAGATCATGAGTGGCCTGAAAGATATGGATAGGGAGTGATTGCTCACTGGTACTCCAGCCCTGATATTAATGGAGGAAGGACGGGGTGCTCAGACAGCCTTTTGGCTCTGCATAGCATGACCATTCCTGTACTACATTGTGATGTGTGCTAGGCATTGCACGGAACAATCTTGATGCAAAAGCCCACCAACTTCTACACAGAGAAATCAGAGGACCTGTTGGAAAAACCCCTGGAAAGTCCAGCAGATTTCCTCAAACTATCCTGACAGAATACACCAAGGAGCTAAATGCAATGCTTTGAGGAAGCACAGGTGGTCACTGATCATTGATAACTTGCTTTACCCTCAGCTATTGGACCAAAATTCAAAGGTAACACAAACTCTATCTTCAGCTCCTGAGCCTTGGCCTTGCCGCCATATTTGACTTACAAAGCTGTCAATCTCATATCAGAGTATCCTGACAAGCAGTCTTCACAAAGGATTACACTTGCTAACACAAGCAGGCCTATAGCAGAAAGATATTGGTTTTTTTCTGTCAAAAATCATTTTGTACCTGCAAGAGTAGCCAAGGCATGTTATGCAAAAGCAACCAGAAAGCCCTAGGCACGTACCTAAAGGACATCAACTCACTAAGCAAAACTAAGATCTTTAGGAACTTGTTCTTGCTATAGCATGGGAAGTCCAGCTCAGCCAGATTTGCGTGGCAAGCAAAGGGGAGAAGGACAGAGAATAAACTAATGTTTGCCCTTTCATTTATGTCTTTCTCCAGTGGGTTTAGGTCACTATCAGAAGCCATTTCTGTAACTGCTTGAGGAAACCTGCCTGGAACAGCTCACTGCAGGTAATGTTCAAACGGGATCTTCTGCTCTCTCTTCCCGGTGGCTGCCATCATCTTTTGGGGACGTGATTTCCAGCCAGTGCAATGGGCATCTTCAAAGCGCCAACTGAGCGGTGCTTCTTAACCCACTGGGCACTAGTCCCAATGTTTTGCTCTCAGAGTTACCTTCAACTTCGAGGAAGCATTTGAGCAGTGCTGGGGACACTTCTTGGAGTCCGGTGGTGACATTTGTGTCTTGTTGAATCGAAGAGATACTTTGGCTTTTGTTTACGATTTATCTAAGACAAGGCAGCTCAGCGGTAAGCAGAGATCTAAGCTCAGTTCCCAACTTTGTTTGCTGGTTATTTCCTCTGGGATCTTCAGTGCAGCTCTCTGTGCGCTTCAATAATCCCAGCAGTCGAATGGGAATAACTCTGACATCTTGCCTGAGGAGTTGGGGGGGAGGTAGAATAAAGGTTGTAAAGAATTGAGTTCGTGTGGTAACAGGAGCTGTAAAAATACCTACAGACAATACAGCGCCTTTTATATCACCATTGGAGTTGATGAGTAATGCATGTTTGTGTAAAAGGCAGATGACTGTTGGGGTGTCTCGGATTCACTGGGGAATTCCAGTTACGTACGGCACCAAAATCACATCTTCTCATTTCCTAGCCTTTGACAGAGTGGCCAAATGTTTTCACACAGCTTCCACTTTTGCTTTAGACAATGCTGTCTCTGCCTGAAAGCTCACCTCGTACCTGGGAAGCAGCTCAGATCTGAATCCATCATCCTTTTTTTATTGCTGTTTGTGGTTTTGGGGACTTTGAGTTTTTTGCTGTAATCACATTGCAAAACAAGTTTTGCTTGCACAAAAGCAAGCCATAAGCATAAGGATGATGGAAAACCTGATTTATCATCATCCAAATGTTCTTCCCCTTCTTTGCAGCTTTAGTTGATGTGATGCGCTCCATGCAAGGACACATTCCTTAGTGCCAGGTCATGTGCTGGGAACCTGGACAGGAGTAAGAGACACAGTCCTGTCTCACTTGCATGACTGCTATCAGATTTTGATTCTCTGCCCCCCAGGGATTTTCTGTATGATTAATTTACCACAGAGGAATGTGCCACAAAGCCCAGTTGCAAAAGGGCACGGTCCCAAGCCACGTAGCATCCCAAGACTATCCACAGCAGAGCCAAAGTGCTCCCCGCTGAGCAGAATGGCACCTGAGGAAGGAGGGGGACGTGTTGCAGGCTTGGGGACAGCCACTAGATGGGGGCACGAGCACACACGTCCATAAGGCCCCAGCTGGACCCCAGGAATATGAACATCAGGGGGTGACACATCGCCAGCCTTTTCTGCCCCTTGGCACTGCCCAGGCATCTCCAGGGAAATGGGTCTGGCAGCCGACCAAGTTCATCAGAGCCCAGCCATGAATGCATCAATGACCGAGATATCAGGACACTCAAAATCTCTCCATTGGGATAAGGCTTGACTGTGTTACAGCTNCCAGGCATCTCCAGGGAAATGGGTCTGGCAGCCGACCAAGTTCATCAGAGCCCAGCCATGAATGCATCAATGACCGAGATATCAGGACACTCAAAATCTCTCCATTGGGATAAGGCTTGACTGCGTTACAGCTTTTGGGAGCTCAGGCTAATCCATGAACGTCAGTAGGAGACCCCCTGTGGATACCCCTTGAGATGATTACTGAGCCATAGAACTTTGCTCTTGAGATCTGCTCCAAAAGACTTCTTTGCTGAATACTTCTAGCCAGGCAATTATATCTCAGACTATAAAAACATGTCTGCCCGCTTCTCTTGAGACCTCAGCTCTTCAAAATCATCACTTGAAACAGCCCGTGGGATGCTCTCTGCTGTCTGCATCTTGACGAAGTGTCCCACAAATTGGCTCTGACTGAACACGGCGCTGTTTCCATGGAGCCCAGAAGGACTGGAGTGTGTGAAAGCTCCCCTCCACCTCAACATATCCTACGTGCTGTCTTGGAAAAGAAGCGAGACTGCCAAACACATCAGCCCTGGAGCCTGAGCAATGGGCTGAATCGACTCTGCAAATCTGTCATGAGCTGCATTTTATATACACACAGATATATTCCTTGCTCCAAAAGGAGCCAGGGAGAGAGAGGGAATTGGCCTTTTGCTGGGAATGCTAAGCCCTGTTTAGTGTTACGGNCTTGGAAAAGAAGCGAGACTGCCAAACACATCAGCCCTGGAGCCTGAGCAATGGGCTGAATCGACTCTGCAAATCTGTCATGAGCTGCATTTTATATACACACAGATATATTCCTTGCTCCAAAAGGAGCCAGGGAGAGAGAGGGAATTGGCCTTTTGCTGGGAATGCTAAACCCTGTTTAGTGTTACGTGTTTTGCAGAAACATAAAAAGGCCTAAACTGATTCAACTAACATGTCATTAGTTAAACAGAGGCAAAAGTTTTACAAGGAAATAAGCTTTGGCTCATGTACATTCCTGATGACATATCCATGGAAGGGCTCCTTGAACAGGCATCACTTTATACCCATCCTGATGGTTAGAAAGGAGCCATGAAACTACATTGGGCGCCACTTGGCTCCCTGACCCCATGCAGCAGCAAGATAAGCCCGGGAGAGCACAGAACAGCTGCCCACCTTGTGTGCCCAAGACTGCTCATATTTTTTGCAGAAAGCCAGCTTTTCCAGGAGCCCTTGGAGGGGAGCTCACACGCCCTGTCCTCAAAAATTACATCTCACCCCAAAAAAAGAAAGTTCCGCATCATTTCCTGTGCCCCTGATGAGCGACGTCAGTCCGGCAAGTTTTGTCTTTGCTCTGAGGCACGTGAATCTGTGCCACGCGCTTTGAAAAGCTCTGGGAATTTAGTGGTATACGGCAACACCGTATGTCACACAGAGGTTGTAATAAATCCACATCCCTTTTCATCCTCTGGCATCTCGTGGTCCCCACAGTCTAGAAATACTTGATCGGGGGGACCTTGGAGTTGCAAGTAATTCTTTGCAAGATTTTCCCAGCCTGCCTGACCCTTGGCAGCCTCTGACAGCTGATGTAACAGAGAGTTTTTCAGATTATGTTGTTTTCTCTCTGTGACTGAATCTCCTTGTTCGGTACAAGAAGAAAGTAGCTCATTGTGAAGCCTGTCTCTACCAACAGCATGTGACAAAAATATCTGTTTCTCCTTTTTGCTAAGGCCCAGCTGCTCCTTCGCTGACAGAAGGGAAACCCCTGCAGAAAGCAAAGTCAACGACACACAGCTTGTAGCCCATGAGTCAGCAAGGCAAAGTTCCCCTCATTTCCCCTCTGCCAGCCCGAAGCTGCTGAAAAGTTGGTGGTGGTGGTTTTGGATGGGTTTTGTTTTTTCAGTTCAGCATTTTCTGGAGTCTAGTTCCTGCCCCTGACTTCTTCAGTTATGCTTGTGATGTCTTCATGTGCAATCATTGAGCAGGTCCAGCTCTACTTACCGTCTGAAGTCAGAGAAAACAAGCTGCTTCTAGCCCTCGGTGACAGGGGACCAAGAAGCGTCCGTGCTGCAAGCTGGTACATTTTACTTCAGGGTGAAGTCAGGAACAGCTTTTCCTCCGAGACCTCTTTTGCCTATTCTTTTCCCTTTTGTCTTGAGATACAATCTTTACTGTTGTGATGGTCAGGACAGATGAGCATGGCGATACCTGTTGAAATTCTGGCTCTAGTCCCCTTCTTGAAGGACTCAGAGGGCTTAGCTTTGCATGCTTGGAAGGCATTTTACCAATAGCTAGGGTTCCCAGGAGGACTATCTGGGCTTTGTGCTGGCAGATCAACAAAGACTTTCTGCTTGTTCCGAAGAGTTCCAGGTCAGCAGCAACAGAAGAGAGTGGAATGGGCTTATTTGACCAATGTCACCAGCCTCTTTCGTCTCTTCTTTATACACTGGCAGAAAAAATGCTGATTCAACAGGCACAGGAGCAAATATCACAGGGGCAAACGCATAATGTGTGTGCTGGTTAAACTCCTGGCTGTTATTTCTCTTTTTCTTTCTGATTTCCTTGTTTCCTGCACCCAACAAGCACATTGGAGAAAGTCAAATTTCCAGAGCCAGTGGATGCTCCAGAGATTTTACCTTGTCCATTTCAAACACTTCCTATCCCAAATCACAAAGAAGATTGGTAACTGCCTGAAAACAAATTCAAACAAAGCTAGTATTTCTCAGGAAATTCCAGCCATGCCATAATGCAACTAAACAGAGCCAAAAATAAGTGGCGATGGCTTCTGTGATGGTTTATGCTCTCAAAGGTTTGGGGGGGTTGTTTTGTTTCTCTTGGTCTTCCCTGGTAGGACATAGGGAGCAGTAGCTGAAAGGAGAGGTTGTATCCACACGGCCCTCCTGCAAGTCTTGAGATGTCATTCACTGTTTTGTGCTCCAGCTCTAGTACCCGGTGTCCCAGCGACCCACTCTTGGCCCTCGCTCTTGCAGACAGCCCATCTTGTCCTGTTGCTTGTATTAGTTTCCGAAAACAACTCTGTGTGAGCTGTCACAAGCTCATGGCAATTGTCCACCTGAAAATCTTGGTTAGACATTTCTGGTAAAACGTATGTGCCACTAACTGGCTTTAAGATGAAGCTTTCAAATGAGTCTATGTCTTTCACTGAGTCAGCGCTCCTTTGGGCACACCCACCTAGGGTAGGTACAAAACTTCGCCCCTAAACAAACTCAGATATTTAGGCTGGAAGTGAGATTCGAAACATCAGGAGTTCAGTCAGGTCAGAGGGATTTGGATAACCCTCTATACACCTCTATTTCCTCATCTGGAAAATGAGGATCTGGTTTCTCACCCTGGCCTCCGCTCGCTTTGCGATCAAGGGCTGAAAACGCTAGAAAAAATTCTTGGCAACATTATTATTTACCTACACAAACAAGGGAACTGGGTCTTGCAAAGACAACATCTGGCTTTAAGTCATTCGCCCAGCTCTACAGGAAAACAGTCTGTGCACAGACACGGTGTTAGTCACAGGAGGAAAACAAGCCGTGAGACAAGAACTTTGCTTTGCCTTTTATTTCCACCTGCCACCCAAGTTTCATGAGTTTCTCTTAGGCAAACATTTTTCAGCCGCTGTTGCTGCTGTTAGAGAAACGCAGGAGTGTACGAGTGCGTGAGAGACTGTGAATGCTGCCTTGTTCCATATTTGTTCCAAAACATAATGAAATAACGCAATGCTCATTGTTTCAGGCAAAACAAAAACACTCCAGGAAACACTCAGAAATAATTGACATCCTTTTTAGATATTACCTGCAGCAGCAAAGACGCCTTGTGTGTGCCCGCAGTGTTTGTCTTTGCATCCCTTTCTTCCGTATTACTATATAACCATATATTTCCTTTGCCTTCTCCTCCTCCCCTCTCCTCGAATGCCTGTGCTCAGCATCCAGACTTCTGCATGGCTTCTCCATGCACGTTAGGCGATTAAAACCAAGTGTCTTCTGTCACCCCTGGCATTTGGAGCCACAGAAGTGTGCTGCAGGTTTTAAAGGAAGCAAAGGGCAAAGATCTCGTGTTACACCAAAGCAGAATTTTATGGGCTCATTAGAAAATTGCCTGTTATTAATCCTGCTGAGAGTAAAACTGGTCTGGTGTAAAACAGACCAGCCACGATCCTTTCAATCACTCATGCTCATTTATTCTAGAGTACAGTTTGGTCCGAACTCAAACACGGTCAGTGCTGCTTGACCATTAGATATCAGGTGCCAGCCTGCCACGTGTGAAACATCTTCAGCTTGAAACCTGAGATTTAACTGAAGCAAGAACAATCAGGCTGAAGCTGAAACCAGTTGAAATACCAAATCTAATTTCAGGCAGAGCAAGCAGCGAGGAAGATGACAGCAGATGCAATGCTCCGTGGCACATCTTCAGAAGCTTTTTCACACCCATATGAATATTTGTCAAGCCAGACCGTAAACTAGACCCTGCTAAAAATTTTTGTCTGCTTTTGGCTTCAGGCATCTGCTAGAAAGGACCTCTTGAGTCTGATTATGTTATGTACATGTTGTGAAATTTGCAGCGGTTTTATTCAGAATTAGTCAATAAGACACATTTCATCCTTTTTTTGTGTGTGCGTTGCCAGCCAGCAAAAAGGGGAATAAACCTAACAAAACACGCTGAGATCACTCAGAGCACCCTCGTTCATTAAAAAAATTATCATTTCCGCCTGACTCTGTCCAGGGACTTTAGCACAGCTATGTGACAGCCACTCTGGGTCACTTGTCAGAGCCCAGGGCTGGAGTGTGAAGGCAGAAGAGGATTTCATCCCGCCTTGCCCAGGGCAGGTATGGCAGAGCCTGTTGCTTCTCTAAGCAGAGACGCTCCGGCCGGAGCCCGCTCGGGACTGTTGACTTTGCCACAGACAGTCAGGCTGAGGCAGACTCAGACAGCAATAAACCCTTTATGAAAGCAGCCAGGAAACAGAAGCAAAGACATCCAGTAACCACCAGTTCCTGCTGGACAAATTTAACTCGTTCAGGCTGCAGTCTGGCCCCGGCATTCCCAAACAACCGGTTTTCCTGATGTATACTCACTCTGCTCCTGCCTTTACTGGATTAAACCCCTAAATTCAATGTCTCCAGAAACACGAGGCTAGAAAGGGCTTCCAGGGTCCATTCCACAGTCACCTTAAGTTTATACAGCTCTTCCTTAAAAAGGCACTCGATGAGATGTGCATGCTGGATGCTGCCTGGAGTCACACCAGCCAACAGTCTGCAGGAGGCGCTTACACAAAATACGAGTTTCATTAGGGATCCAGTGCACTGAAGCTAGATCTACTGCACCAGGGCTTAAAAGATGAATCTGACCTTATAGATAGATTA
>VZSC01012642.1:44922-65844 GCA_013398225.1 Steatornis caripensis | reverse complement strand
TTTTTGGCTCTGGGAGAGGTTAAGTGAGGACAGTGCTGAGAGCTGCGTTGAGATTTGGCAGCCCCAAAGGGGAAGTCTGTCTCAGAGAGCAACTGCCTGTTTTTCAACTGAAAATGTATTTCCTCAGCTGCCTCTGAAAGTAAAGGTTAAACTAAATCTAAAGCAGAGCTTTAGCAGCCTTGAAAATAAAATTAGCAAGAAAAAAAATTGTTTCTCTTTTCTGCATCTTTAAATATGTTTTTTTCTATCATTGTCATCTCTCTTGTTATTGTAACACCTCCGCATATTGCTCCAACGGAGATTTCTTTTGAGTCTCGGCAAACTGGTCATCCAACACTTCCAGCTACCAGGAAGAGCTTCCAGGTTTTCTTGCCAAAATCCAGGGAAGCAATTCACCTGAATACCTCTTGAGCTTCCAGATTTTGTTCCTCCTGACACTGCCTTCTTATACAGACGAATAACCATTCCTATCTCATCGGGTTACTGTGAAAAAGAAAACAACGTACAAAAGAACTTGTAGGAATTGAGGCCTATGGTAAATGGAAACATGTGGTGATAAACAATTTTTGAGCCGGGATAATTTAAATTGTTGTATTTTACTGGGAGAACGAGAGACAACACAGTTGATCTGCTTGCACGGAGTCACAGCTGGGGCAGGGCATGGGACCTGAACACATCTGGAGTGGCCAGGGAAAGGGAGCAGAAAGGTGTAAGTGGAGAAAGGAGATAACAGGCTTTTGTTTGATCTTGCACTAAAGTATATAGCATCAGGTACTGTCAGATCCAAGATATCATGCAAGGGGCAGATAAACGCAGCAGCCTTGGCTGGAGCCTGCGTTGATCATGATTACGGACACAGTCAGCATCATCAAACACCCTAGAGCATATATAAGACAAGAGGAGACTTTTTGAAGGAACTTCCCAATGCAGAAAAGCTGACAGCAGGAATAAAATAACAACATATACATACGCAAAAAAAAAAGAGTTAAAAATCTTAGAACTTGAAGTTTTCTCCCCCCTCCCTCTATAAATATGTACAGTTACCCTAAATAAGCTTGCTGTTGTCGGTGTGTGTCGCTGAGCTCGGCAACTACCTAACTTGAAATCAGGACGGACGTAACGCAGGATGACAGCTGGCCTTTGAGACATGAGACCAGCAAACCGCTCTGAATCTCATTAAGGCTGTGATTTCGCCAGTCGGCAGTGATTACTTGCAGACGCAAAGGTTGGAGCCCGAGGAGGGTCGTGGCGAAAGTCTCATCAGCCTGCTGGTGACTCGGCCCTGCCAGCCTTATTGGGCTGGACCACTTTATAGGAAAATAGCCAGCTTGATTTAAGGTGTAGGGATGGTGCTCAGTGGACCAAACACGGACGGCTCTATCAGCATCTGAGCTAGGTGTTTCCATTGTCAGTGCAGAGAAAAAGCCATGTCCAGATTGTGGACTATTTAACCTAAACGGAGCAAATGAATCACACTTTCAAGTGCCTGATATTTCCCAGGGATTAAGAGGGGAACTGTCAGTGGTTGCTTGGAAGTGACGTCTGAACGGTAAACACTGAGAGTGCAATTTAGCTGCCTACACTGTCGTCTAAGGTACACAAGTCACCTAAATGTTTTTTCCCCCAGTTTCACACATCATTTCCCAGAAGTATGCGGTTTTCTGGGAATTGCAGGAGGGTCAAGTGTTCTCTGGGAGCACTGGATGGCTGGAAGGAAGCATAGACTGGGAGTTGGAAGTCTGGGTTTCAAGCACTATGCAGTTGGATTTCCACAGCTCCGCAGATTTCGGAAGGCAGGTCCAGTCCTCCCTTGCCTTCAGCCAGCTCCCCACCATCCCTCAGCCTCCCTCACCGAGGACAGCGTGTAGGGAAACAGCTTTCCCATGTGATCAACAATCAACAGGGCAGCTGCAGTCAGCACTGGCTTTTCAGTGGAGATCCCTCGTCTTGGGTAAGGACACGAACTGCTTGGATGCAGCGGGATTATGAGAGACCGAAAAGCAAAGCTCTGTCTTTTTACTTCCTTTTTCAAAGCTGTTTTATAGCCAGAATGCCTTCTCAGCTCCTTGGAAGGGGAACATACCAGGTTAGGGTCCAGGAAATGCCTTCAAATCTCTTCCCTGATCCCTCCGTGCCAGGGAAGAGAGAAGAGCTTTCCTCTTCTAGGCCATGGGTTCGACTGCAACTCCAAGGGAGCTGACCCAAAGACCTTGCTGCATTACCAAAAATACAGAGTGAAGTCACTTGGCTTCTGATAGGCATGAAGGCCAGATGAGATTACCACGATGCTCCTCTCCAGCCTGCAAAGCTGTCTGTGATTATTTAAAAAACAACACTCCAAAGGGGGCCAGAGATCCCATGCTGTTAATTGTCGGTTCTGTCTTTCAGTGCTGATGTGCAAAGACATGTCCGAGCCTGACCCATTCCACCTGCCATCCAGGATATCAGTTAGAGCAACCAGAAACAAATCATTGTCTTTCCTTGATCTAAGTGAGAGACAGAGTGATTATAATCACAGCATTGCGTCCAGAACCTGCCCCTTGGTTTTAGGCAGTGGGAAATGCTCAGATTGATAGGGGGATCTATAAATCCTGACAGTAACAAGTGTATTCAGCTCGGCTGATTGATAAAGTATTGATCTTTCCTTCTGCCTCACAGCAAGGTCAAGTCAGTCCAGTGTCATAACACCAAGAGGAATTCATGGCTGTGACTTCTGAGAGGACAGGAGTCACCTCCATCCAGCTCAGAGCAGGTGAGTCCAGGCTGAGTGAGGTCTTTTCCAGGCACAACTTGTTTTGGGTACTTTTTTGAGCCTGGCCAAGACAACTTCTGTCTTGGGTCTGTCTTGGGTATGAGGTCTATGGGTCTAGCCTGAGATGTGGGCCTCCCTCAACAGCAGCGTGCCCAGGCCTGAATCCCAACAGGATGCTTCCCAGCAAACAGCTGCTGAGCACATCTGGGCAAGTGAGAAACTTCACGCACCAGGACTGAATGGTGCTGATGAATGGTTGCCACAGGGCTGAAGAGAGTTGTTGCTGCACTTTTTAGAAAGGCTTTCCAGATTTGTCAGAGGGCTGTGCAAGTGTACCATCTCCAGGGTTTGTGTGATCACACCATGCTGTCAGCACAAGACAGCCATAGCACAGAGGGGAAGAAGAGGTGAAAGCATCCTTAGCATTCTCTACCCCTCCTTATCTCTCCAGTAAATTCTATCTGAATAAACTCAGCGAGAGAAGTCTTGCCTTTGGGTTCGTGCCTTTCCATTTCTTCCTTCAACCTTTTCTTTTAGGCTCTCCTCTCCTTCTTCACTGCTGTTCTCAGCCCGCCACGTTCCTGTCCATCTAGGAGGTTGTTGATGTTGTTATTTCTCCTTGTTGCCTTCCAGGTTGCAAGCAAAGCTGAGAATTTTCCTGTGAATTCTCATGCCCACACATACACACAGTTTTACTTTTTTCCCTTGGGGAAAATGAAAACAAACAACTTCATTTCTGCTTAAATTCACTTTAATCCATTTGTTTTGTTTTGTTAAGCAGAAAGGAAGCATTTTGCTTGGGTCATGCTGACCTCATGCTCTGCTTGTTTTCATTACACAGGGACTTCATAAAATTGCTTTCCAGCTCCTTGGACCTTTTTCTTCAGCTATGAGGCAACCTCCCGCTATGGACAACATTTTCCACGGTACGCCCTGGACCTTGTTTTCCATCATGCCCAAGTTCATCGAGAGAGAAGCGAGTGCAGTGCCTGGCCAGGGGGAGACAGGAGCCTGATGCAATTAAAGCAGAACACAAATGGTGACAGCTTAGAAAGATTCAGGTTAATTCTTATGGAAAAACACCACCACCTCTTAAAAAAAAAAAAAAAACACCAAAAACAAAAATCAGAAAATTTATGAAATTCAGGAATTTAAAAATATTTCCTTTGGACTAGAAACACCAAAATGAGGTCTTTAGAGAAGCATGTTCTAGGGGAGGGATAACTATTCTGGAAAATGCTAATATTTTAGTCTGGTTTTGACTTATTTGGGAAGAAAACAATGGCATTCCTCTGGGCTCACACTTCTTGTTTCGTCTAGCAGTAGCACAGCCCCATATGCAGCTGTCTCCACACCTTCTGGGAACAGAGCAAGCCATACCTCGCACAAGAAATGCATTTCCCCCATGCCCAGGCTTTTTGGATGCTGGCCCTCGTCCTGGTGGGTGCAAGAGATGGAGCAAGGAAGCAGTTTGAGGAAAGAACTGTGAAAAAAATGGGGAAAGATCTTTGGAGAGCTTCTAAAGCCAAAGCAGGAGACCATGAGAGTGGATTTCTTTCTGTACAAAAGGGGGAAGTATAAGGTGAAATTATGGTGCACAGCTGAAGCCTGCACGGATGCATTCTCTTTTCAGGATCATATGAGAGGCATGAGCCACACTCTGTCCCCATCTCTACCTTGGAGGGACAAAGTGCAGCATCGCAGTTTCCAGTGCAGTCTACTGGAAATAATACCTTCTGGACAAAAGGCGTTGTGGGAAGCAACTGCCATTTCCAAATGCCAGCATTTGGAAGCGTGCAAAGAATGACAGTCACAGGAACTGATATTTGAACAGGAAAAACAGTGCCAAGTGCTATATTTGGGCATGGTTATTGCCATGTTTATTATTGTTATCACCACTGGAATTACAGTTCTGGTTGGAGACTGTGCCTGAGATCAGATCTCCTTTTAGCAAGGGCTGTCTGCAAATATTGCAAGAGGCGGTCCCTTCTCTCAGGACAAAAATAAACAAAGTTGTTAAAAAATATTCCTTTTTAGTAACAGCAAGCTTGCCCTGTGTGTACAATCAGAGTTGACTTCAGAGTATGCAAGAAAGCTATTCTATGTGCAGCCCAAATTGCCTGTCTGAGAGTTGGCTCCTCTTATCAAGGAGTTTTATCTCCTAGTAGGCAAGAGTCAGAAAGAGTGAAGTATTACCGTCCCCTTCTGAGGCACAGTGAGATGAAGCAACTTGCCCCAAAACCTACAAGAAGATCTCCCTAAGCTCAGCATTCCTAGTTCAGAAGAGCAGAAACCTAGTTTCTTCTAAACTGGAGCTTGATGACGGGAAGGTTTGATTACAGAAGTCAGTGTCTGGGCTACCCAACACAGGAGAATCCGTATCTTAAAATCAAGCTTTCAAGGCAGGATCCACTAAGGTCATCTGGTTGGCCTGGTCTCCTCAGGGATGCCCATAGCAGAGTAGGAGCTTGACTCCATGCCAATCACAGCCCCTAAACTGCAGACCAGCTTGTGCTTTTAGAGATGATTTTAACATAGCTATCTGTTTTCTAGGGCACCAGAGTAGTAGGGTGTATGGGAGACCCTGACTGCCTGAAATGACACAGGGACAGGACTCAATTGACTAAACATAAACATCGTGTGTCATTTTTTTCACCTCACAGTTTCCCAGCAGGTCTCAAGCTGCTGCTCCCCAATGGCATGGATCTCTCAGCCACCTCTGTCATGTCTCCCTACCTTGTGTAGGAACAACTCAAGTGACAACAGACACCTCTGTTTAAGCAACAGATCCTTCTTTGTGTGCAAGTGTCTCCCAGTGAGGTGGACATCTGGCCTGTTACAGTCAACGGGGACCTAGGGCTCTACCAAAGTGCCCACTCAGAGGTGCTTAGAGGCAGTTGAGATGCTCTGGCTTACCTGAAACATCTAAGGAGCACAAACAGATAAGACATCAGACCTTCAGGAGTCTTACTCCCTTTTGGAGTGGCAGCTGGAGGCTGCGAGGTGCTGTAGGGCCTCACATATGGCACTGGGCACCTCTGTTGGGAAACTAAATCATATTCCTAACCTCTGAGCTAAATCCTAGCCATTCAGTGTACCCTTCCCTGTTGGGTCTTAAAAATATTTCATGTTCTTTCTTATATTGAGTCTTGCTATTGAAAAAAAAAAAAAAAGAGCTCATCTGTTCCTTTGACTGTTTTCCAGCATCATCCCAAATGGCTTTTCAAAGGAAAACGAGCTATTTCACGGACTAGGAAAACGTGGCACAGAGAGGCGAGCTGAGATGCCTGTGGTCATCCAGAAGGCATAGGACCATCAATCCAGGCCTCTAACCAGGAGGTGAAACTGTGCATCCCAGCCTCTGATCCTCAGATCCAGCACAGAAGATAGTGGAGTCCAGCTGCTGGCTGAAGGCTGCCCTTTTTCCCCTAACCGTAGGTTGAAGAGTAGTGAAGTTTCCAATATTAAATTTATCTAAACCTCTAAGCCCAGCCTCACTCTTGAACCTACTGGAGGGCAGACGACCATCTCATGAATATTTTAGGACCCTCAGAGGAAGGTTTGGAGCACATGACCATATTCCACTGCTTTGATGTACAAGGAGGTCCCAGTCGCATTTGCCGCAAGGCTCTGAAAATTTGAAACTTCTCTCTGCCCATTCCCCGTCCTGGCTTTATGCATTGATATTCTCCACCATCACGCTGCACTGATGTGACTCTGTGCACTGAATTTCAATTAGTGGGTACGGGGTACCGTCCTCATACAGAAATCCATTAGAAACTGCCTGCTATTGAAAAGCAGTGAACAGATAAATGTGATTGTCCGTGAGTCTGAAAACAAAGGGAATGTGCTGTGATTTTACTGGAAGCAAGGTACTGTCGGTGGAAACAGGTCAATATAAAAATGACTCTCGGCTGCTGTGTTGAAAAATCTGGGAAAACTGAGATGAATAAGGAAAGCAATTTAGCTAGGAGCAGGAAAAAGGGAAAAAGGGAGCTTTATTTTATTAAATTACAGCTGCAGCTTTCTTTCTTTTTTTAAAATTCATGGGATGCTTGAGAGAGAGGTCAGGATCCTCATTCTTCAAAGCTGACGTTCAAGCCCCATGCACAGCAATTCAGAGCAGAGGTTGCCTTTTCACACTGTTTCTAATCTGATAGCCACCCCTGGGGCTTTCAGGGCAGGTTTGTAATAATTTTCTGACAGAGTGTCTCAGCACTAGCTGGAGCAGCCACTTCTCCCTGGGTGACAGCCTCCATAAAGACCTGTGAGTGGCTGAGTTCTAATGAAGGTCCCACATCTTGTTATTTCTGTGGATCCAGATTTCCACCCTACCACACTTATGGTATGGAAATCCTTTGAAAAAGGGGGTATCCAGTGCCAACCACCATGACCTCTCTGCCTCCCAATGCCAATCCCAAAGGAAACTTTGTTGTCTTGTAGATCCTGAATGATATCTGCCAGCTCTGTGTGGATGTCTCGTACCTGCGGCAAGTTTGAGCACAGGAACCGAGGTCCTGAAGTGGAGTGAGATGGTGGCCACGTCCAAGCCTAAACATATTTGGGCAATTCACCTGGAACTGCTACGTGCAAAACTAAGGCAGAAAGCCATGCCAGCAGCAAGTCACACAGGCTGTGCTGGCATCTCCACTTGCATGTTCTCAAAGAGATGTGATATTCATTTAGTTTTGACTGTGTAGAATGCCTCTCAGTGATGGGAAAGCCCAATTCCCAGCCAGGGCAGGATGTGTTGCAAGCTATAGACTTACCGAGACTCATCTCTGCTTCACATTTCTGTGTACTCCAAGCCTGAGATTTCAATTTTTCTGCCCATCAGGCCCTATTTCACAGCCTTCAAACGATAGCCATTGCATAACATATCTGTCTCNAAAAGCAGTGAACAGATAAATGTGATTGTCCGTGAGTCTGAAAACAAAGGGAATGTGCTGTGATTTTACTGGAAGCAAGGTACTGTCGGTGGAAACAGGTCAATATAAAAATGACTCTCGGCTGCTGTGTTGAAAAATCTGGGAAAACTGAGATGAATAAGGAAAGCAATTTAGCTAGGAGCAGGAAAAAGGGAAAAAGGGAGCTTTATTTTATTAAATTACAGCTGCAGCTTTCTTTCTTTTTTTAAAATTCATGGGATGCTTGAGAGAGAGGTCAGGATCCTCATTCTTCAAAGCTGGCGTTCAAGCCCCATGCACAGCAATTCAGAGCAGAGGTTGCCTTTTCACACTGTTTCTAATCTGATAGCCACCCCTGGGGCTTTCAGGGCAGGTTTGTAATAATTTTCTGACAGAGTGTCTCAGCACTAGCTGGAGCAGCCACTTCTCCCTGGGTGACAGCCTCCATAAAGACCTGTGAGTGGCTGAGTTCTAATGAAGGTCCCACATCTTGTTAGTTCTGTGGATCCAGATTTCCACCCTACCACACTTATGGTATGGAAATCCTTTGAAAAAGGGGGTATCCAGTGCCAACCACCATGACCTCTCTGCCTCCCAATGCCAATCCCAAAGGAAACTTTGTTGTCTTGTAGATCCTGAATGATATCTGCCAGCTCTGTGTGGATGTCTCGTACCTGCGGCAAGTTTGAGCACAGGAACCGAGGTCCTGAAGTGGAGTGAGATGGTGGCCACGTCCAAGCCTAAACATATTTGGGCAATTCACCTGGAACTGCTACGTGCAAAACTAAGGCAGAAAGCCATGCCAGCAGCAAGTCACACAGGCTATGCTGGCATCTCCACTTGCATGTTCTCAAAGAGATGTGATATTCATTTAGTTTTGACTGTGTAGAATGCCTCTCAGTGATGGGAAAGCCCAATTCCCAGCCAGGGCAGGATGTGTTGCAAGCTATAGACTTACCAAGACTCATCTCTGCTTCACATTTCTGTGTACTCCAAGCCTGAGATTTCAATTTTTCTGCCCATCAGGCCCTATTTCACAGCCTTCAAACGATAGCCATTGCATAACATATCTGTCTCGAAGTATCACATCTATAACTTACGCTTTAGTAGAGCCCTCCAGAGTTTTACAAAACCGTTACATAGCAAGGATGACTCTTTGGTAAGCGGGGAAGGTGTTCATGCACTGATGGTATTTTCTGCACTGTATCCTCCTTTGACTTTTTCTTAGATGAGCAGGAAGGAAGCTTGTAATTGCAACATAAAATGTATGCCTAAATCGCCCAGTTTTCTGCGTGATCCACAGTGCTACCAGCACCAGTGCTTGCAACAGGAAACAAGTCAAATGAGGAAGGAACCACAGAACAAGTGTGGAGACCTCCTTGTATTATTGCCAAAGCACTTCCCTCCCACGTTTCATTTCTGCTCTTGCTAATAGTTACATTCCCTTGCTGCCTCAAGTCTCCCTGCCTTGACACATCCAGATTCCACGAACCAGCTCGTCCAACAAGACACAAAAATCCTTGGGAAGTTGTCTGGGACAGCATTCAGGAGCTTGATTCAGTTTGTTATTTCAATAGCATAGAGGCATCTAGTGCCACTTGAGATGCCCTTGGGTGCCTGAAACATCTGCAAAGGACATGCACAGCACCTGTAGGAGGCCAGGAGCATCTGAAGAAGGAAGAAAGCCACACAGGGTACAGCTCGAGTGGCCCTAGATATTTGTGAGTGGAATTAGTTTTCTGGATCCCATTGAATATACTAAGGGCAGGATAGAGTTGCTTAAACATTTGAGTCTAGAAATAATTGCAATGCCCAAGAGCATCCAAGTCATTTCCCAAAACTGACAGATATGACACAAGACCCCAGAGGACATAAAATCATAGAATCATTTTGGTTGGAAACGACCCATAAGATCATGGAATCCAACCATAAACTTAACACTGCCTCATCCACCACTAAACCATGTCCATAAGCACCACATCTACGCCTCTTAAATATCTCCAGGGATGGTGACTCAACCACTTACCTGGGCACCCTGTTCCAATGCTTGACAAGCTTTTTGGTGAAAACATTTCTCCTAATATCCAATCTAAACCACTCCTGGCACAACTTGAGGCCATTTCCTCTCATCCTATCTCTTGTTACTTGGGAGAAGACACCAATGCCCATGAAGAACCAGACAGGATATATTGTAGTGACTAAGGTGACAGCAGGCAGCTGAAAGCTGTTCTAGATCTGCATTGAGTATTTAGGAGCTCAGACATCAGACTCACATGAGAAAACCAGCACTGTAAGTATGAAAAGGGAGGCCTCTGACTCTGGAGCTGAATCCCACCATAGACTGTAGACATGTATACCTGAGGTGCTATCTGCACCCCTTTGGAAACCAATGGAGAAAATAGGCCCTTTCAGGACACAATTCATCTCATTTTGGAGCAAAGATTTATAAAAGTTCAGAATCATATCCTAAAATGTATAACTAGCTCTGTAGTAGATACATAAGTCCTAGACATCAAGAAAAAAAAAATGTACACAGCAGATAGTATCCATTTTCTTCTGACTAGTAGGTTCCCATCTACCTTCTGCATCAAGTTCATGTTTCTCATCCTTCCCTTCCAATTATGGCAGGATTACACTTCTGCTCTCATTTCCTACCCTTTCCCATCCACACAACTTTTGCTTCAAGAATAAAGCAACTGCATACCTCCATCCTCATCCTAATTCCTGCCTCAGGACACTGTTCCCTGCCTAGCATGTCTTCACTCAAACACGTCCTTAAAGCAGACACTGGAGTGGGATAGCTGACACATCCCATAATTGAAACAAACAATAGTGAAAAGTTCAATAGAAATTAAATTTGGATCAGTGGATGATGTAGACTTACTTGAAGGCTTGAAAACCTGGTGGGGCTGGAGAGGAGTCCAGCCTTCAGTGCTTTTTTTTGTCTGTTTTTGCACAGAACATTTTATGGGTGCTGGTTTTACTTTAAAAGTCACGTGGTGAGAAATATGCATGTCCCGTGGGCTAAATAAAACACCGCAAAGCCCCTTATGAGTGACTGATCCTTTTAGAAGGGCAGATGAGCAGCTGTGATCAGTCAAGTCCTGGTTTCACCTTTCCACCACGTAACAATACACGGTGTGCCACATACACCAGAAATAGTGTGGCCAGCAGGACTGGGGAAATTATTGTCCCCCTGTATTGTGCACTGGTGAGGCCACACCTTGAATACTGTGTTCAGTTTGGGGCCCCTCACTATAAGAAAGATATTGAAGTCCTGGAACGCGTCCAAAGAAGGGCAGTGAAGCTGGTGAAGGGTCTCGAGCACAAGTCTTATGAGGAGCGGCTGAGCGAACTGGGGTGGTTTAGCCTGGAGAAAAGGAGGCTGAGGGGAGACCTCATCACTCTTTACAGCTGCCTGAAAGGAGGTTGTAGCCGGGTGGGGGTCAGTCTCTTCTCCCAAGTAATGAGCAATAGGACAAGAGGAAATGGCCTCGAGTTGTGCCGGGGGAGGTTAAGATCAGATGTTAGGAAAAACGTCTTCACTGAAAGGGTTGTGAAGCACTGGAACAGGCTGCCCGGGGAAGTGGTGGTCTTTCCCAACCAAAATGATGCTATGATTGCATAGTACTATGATTCAATGTTTTGGCTCTCTCCTTTAGAAAGCAGCCAGAAACGCTGCTACTATCTTCCATGGCTTTTTTTTTTTTTTTTCCAGTTGGGTTACAGCAATGAAAGATAAGACTGGGATTGCAGGGTAGCCAAGCTATTGGAGTGATCTGAAGTCATGTGGCGTTAATGAACCAGTGAGCTTAATGCTAAACTTGTCCTTTAATCATTAACCATCTTGAAAATAGCATTAATCTGAGCCTCAAAGGAATTACTCTGCAAAAGGCTTTGATCCAGTCTTTTGGGGAACAAAGCCCTTTAGAAGTGATTTTAAAATCACTTTCAATATATCAAGTAAGCTGAATCTAAGAGAACCAGTACTTCCCCTTATTTTCACAGTGCTTCAAACAGGCCAAAGATTTCTTTAGAGTTAGCCAAAAAAGGAAATTACAAACACCTGAATTCTGCTTATTTTATTCAGTTTTTATTTCCACATGTGCTTACAAGATATTATGCCAACCTTCACTGCCTTATCCAGCGTCAGTGTTACAGAAACAGACTTCCCAGAGCATATCAGAAGCTGGCATGAGGGAGACAAGCTTCACAAGAGGTCGGGAAGAGTTCAAAAGAGCAAAATGAGGACAAAAGGCAAGAAGGACCTATGATACAAAAACACAAATGCACAAGGCTGAACAGCAAGGCACGCGAGATGCAGCTCTATCTGCTCACTTTGTCCCTTGTGGAAGGGTAGGTTGTCTAGACCATGCAGCTGTAGGAGTCAATGGGAGAAGAAGCCACACGTGATAGGAGGAAGGGCAGCAGGAGGAAAGGGGACAGAATGGTCTGATCACAGCAACTGCAGTTCCCAGCTGCAGAAATCCATTTACATGCAGGCTTCTCTGTCCCTCTGCATCTTTGGGCACATCTCTGCCTCTTGCCCTTGTGACTGTGAATGCTCTGGGATGAGGGTTTGTTCTTGATCTGTCCACTGGGATGTCAAACTGTGAAGTGGTTCCTTTGCCACAAGACCCCAAGTCCTGTGACTACCAGTGGACACAGAAGATACCATGCTATGGATGCACCAAAATCCCAGTATCTGCATTTTGTGATCCTGCAGTTCATCGCCAAATCTTTCTGTGGCTCTGGCTGGCACTAGCAGCATTGATCATGCCTTCAGTCTAGGTGACAGGCAGCTTAGTAGGTGACATGCAGCTTAGACATAACCGTGCTAACCATAAATAAGGATTTAATGCATGGCGTAGGCACCACTGGCTCAGGGTAGATGTGAGTCTGTGGAGCTCACAGCGTGTTAATCAAGCATTTCCTCAGCTTCTTGGACAGCTTATGCAATTGAAATCAGGTCCCACAGCTTCACTAAGAAGGCCAGATAAGGTCCGACAGCCCGAGTCCACTGAGAAGGAGGAGAGGGCAGAGGTAAGTCGGTAGCCCTCAAGCTGAAGATCTCTCATTTCTCCAAGCCCTGCACTGCTAGAACTGGGCATCTTCGTTTCTGGAAGGCAAAGAATGTTTGGTGACTTCACCCAAGAAACCACAAAACCACCTAATTTCAGGAAGTGTTGGTGGGATCTGAAGCCAAGAGCAAGAGAGGACAGAGCACCACTCTCCTTGGCATGGCCTCTTTGCTGGCCTTCTTCCCCTTGCAGTGAGGAGCACATGCCCACAGCATCACCTAGAAGCCGCCGTGGATGTGGTCTCAGGGTCTTTGACTGGGCACTGTGTCTCTCTCAAGGCCATTTCTGTGTTTGGAAGTAACTGTTTACCTTTGGGCTCCGTAAAATAACACTAGTAATTACAATAGAACAGGTACCATTATTGAGTATCTCAATAAAGTTGTACTCTAAACACCAGAAAGTTCAGCTTAGAAGAAATGCGACCAAGATTTTCACCAAACCACAACATCAAGTTTGGGATTTCTGAGAAGTTGAAGATTATGAAAAACTTCTTTCAATGACTTTGGGAAACTGGAGAAAAGGTTCATGATTTCTGGCACAGGACCATCGCATTGGGACTTTCCTCTTAAACTCATTCACACAATTCCCTACCACCTCTCTTTATGTTTCACACACATAAGGGGCAAAAGATACTCTCCAAGACAGAGTTTTTTATTTCAGATAAAAGAGAGGTAAAAAAAAAAAAAGAAAATCACAAGATCACAAGGCAAAGATGAACACAAAATCAGTCATGTTGCAAAAGGATGCACCTGAAAGGAAACCTAAAACAGCAGCTTCCTCCTCGCTGCAGGCTACGACATGCTGCCCTACCAGGAGTTGAGAGANTTTTTTTTTTTTTTTCCAGTTGGGTTACAGCAATGAAAGATAAGACTGGGATTGCAGGGTAGCCAAGCTATTGGAGTGATCTGAAGTCATGTGGCGTTAATGAACCAGTGAGCTTAATGCTAAACTTGTCCTTTAATCATTAACCATCTTGAAAATAGCATTAATCTGAGCCTCAAAGGAATTACTCTGCAAAAGGCTTTGATCCAGTCTTTTGGGGAACAAAGCCCTTTAGAAGTGATTTTAAAATCACTTTCAATATATCAAGTAAGCTGAATCTAAGAGAACCAGTACTTCCCCTTATTTTCACAGTGCTTCAAACAGGCCAAAGATTTCTTTAGAGTTAGCCAAAAAAGGAAATTACAAACACCTGAATTCTGCTTATTTTATTCAGTTTTTATTTCCACATGTGCTTACAAGATATTATGCCAACCTTCACTGCCTTATCCAGCGTCAGTGTTACAGAAACAGACTTCCCAGAGCATATCAGAAGCTGGCATGAGGGAGACAAGCTTCACAAGAGGTCGGGAAGAGTTCAAAAGAGCAAAATGAGGACAAAAGGCAAGAAGGACCTATGATACAAAAACACAAATGCACAAGGCTGAACAGCAAGGCACGCGAGATGCAGCTCTATCTGCTCACTTTGTCCCTTGTGGAAGGGTAGGTTGTCTAGACCATGCAGCTGTAGGAGTCAATGGGAGAAGAAGCCACACGTGATAGGAGGAAGGGCAGCAGGAGGAAAGGGGACAGAATGGTCTGATCACAGCAACTGCAGTTCCCAGCTGCAGAAATCCATTTACATGCAGGCTTCTCTGTCCCTCTGCATCTTTGGGCACATCTCTGCCTCTTGCCCTTGTGACTGTGAATGCTCTGGGATGAGGGTTTGTTCTTGATCTGTCCACTGGGATGTCAAACTGTGAAGTGGTTCCTTTGCCACAAGACCCCAAGTCCTGTGACTACCAGTGGACACAGAAGATACCATGCTATGGATGCACCAAAATCCCAGTATCTGCATTTTGTGATCCTGCAGTTCATCGCCAAATCTTTCTGTGGCTCTGGCTGGCACTAGCAGCATTGATCATGCCTTCAGTCTAGGTGACAGGCAGCTTAGTAGGTGACATGCAGCTTAGACATAACCGTGCTAACCATAAATAAGGATTTAATGCATGGCGTAGGCACCACTGGCTCAGGGTAGATGTGAGTCTGTGGAGCTCACAGCGTGTTAATCAAGCATTTCCTCAGCTTCTTGGACAGCTTATGCAATTGAAATCAGGTCCCACAGCTTCACTAAGAAGGCCAGATAAGGTCCGACAGCCCGAGTCCACTGAGAAGGAGGAGAGGGCAGAGGTAAGTCGGTAGCCCTCAAGCTGAAGATCTCTCATTTCTCCAAGCCCTGCACTGCTAGAACTGGGCATCTTCGTTTCTGGAAGGCAAAGAATGTTTGGTGACTTCACCCAAGAAACCACAAAACCACCTAATTTCAGGAAGTGTTGGTGGGATCTGAAGCCAAGAGCAAGAGAGGACAGAGCACCACTCTCCTTGGCATGGCCTCTTTGCTGGCCTTCTTCCCCTTGCAGTGAGGAGCACATGCCCACAGCATCACCTAGAAGCCGCCGTGGATGTGGTCTCAGGGTCTTTGACTGGGCACTGTGTCTCTCTCAAGGCCATTTCTGTGTTTGGAAGTAACTGTTTACCTTTGGGCTCCGTAAAATAACACTAGTAATTACAATAGAACAGGTACCATTATTGAGTATCTCAATAAAGTTGTACTCTAAACACCAGAAAGTTCAGCTTAGAAGAAATGCGACCAAGATTTTCACCAAACCACAACATCAAGTTTGGGATTTCTGAGAAGTTGAAGATTATGAAAAACTTCTTTCAATGACTTTGGGAAACTGGAGAAAAGGTTCATGATTTCTGGCACAGGACCATCGCATTGGGACTTTCCTCTTAAACTCATTCACACAATTCCCTACCACCTCTCTTTATGTTTCACACACATAAGGGGCAAAAGATACTCTCCAAGACAGAGTTTTTTATTTCAGATAAAAGAGAGGTAAAAAAAAAAAAAGAAAATCACAAGATCACAAGGCAAAGATGAACACAAAATCAGTCATGTTGCAAAAGGATGCACCTGAAAGGAAACCTAAAACAGCAGCTTCCTCCTCGCTGCAGGCTACGACATGCTGCCCTACCAGGAGTTGAGAGAGGAAAGTGAGAATGTGTCCCTTTTGCTCCTGGCCAGGCACATCCAGTGTCAAAATCAAAGTCCTGGACTCCCCCAGTGCTCACATCCTTCATTTCCCCAGACAGGGCTGCAGTTGCAGAAGATATACCTAATTAAATTTTGCTGTCCTTCAGCACAGGCAAGCAAAAGCTTCGTATCAAAAATACGTGATGTTGCAAGTGACAGCAAACTTGGACCACAGGCAAAGTCCCCACAGTGAAGTGAAACTTGAACGTCTTTGGTAGGTCGGGTAAAAACATGCCAACTGCACTTGAAGTCATCAGACAGACATTTTCTCTTCACTGATGCAGGAGAGGAGAAATCTTCTACTCTGTTTACCCAGTTTTCTGCTTCTCTACGCAAAGCCCTGCATCACTATAAATAATCTGATCTCATGAGTAAAACCTGGAATTTAAATAGGAGAAAAATTTAAAAAAAAAAAAAACTAATCCAACCTTGTGGTTTTGTTGTTGATTTGGTTTGGTGGGGTTTTTTCCCTACTTTTTCAGAAATCATGGTCTGCCTTAGCCACATGTGGTTTCAGACACCCCACCAAACCACGCAGAACACAGGCAGCTCAACCTGAATTTATACTAAATGCAGAGCGGCAGGGCCTCATGAGTCCTTGGTTTCCCCCTCCCTCAAGATTTTTCTCCTGTCTTCTACTTACCTAGGGGCAAAAATCCTCCCACAAATAAAGAGGGTAATAACAAGGAAAAAAACTAAAAACTGCATGAATTTTAGCAGTCAGCGACTGCTAAAATGTGCCTGAAACCTGGCTTTTAAAAAAATTATGTTCCCCAACTTTTTTCTATCTGCAATCATTTGCCGAATTCAGGCAGGATCCATAGGGAGCGTCTGCCCATTGGGAGCTGTGCTTCGTACCAAGAGCATCCTCTCAGCCCATGTCCTGAGCCTTTGAAGTCACTGGGAGATCAAAGCCCATCATCCACTCGTGATCCATACGTTGCCACGTTGAGTCTGGTAGGAAAATTAAGAAAGATGGAAACGGGTCGCGCTCTCTCCCCATGCCCACCCCAGAGGCACTTTTTCAATTAACTGAAGATGTGAAGAAAGAGGACAGTTCACATTCCAGGACCATGGGTCGTGTCACCTCCCTNATACGTTGCCACGTTGAGTCTGGTAGGAAAATTAAGAAAGATGGAAACGGGTCGCGCTCTCTCCCCATGCCCACCCCAGAGGCACTTTTTCAATTAACTGAAGATGTGAAGAAAGAGGACAGTTCACATTCCAGGACCGTGGGTCGTGTCACCTCCCTCCTCCTTTGCGTCGTTACACAACCGCAACAGGGAGGCATTCTGCCTTAATGTGTCAACCAAGCTGAATATTGGCACGTAACCCAAGGCCACGGTTTGCTCTTAGCACCAACCAGCTTCTCACGGCTTCTTTCAGGAAGATGACACCACCTTCCAAAATCTTTCTCCTTAATATTTACTTCTTTTTCTTCTGTCGGTATTTCCTGGCTCTGCACATCCACGTGACTCAGAGATTTCCCGGACTCCAACTCTGACATTAATAAGTAACACTCATTATGTCAAACCGTAATTACGGGGAGGCGGGGAGCATCGTTCGGCTTTTTTTAGAGTGAGGACGTTGAGTTTCCTCTAAATCCATATTTGGACCCGAGCTGCAGCATGCCCGCTATAAGGAATCTCTAAGATTTTAATGATCAAAGAAGAGAAAGTGAAAGACCTTGCTTTATTTTTGTCCCCGGTATCTCAAGAGACAAGGAGTATGTATAAAGCAAACTGTGTTGCGAAACACCTGGGGTATACATAAGGCAAAAGTCCAGCACAGCTTCGAGGTCATTTGCGTGTCCTGAAGTCACCTCTGAGAGTGACTTCATCGCCACGAGACTCAGCAACTTAAAAAAAAAAAAAGAAAAAGAAAAAAGAAACAGTAAAGGTATTTGAGACATGCCTAGTGTCTGTCGGCTCAGGCAAACATTAGCAACTGTGTAAATACTTCTGCTTTCCCTGCCTGATGTTGCACATTCAATTTTTCCGTTGAAAAGAAGCATTTATCTCATCCTACAGAAGGAAAGCGAAGCCAGCGCTGATGCAGCACGTTGGTATTGATGCTGTTCACAGTGCGTCTCAGCGCAGCAAGTTTTGCACCATCCCAAACACAAGTCCTCTAAAATACTTCACCCTTTTACAGAGTCTCAGTTTCCAATGAGGTTTACTTGAAATCACAGTTGCTCTATAGCTTTTAAGACTTTTTTTTCTAATATCTTTTTTCTTCCCGTGGTTTTCAAGTTCCTCTGCCCTGAAATCTCAGTTCTTTGGCCGGATTTCAATAGAGCCACTTGTAACCCCAACGCCTTTTCTTTCCAGGACAAGGTGATCACTCGCCCGTTGCAAGTGCTACCTGGGGCCATGACGCAGCACTGCTGGGAGTCACGAGCCCCCAGGGACCTGCCGCGCCTGCAGGTAACACGTGCTCACACTCCCACGGAGGGTGAACTGCAAGCTCTCACGAGAAACAGAGCCTGTCGGAAACATAAGTGAGGCAATGCCTTTCCCATCAGTNTCACGAGCCCCCAGGGACCTGCCGCGCCTGCAGGTAACACGTGCTCACACTCCCACGGAGGGTGAACTGCAAGCTCTCACGAGAAACAGAGCCTGTCGGAAACATAAGCGAGGCAATGCCTTTCCCATCGGTACAGGAATCAGCGAGATTACAGAGCGGGAGAGATTCTTGCAGCACTATACAAGGCTACAGCGGGAGATTTTTAATTTGATTTATCAGAGGTCGTATGAATTTCGGCGAAGTAAATGAGTCTACCTCATTCGTTAAAAAAAAAAAAAATCAGACTTCATAACATAAGCAAGATGTTATGAGAAACGCCCCTGAGTCCTGGTAAGGATATTTGTTTTTTCTTTTGGGTGGATTTTTAAATCTCTTAATAAGTCTGTCTGGAGTTATTCCTCTGTGAAAACTGCCACCCTGCTCATAAAAGGTAGAAATAATGCTCTTATGCAAATGCAAAGGGGCACTTTTTTAATATTTTGAGGGGTTTTTTAATAAAGGGGAGTTTAATGCTGAGGGATGAAGGCAGGCAGGCCTGGGTGGGGAAATCTTGCCCAGTGTTTGGAGGGGAGATCTTGGCCAGTATCAAACTTTCAGGGCAGGGAGTTTGCTGGTTTTTCCTCCAGGGCTGGTGCTGCTCCGGGCAGGTTTATCAGCCAGGTCTGGCCGTAGCTTGGCAGCACTCACTGCCCGTCCGCCCCTGCTAAGGCAATGATGTCCTGCTCGTGAATGCAGGTAGGAACACTTCTCTCCCATGCTCCCCACGTATCTAGGCCTGGGCGTGAGGGCAATAAAAGCACCTTTGTGCAAGCAAAGGTAAACCTGCCCTCTTGTCCTGAGTGCTCTCAGCTACCCTGATTTATTTCAGGCACTTCTTCAGTGCCTAATGGGAGTATAACCACCTCGACACCAATCGCTCATCGTACTGCAAGTCCCCATGAATTTCTGCGCAGCTTTCTTGCTGATATTGAAGTATGGTGCGGTACACGGAACAGCTGGGACCCGGTGTCGAAGAAACAGGATTCAAGATGGCCAAGAGTGATGTGCAGAGCTGTCCAACGCCACTTTCCAAGCAGCTCAGACCAAGCCAAAGACGTAGGACAGAAACAATCCACTTTGCCACCAACCTCGGCCCTTCCCATTTGTGTTTGTGTCTGTGTGTGTCTTGGTCTCACCGCCTCTATCTCCATTGCAAAAAAACGACGGGAGGCTGCGGCAGGGACTGATGCAGTCGAGCCTCTGGACCTACCTACTTCGCATGACAACACAACGAGGACGCTGCTGCAGACTTCAGTGTGAGACAACAACGCCAGGACCCAGGATGGACTCTCACTGTGCGTGTCATTGGCAATGCCTGTCCGTGACTGCCACGCTTAGAGCCACAGATCACCGGAAGGATATCCTGGGAGAAGGCTCCCATATTCTGGACAGTCACTGCTGGCAATGGTCTAGGTGGGACGTCAGTCTGATCCTGTACATCTGCTTTCATGCTCGTCATGTTCTTACACGTCTGTCTCCCCTAATTTCAGGGATTGTGTTGGACTGACCCTCTCTCATCCCGCTCTTGTGCTCATCTTGTGCACTGTGGACTGGAACCAGTGCAAACACAACTGTTGTATTTATTTGTACAAAACAACATAAAAATGACTACGCTATGGCCACCTAGCCCAGTATTATGGCTGACAGCAGTGATCTAAGGGAAAACATGACAAGATAAACACACAGTCACATTTTTCCTGAATGCTTTCCCAGTGAATTTGTCCAAATAACTTTCAAAACCCTGAAAATAGCACGACTCTGTCTGTGGCGTATTTGGTGATGGAAAATATGTCCCTGGCAATGGAGAATAGTCGCAGATATGCACAGCTTTTCATTTCATCCCCTGTGCCTTAAAGAGGATGAGTCAAAGATGCTTCAGCCTCAAGAGCATCACTCTCCCAGGGTTGGATTGAAGGTCCCAGCGAAAAGGGATAGCGGCACACAGCACAGGAAAGCCTCGGATGTTAAAACTGTGCCTTTTCTGTGGTCCGGTTTGGGTTATTTTGGGATGACGAATGAGACCTCTACTGTCAAATAAATACGATTTCGCCTGAGCCGTGCTGTGTGAAGTAACTCTGTTAAAGCCAGTCCTGCTGCACTAAAGCATGAGCAGCACACGGCGTATCTAGTTGTTCGATGTGTTGGATAGGAAACTCTCTGTGTCCCCAAAATTAGTCACTTCTGTGTTGTGTCTCTTCATGGGCAGGTGTTAGATTTTGCCACTAGGTGTGTTTGGTTTTTTTAGTGTTTGGCTGCAAATATCCCAGGAGAGAGGCTACAACATGGCTGTGTCTCTTGAAAAAAAAAGTCTCAGCTTTTAAAGGCAACTGAATCATTTTGGAATTCAAAGGGTGGAAAAAAATCATGAGGAGGTGTCACGGTTTAAAGCTGGGCTGGCTGTTAAGCGAACACAGACGCTCTTTGTTAACCCCCTCCCTCCCCAAAGTGGGGGGGGAGAGAGAAAAGGGAAAGAGACTTATGGGTTAGGAAAGTTAAAACAGCTTTAATCTAACTACAATAATAATGAATAATAATAATAAT